>CP106732.1:39092653-39692653 GCA_025506655.1 Gossypium rotundifolium | reverse complement strand
TATAATTTTGTTTCTATAAATTCTAGACACAACTGTGTATCTGCTTCAATGATTAAGTGTTCCGAAAATGTGTGAGAGGTCCCAAGTTCAAGCCTAGCATTTGGAAAAATTTTGATATTTTTTTGATTTAAGTCCTATCCCTGTTCAGTGGGCATATATTAAATTATTTATAAAACCATATCAGAATGGGCCTACTGGTCTGGTGGTTAAGTTGGGTGCCAAATTGTGGAAGGTCTTGTGTTTGAATTCCTGCGCAAGCATGGATATTCATTTTTGTTCGATTCTGTGCAAGAGTCTTTTAATAGAATTGGGTTTCTGAGTTGGTTGAGATGTAGTGGATTAGTGGGAGAAAATCAAGGGATTTTCAAATTTTTTTTCCTTTGGCTTTTTCCCCAAATTTTGACTATCCCTCTTTTTGGAAAAAATCTAAAGTTTCATCTCCCTCTCCCTACGTTTTCTTCTTTTTTATTTCCTCCATTGATTTTGATCTCTTGTATCGTAGTCCTTCCGTCTCGTTATTTTGGTGTTGCGAGCTATTCTGGTAAGTGGGATCATTGTGTCCATTTAGTTTTGATTTCTAAAGATTGAAGTTCTGTAATTTGTTATGTAGGGGACGGTAGTGAACAATAGTTTCACTTCAATGGTCTGCTTTGTGCGATTTAACGTGTGTGATTGCGGTAAGTGAGTGTGTTTTGTTCAGTCTGGGTTTGAGAAATTCGTTAATCAATTTTTGAATCGTGATTGGGTACTCTGGTTATAGGTTCTGGTGGCCATAAGAGTGCTTTTTTGTCAAAAATGAACTAGGTGTGTATCCAAAAACACAGAAAATAGGGTTTTTACGAAAACTGAAAACCCCACTGTCAACGCCATACAGGCGTGTAGTTGCCTGTGTGGTAGGCCGTGTGCCATAACATGGGCGTGTGTTTGACGAGGCCAGGCCGTGCGCGCATGACACGACTGTGTGATGGCCAGGAAGGCCGTGTGCGACACACGGGCTGGACTGATTTGGGCTGTGTGGGCCACATGAGCGTGTGGGATAGCCCAAAATAGGGCCTAAATGGAATAGTGGTTTGGAAACCACAATTCTGAAGTAGAAAAATTTATTCTGATTAATTTTTATAATTTATCGAGTGATTAAATGCATGTGTTAGAATATCGATAGAAAATTTCATGAATTGCATGTCTAATTTGCCTATTAGCACTTAATTGAGAAAAGTTGATAAATATCAGTTCTAGATGTTAGAGGATTTAATTGAAGAGCATAATTGAAGTAGAGGTCCTTAAATGGTAATTATACCATTAGGCTTTCGTGGACAAAAATGGACATACATAGGTAGAAATAACCAAAGTTTTTAATGAAAGGTATTCTAGTCATCTAGTAATTAAAAGATTAAAAAAAAGAAAAAGATGGAAAAATATGTTCATCTTCTTCATTAGAATGAAATTTCAAGGGTTCTCCATAGCTAGGGTTTGTTTCAAGCTTCCAAGCTTGTAACACCCCAAACCCGGCCCATGCATTTCGACCAGATCTGGCGTGTTATGGAACACATAATAATTTATCGAATTTTGAAAACACGAGTTAATTATTTAAAATTTGAATAAAGAAGTGACTTTTTGGAAATAAACCTCTTTGTATTATTATTACGTATAAATAAACCTTGTCATAAATTCATAAGTTGCATAACATTGAAAACTACTTAGTTGAATAAAAACTAGGGCCTTATTACATAAATATTCACGAATAACAATAAAATAAACTTAAAGAAATCCCCAAAAAATAATTTGTAGAAATAAAACTTGATGGCCCTCGAGTCCGTCTCTGCTCCCATGTCCACGATCTCGCTCATCCGGAAGAGTAGAGAAAAGGAAAGCGTGAGTCACCAAGACTCAGTGTATAAATCTCAAAACACACAACGACCCAAGCCCACAAACACATTATGGGCCCTGGCCCATACATGAAGGTAACGATCATAATCACATGGTAAACGATAAATAATGAATAACCCAACCCATCCTAGGTTTCCATCTCTACACACCAACTTGTACCAACCATTACACCTTGGGGATTTCTAGAATCAACCCTCCATCCGCTACACACCAAAATGACAGCCGCACTGCCTATCCCCATTAATTAGGAATCATTGAATGTGGCATAGCCACCAATCACAATGTGACCTAACATTTGTATATGTGGGATTTCCACCACCGATCACCAAGTGACCTATCATGCACTTCCCTTCAATATCATATTCCCACCCCATGCATACACATAAAGAAAACATCATGCGGTCATATATATTTTACGATACACATAGGGAGTTCTATGTTTATGTACTGCACCCTTGCCTAACCCTTTTAGGGTTCCATTCATTGTCTATCTGACCTCATTCCGCTTATAAGCCCATAACATATATATAGTCATACATACAGTTTATTAGTGTGTTAGAGATCTACACACTGACACCGATAAGACGATGCTTTCTATGTCGACGCTATCCTTAGTAACACTCATCGCTATTGCCTAAGGTGTTGTTCGAAGCGGTCCACAACCAAGTGGCCAATCTCGAATGGCAGATACTGCTCTTTTCTTAAACTTAGGTATTTTCTCCTTTGCCTGATCCATATTTAATTCCATCACAAGTCCTTATTAGAACTACTATCACAATATTTAATCATTAATTCTCATTATAACCTTAAGATCTTGCATATAATGATCAAATCTAATAGAAATCTAGAGAAATCTCCTTACCTTAAAAATCCTGAAAGTGGAGACTAGCTATTTTCGGCTTTTAGATCTAATTGACCAAACTTCCTTCAAATCCCGAATTGCCGCCCATCATAAAACCATTCAACTATTAGCTTTCGGCTTTTGCCTTTCAAAAACCGAGAATAGATCATGAGAACTAATCAAAAATCGACACTTACCTTAGCATAGGAGATTCGGCTAGCACTAAAAAGAGGATTTGACAATGCCAATGGAAGATTTAAATGCCGGAAGTATAGAACTAATTCTTAAATAAGATGAATAAAAGAGAAGACTATGGATGCTTTGGCTTTTTAGAGAAATCAGCACAATGAGGAAAAAGTGGAGAAGAGTTTCGACTTTTGAAGAAAATGGAGAAAAGAAATTGGAGAGGGAGAGGCTAAGAAATTTAGGCATAATGGGAGAAGAAATTAGGGTTTTTAATGTCAGAATCAAGGAGCTATCCCCTACTATTTATAGATATTTCGGCACCTACTACTAAAAACTGAAAATGCCCTTAAATTCAAGCTAAAAGAGAGGGGAAATTCGGCACCATCTTTGCCATGCAGTAGTTGAATTTTACACTCCTCTAGGTAGTGGATTTTCAGCCAACATTTCCCTTGAAGATAAGTTCCTAACTTTTTTCCTTTTTATCTACTATTTTATCAATTATAAAATCCATCTAAATCTTCCTATTTTTGAGTCTTGTAGCCGTCCACCTCATCAAATCTTAATACCTAAATTTAACTCACTTAAATTAAAAGATTTGGGCTTTACTTAAATTTTGGGCCCCTAACTCCTTGTGTGTGGCATCACTCCTTGCTTCATTTTAGATGCCAAAAATGGTCCTAAAAATATGGGCTCCTTGCGGCCAAAACTTAGGCCTCTTTTATTGTTAATGACGCCACCTTAAAATAATTCAATCAAGGCCTTTGCCTAATCCTAAACCCAATTTTGAACCCCTATCACTTAAATTAACAAATTAAACATATCCCCACACTAAATACATAGGCCCATAAATTTAGGATGTTACAGTTCTACCCCCTTAAAGAAATTTCGTCCTCGAAATTTCCAATTAACTAGTAATCAAACTACCTAAGTCTCACTACTATGCTATCGTTGCGCACTCTTATTCTAAGGCCAAAATAAACACTTAGTATACTATGGTAGAGTATGCACCGATATTCACATCTAGAGCGTCCTCGTCCCCTTGGCGATGTGCTGCACAGACCAAGGCTGGCTGCCTCGCCTCAGCATAGTCTACACCTCCACGACCATGTCTTGTGCCATTGCCACAATTGACTTGACCACGGCCCCTTGGTGGTTGTTAACCTCCTCTTCCCGACGGTGCATTCCCTTGACCTGTGGGCCCTTCACTACCCCGTTGCTGTGGACAGTTTCTAACTTGGTGGTCCGTAGATCCACACCTAAAACACTTCTCAGTGTCTGCCCAACACTCACCGGTATGGAATTTACCACATCGAGTACACTTTTGTGTCTGGTTAGCAGCAGCCGGTCTCTCATCCTATTTTGGCCCGTCTGACCTAGGTCTTTTCTGAGTTTGCGAAACTGCCCCTGACGATTCAAAATTCCTCTTACTTTCCCTCCTATCTCTATCCCAATTCAGTTTCTCAGTCCACTTTACCTCCTCAGCTATCTTAGCCTTTTCCACAAGCACAGCAAATTCCCTCTCTTGCTGTGGGGCTATCAAAACACGTAAGTCATCCCTCAGACCATCTTATAACGTAACACAACGATCATGCTCCGTGCCTACCATCCCACGAGCATAACGGCTAAGATGTAAAAATTCAGCTTCATATGCAGCCACTGACCTACTAGTTGAACCAGATTCAGAAATGCTCGGTGCTGCGCATCCACATAACTCGATCCAATATACTTATTCTGAAACGTCGTCTTAAAGAAATCCCAGGTGATATGGTCAACCACTGTACCATCCTTAATCGTAAGCCACCATTGATAAGCTTCATCCCTCAGGATGGATACAACCCCTTTCAACTTCTCCTCCTCCGTGAAATCCAAATCATCCATTATTCATTCTACTGCCTCCAACCAATACTCAGCTGAACTTGGGGCTACACCAAAAATTCCCCTAAACACTTCTGCCCCATTGGCCCTAAGCCGCTCCGGCACAGATTTTCGGGCTCTTGTGCCCATGCCTACTCCAGCAACCCTCTCTAGAACCCTCAACATCGCCTGAGATACAACATCATCTCCGACCGTCTGATCCTGACATTCAACCTCTTCAGCTGGCATTTTATTTCCTAACCCGTGGCCAGATCCTACCGGTTCTGACAGAGTCATCCTACCCCTACCACGACCACGTGGCGGATGTCCTCGACCCCTTGTACTCATTCTACCGATTTGCGTTTATTTGATTAGAAATTTTATGAACTATTAGTTTTCTTCCACTGGTTAAGCACGAACAGTCTTATGGATAATAGTTTTAAAAGTAGTTCTTTCGAATTCATATTCACAATACAGTCTCAAGTTCATATCCTCTAGGAAACACATACATTCAATCATCAACATCCATGAACTTACGTTCATCACAAAAAAGTGTTGTTGTTGTTGTTTTACTACCCAGGGGTATTTTCGTAATTTTATCCTACAGGGGTATTTTCATAATTTTTCAAAATAAGGTTCCTTGGTGATTTTGTGAAATAAGGGTATTTTGGTAATTTTACAATTTGGGGGTATTTCTGTAATTTTGAAATTTGGGGGTATTTCAGTAATTTTGAAATCCATGGGTATTTTGGTCATTTTGCACATCAAGGGTAGTTTGGTAATTTTACAAATCAGGGTTATTTTGATGATGATGTTTTTTTTGTTTTTTATTATTTTTTTCGAAGGGGTATTTTGAAAAAAAATCTAGTTACTCTTGTAAACATACGGTTTTGGGTAAATTTTCAAAACATAGGCATTTTACAAATTCTTTGTTGGTTGGAAATTTTCACAAATCAAGTGTATTTCTTTGAAATTTACAAAACTTAGGGTTTTGTTTACAAAATAGGGTGGCTGGTCCCTTTCGGGTTTTAATTATAGGTTTGGCCCATCAACAAGTCCTCATAATTAGAGTGAACAGCCACTACGCACCAGGTAAGATTCCAACGAAGAGGAGGTGAGTCACTAGGACTGCTTAAATACCAAGCTCTTCCGGATCTATTCCTAGACATGCGTATGCCTGTTGCCACACCCTAGTCTTGCGACTCGTTCATGGGTTTTGTTTAGTGAGGTTAAGTCGTATGAAATTTAAGGAGTTGTTTCAACTAAGCCTAGAGTCCATCAAGTTCTAGATCTAATTAGTCTACGTTCCATAAAGCCTACATAGATATATAACACAGAGAGAGTTCAGAATACTTACCTACGTGGATCGGGTACCGGTAGACTCGAAAGCCATATCCTCAAACCAGACATTTTTCTAAAATTTTTTTCCCAAAACACCTCTAGGCCCATTTCACAGCCCGAGTTTTAAAAAGGGCTCTGATACCAAAATGTAACACCCCCAAACTCGACCCATGCTTTTCAACCAGATCTGGCGTGTTATGGAACACATAACACTTTATCGGATTTTGAAAACACAAGTTAATTGTTTAAAATTTGAATAAAGAAGTGACTTTTTGAAATAAACCTCTTTGTATTATTATTATGAATAAATAAACCTTGTCATAAATTCATAAGTTGCATAACATTGAAAACTACTTAGTTGAATAAAACTAGGGCCTTATTACATAAATATTCTTAAATAACAATAAAATAAACTTAAAGAAATCCCCAAAAAATAATTTGTAGAAATAAAACTTGATGGCCCCTCGAGTCCGTCTCGGCTCCCATGTCCACAATCTGCTGCTCATCTGGAAGAGTAGAGAAAAGGAAAGCGTGAGTCACCAAGACTCAGTGTATAAATCTCAAAACATACAACGACCCAAGCCCACAAACACATTATGGGCCCTGGCCCATACATGAAGGTAACAACCATAATCACATGGTAAACGATAAATAATGAATAACCCAACCCATCCTAGGTTTCCATCCTCTACACACCAACCCGTACCAACAATCACACCTTGGGGATTTCTACAATCAACCTTCTATTCACTACACACCAAAACGACAGCCGCATTTCCTATTCCTATTAATTAGGAATCATTGAATGTGGCATAGCCACCGATCACTATGTGACCTAACATTTGTATATGTAGGATTTCCACCACCGATCACCAAGTGACCTATCATGCACTTCCCCTTCAATATCATATTCCCACCCCATGCATACACATAAAGAAAACATCATGCAGTCATATATATTTTCTGATACACATAGGGAGTTCTATGTTTACGTATCTCGCATCCTTGCCTAACCCTTTTAGGGTTCCATTCGACTATCTATACAACCTCATTGCGGCTTATAAGCCCATAACATATATATAGTCATACATACAGGTTTATTAGTGTGTTAGAGATCTACACACATGATTACCGAAAATACAATGCTTTTTATGTCGACGCTATCCTTAGTCGACACTACTGCTATTTGCCTAAGGTGTTGTTCAGAAGCCGGTCCACAACCAAGTGGCCAATCTCGAATGGCGAATCGCTCTTTTCTTAAACTTAGGTATTTTATCCTTTGCCTGATCCATATTTAATTCCATCACAAGTCCTTATTAGAACTACTATCACAATATTTAATCGTTAATTCTCATTATAACCTTAAGATCTTGCATATAATGATCAAATCTAATAAAAATCTAGGGAAATCTTCTTACCTTAAAAATCCCGAAAGTGGAGACTAGCTATTTTCGACTTTTAGATCTAATTGATGAAACTTCCTTCAAATCCCGAATTGTCGACCATCATAAAACCATTCAACTATTAGCTTTCGGCTTTTGCCTTTCAAAAATCGGGAATAGATCATGAGAACTAATCAAAAATCGACACTTACCTTAGCATAGGAGATTCGGCTAGCACTAGAAAGAGGATTCGGCAATGCCAATGGAAGATTTAAATGCTGGAAGTATAGAACTAATTCTCAAATAAGATGAGTAAAAGAGTTGACTATGGATGCTTTGGCTTTTTAGAGAAATCAGCACAAGGAGGAAAAAGTGGAGAAAAGTTTCGGCTTTTGAAGAAATTGGAGAAAAGAAATTGGAGAGGGAGAGGCTAAGGAATTTCGGCACAATTGGAGAAGAAATTAGGGTTTTCAATGTCAGAATCAAGGAGCTATCCCCTCCTATTTATAGATATTTCGGCACCTACTGCTAAAAACCAAAAATGCCCTTAAATTCAAGCTAAAGAGAGGGAAATTCAGCACCCTCTTTGCCATGCGATGCGAATTTTACACTCCTCTAGGTAGTGGATTTTCGACCAACACTTCCCTTGAAGATAAGCTCCTAACTTTTCTCCTTTTTATCTACTATTTTATCAATTATAAAATCCATCTAAATCTTCCTATTTTTGAGCCTTGTAGCCGTCCACCTCATCAAATCTTAATGCCTAAATTTAACTCACTCAAATTAAAATATTTGGGCTTTATTAAACTTAAATTTTGGGCCCCTAAGTCCTTGTGTGTGGCGTCACTCCTTGCTTCATTTTAGGTGCCAAAAATGGCCCTAAAACATGGGCTCCTTATGGCCAAAACTTGGGCCTCTTTTATTGTTAATGACGCCACCTTAAAATAATTCAATCAAGGCCTTTGCCTAATCCTAAGCCAATTTTGAACCCCTATCACTTAAATTAACAAATTAAACATATCCCCACACTAAATGCATAGGCCCATAAATTTAGGATGTTACAAAGCTCCATAGTAAGTGATTCCAAGCCCCGTTTTTAATGTTCTTTACATTTTTGGAGTCCCGGTAACTTAATTTAACTTATACTAGCAATAATTTTACCTAGGGTTCATATTTGGAAAAATACCCATAGGTGAAATGTGTTTATTTTGATGTTTTATGATAGAATATGAAGTCTAGAATTATGTTAAACAACTTTTGCTAAGTGGTTTTAAGTGAAAATGTGTAAAACGGCGTAATCGGTAAAAATACCTAATGTTCATAAGTATATGTTAGAGTGAGAATTTGATGTTGTCATAGAAGGTAAAAATGATCAGAATGTCATAAAAAATAAGAATAAGGGACAAATTTTAATTTCTGAGCTTTTGGGAAAAAGTGTAAATATATAAAACATTAGGGGCAAAAATATAATTTTGCCAAAATATTGTGTATGAATTGTATTTGAATGGAATGTTGATAAAATGTATTAAATTGTGTTAATATAGATCAAGAAAGAGGGAATAGTGAAGGTGATCAGGGAAAAGAGAAGGTTATCAACTAATTTATGAAAATAGTCGTTTTGCATCCGAGGTAAGTTATGTGTAAATAATAATAATATATTTTTATAAATTGTGAATTGTATTTGATTTTTGAATTAATATTGAATGTGGAAGAAAATTTATTCATGTGATAAAGTGTTTAAAATAAGTGTTAAGTGTAAATTCCCGGTTGAACTTAGGAATAGATGTGGATACAAGTGATAAATCACTAGAGACTAGTGTTCTGATGATCTGATGAGTCACGGGTCTTTGGGTGATCTAGTATGTGTGTAGACACTGACGACTTGTGTGAGCGGACAGATGACAATTCCGTGTTATTGATCGGTGGTAGCTTGGCTACATTACGATGGTAACCGGCTACATATCGATGGTAACCGGCTACATATCGCTGGCGACTTGACTACATATCAGTGGTAGCTTTAGCTACATATCACTGTGGCACTTATGTGCTAATTCTCTACGTATCCATGTATATTTCGAGTGTTCAACGGGATTAATAACGAATTAAAGTGAATATGAGATGAAGTGTGAATGCAGGTATAATTGAAAGAATGAGCATACGTGATAAAGGTTAAGTGTATAAATGTATTGCAAGTGAATTGGTAAGATTGTACATGTGTATGTGATTAAATTTGCTAAGAAGGATATTGATTAGTTATATTTAAAAATGTTAATTATTAATTGAATGCTTATTGTTTACATGTAACTTACTAAGCTATTAGTAGCTTACTCGTTCTTTTCCTTTCCTTTGTTTTATAGTGTCTTGAACTTAATTGGATTGGAGATCATTGGAGCCTCGTATCACGCTATCAAGCCTTTATTTTGGTATAAATGCTTTTGAAATGTTTTAAATTATGGCATTATAAGGATCAAATTATTTTGCATGGATACCTATGTGATGTTTACTACAATGAAAGTATGAAAAAGTGAAAATTTGCCATGAAACAGTTTTTGGATAATAGCAGTGATGTGACTTTGAAAAATAACTAAAAATAGGAGAAATGGAATTAGCACTACAGGAAAATAGGGCTTTAGCGGCATTTTTAGTGGCGTTTGGACAAAAAACGTCGCAAATATTAAACATTAGTGGCATTTGAAAGAAAACGACGTAAAAAACTGGGCAATAGCGGCATTTTTGCTAAAAATTGAGCAATAGAGGTGTTTGTATCAAAAACGCCACTAAATATCTAATTACTTCGAAACCCAAACATCGACGTTTTTAAAAGGCCAAGCAATAGAGGTGTTTGTACCAAAAATGCCACTAAAGGTAAGAGATATTGCGGCGTTTGTAAGAAAAATGCCACTAAAGGTAAGAGCAATAGTGGCGTTTGTATAAAAAATGCCACTAAATATGCAACACCCCAAACCCAGCCTAAACGTTACGACCGGATCTGGTATGTCACAAGGAAAGGTTATTTAACAGAACTTTGGAATACTAAGGAATCATCGAAATTTCAAAAGCTTTTCGTTTCGTGTTTCTATCTTGAAAATAACATCCAGTTTAAGGGTTTCTTACCAACTTTTATTTAAAAGAACTATTAGTCAAAAAATGGTTTTGAGATGCGAAAATCGAAAACTAGTGGTAATCCGAAACGTGTCATTTTGAAAACAGTGTTTGGGGTTTTAAGTAAATTTTTGAGTTGAGTTATAAATCATTTTATTATCCGCTTGCTGATATTTTGGGAAAAACATTTATTTATATTTTAAGGAAAACCTTGTGTTTAGCAATTCATAATATAAAATCAATCCCATTTAAAGCAAAAACCCAAATTAAAGTTATGGAGGCCTTATTACATAACAAAATCCAAAATTAAAACAAGTTTAAATAAAGAAAAGAGTTTACGAAGAAGTAATGCATGGCCACCTCAAGTCCACCTCGGCTCCAAATCATGGCTAAGAGTTACCCGCAAGAATAAGCGGAGGTAAGTCACCAAGACTCAGTGTGTAATTCCCCTTACAAACGCAATCTGGTTTGAAGCCCATAGATGCACATTGGGCCTTAGCCCCCACAGCTCAACATAATACAAGTGTATGTAATGCAACCCACCCAACCTAGTTTTCCATCCTCTACGTCACGGAATCAATAGCGCTGTGGCACCAAGCCACCGTGGTTCCAAACCATTGTGATACCAAATCAACGTGATGAGTCACGAAATATAATATATGGGGCCAACCCTTTGTGGTACCAAACCACTTTGTGACAATCATCGATAAATATGTGGGGCCAACCCTTTGTGGAACCAAACCAACGTGATAATCATCGATAGATATGTGTGGTGCGAAACACCATGGTACCAAACCAACGAGACATAGTCATTGAATAAAATATGTGGGCCAACCCTTTGTGGTACCAAACCAACATGGCGATACCATCGAATCGCACTTCCCCTTTCAAGCATATCCCAAAGCCCATGTAAGCATGTTATCATACTGAGATGAATGCAAACATACTACCAATGTACAACAGATAATTGCATCATACATACATACATTTGAAAGTAGAATCATAGAAGTACTTACCCCGTGTCTCCAACTTCACCCACAAGGGTATCTTGACTGTCTATATAGTCGTTCTGGCTTTCAGCCAACACAGTTATTAACACAAAATAACAAGAAAAGTGTGAGCATTACACACCTAATTACGCATAAAACTAGACTCTCTACGTCGACACTCTCACTAGAAGAAACCACCACGATTTTCCTATCCTAGACAGACGTAGGCTCTCTACCACACCCCGACGAAAAGTCTCGAACCACCGACACCGCACGTCTTTTAAACTTAGGAGCAAAAATCACGGGTCCGCTCCCCTCAGGCTCCTTAGATGCACCCTCCTTGGATCGGCTAGCACTCATATCCATGATAAGAATCTTGATTAGTACTTAAAGAAAAACGTTTGGATGTCCATCAAAGAAATTTGATTAAGGCAACGAAAGGAGAAAGGAAATAGTCAAACTGAAATCAAGGAAATCTCATTACCTCGCGAACCTGGATGGAATGGTAAGGTTTGGAAACCAACAGTCCTTGAAGAGGAGACTTTCGGCAATCCAACAAGCCCTTCTTTTCCTAAGGTTCGGCTAAATAAACACAGGTTGGAAGAAATGAATTTAATTATCTTCAAGAGGAATTCAGCTTCAACTTGGAACAAAAAGGAATAAAGAGAATGTCCATAAGAAGAATAAAAGAAAGAACCTTACCTAGAATAGAGAAAAGCCGAATGGAACCCAAGGAGATTCGGCTCTGGCAGCAATGATAGAAGGCACCCCAAGTTCCGCTGCGGAGGAACCAAACAAGAATGATAGAAGTAGGGGTTTCAGTTTCAAACACTAGGACAAAAAGAAATGAGAAAAAAAGAGAAAATAAGCAACTGGGGTTCGGCTAAAGAAGAGATGAAATCAAGAGAAGATTCGACTAGAGAAGAAAATGGTAGAGGAGAAGAGATAAAGAAGAGGGTTTCGGCTTGGCAACAAAAAGAAATGATAGAGAGGTTCAGCTATGGTATTGCTAAAAGGAGTAGGTTTCAAATGGGGGAAGAAGGGAATTCAGCTATTAATGAGAGCTTAGAAAAAGAAAGAACAAAATTTGAGAAGAAGGGAGATGATAGAAAAGAGTAGAGGTTAGGGTGCGCTAATGTTTTTTGGTAACAAAGAAGTGACACAAGGTAACCGAAATGCAAAAGAAAAGGGAGGGCTCTAAGAATGGTTTCAGTTTCTACTCTTCTTCCTAAAAGGCTAAAACGGCACACCCCCATCCCATATGACCGAAAGTTGACAACCACAATGCCTAAAGGTTCTAAAAAAATGGCACCCCCTTCCTTTAGCTTAAAAACTGAACATACCTACCCCAAAAACACTTCTAGTCGAAACTCATCTCCGAACCACTCCTTAAATCTGGCCAACAACTCCACCATCACCAAATCCCTTATTTTCCTCCACAATTTACTCCCCAACACCCATTCAAACCCATTTGACCACTTCAACTCCTCCATCACCTCTCATCCATCCATTCAAACCAATTTGACTCATCCGAACCTCCACCAAGAAGAGTCCAGCCGAATGCCAACACCTTACCTCCTTAAGCACAAAAAAAAAAAAGTCCAATATTGCAATAGAGGGGATTCGAACCTTAACCCTCTCTGCTACCCTTGTGGCATCATCCCCCTAGATCCCTAAGGCGTCACTTTCCACTCTACCACACTCCTTCTTGTGTCAACAAACACCTAAAAATACTTTTAAAGCCTACTTCAACTAGCTCCCCCCCTAAAGTGCCCAAAAAGCAAAATTTTACCAAGGCTCTGGCTTGAACCCCAGCCTCCCCAGGACCCCCAAAGCCACCAAAATAACAACCAGAACAAGCCAAACACACAGAAAACATAAAATGCAGAACCCCTAATTCTAGGATGTTACAGTTCTACCCCCATAAAGAAATTTCAGCCTTAAAATTTACCTGATCAAAAGAGGTGAGGGTATTGCTATCGCATCACCTTATCTGGCTCCCACGTGGCTTCCTCTGAATCGTGATTCTGCCACAAAACTTTAACCAATGGAACTATCTTCCTTCTCAATACTTTAACATCTCGATCTAAGATCTGAACTGGTTCGTCTTCAAAAGATAAATCAGGTCTTTCTTTAATTTCTTCCAACGGAACTATATGAGATGGATCCGAACGATAGCGCCTTAACATTGAAACATGAAATAAATCATGTATCTGCCTCAATTCCAGAGGTAACTCAAGCTGATATGCCACTGGTCCCACATGTTTCAACACTTGATAAGGCCTGATAAACCTGGGACTCAACATGCCCTTTCGTCCAAACCTTAAGACCTTCTTTCAAGGTGAGACTTTCAGAAAAACCTGATCACCCACAGAAAATTTTATTTCCTTACGCTTCAAATCCACATACAATTTTTGCCTATCGAAAGTTTCCTTCAATCGAGCCTGAATCAACTTAACTTATTCCTCTGTTTCTAAAACCAATTTCGAACCCAACAACTGTCACTCACCCAACTCTGTCCAGCACGTAGGGGTACGACACTTACGACCATACAACGCTTCATAGGGTGCCATTTTAATACTGGATTGATAGCTATAATTGTATGCAAACTCTGCCAATGGTAGGAAATCCTCCCAACTACCCCTGAAGTCAATAACACAGCCTCTCAACATATCTTCTAGAATCTAAATTACCCTCTCTGACTGACCATCAGATTGTGGATGAAAGCCGTCTTTGAAATCCGATCTTGTACCCAACGCTTGATGTAATGCCTTCCAGAATCGCGATGTAAACCTGGGGTCTCTGTCTGATATGATCAACAGTGGTACCCCATGTAACCTGACATTCTCTGCTATGTACAACTTAGCTAACTTTTGCAACGAGTAGTCGACACGAACGGGTATGAAGTGAGCAGAATTAGTCAACTGATCTAAAATTACCCACACCAAATCTTTCTTAATAGGCGTAAGGGGTAGGCCACTAACAAAATCCATAGTTATCCTCTCCCACTTCCAAAGTGGAATCTTCACCGTCAGCACCACGAAGGTAAGCGATGTTTAGCTTTCACTTGCTAACACGTCAAGCACTTACATACTCGCTAACTTCTTGCTTCAGACCTGGCAACCAAAATTACTCACGCAAATTTTAATACATTTTACTCCTGCCAAGATGCATTGCGTATAGACTACTGTGCGCTTCTTGCAGAATCCTCTGCCTCAACTCGAAATCCCTCGGCATACAAGCTTTTCCCCGAAAGCACAATACCCCATCACTGTTCAAACTAAAATCTTCTGTCTCACCCCCTTTCACTTGTTGAAATCTAGAGCTCAACGATTCATCTGACAATTGCTTTTCTTTGATCTGACTTACCCATGAAGGCTTCACTTGAAGTTCAACTAACAAGCTTCCATCATCATACAAACTGAGATGAGCAAACATTGCCCTCAAATTAGATATCACCTTACGGCTCAACGCATCCACCACTACGTAAGTTTTCCCTGGGTGATACTCGATTGAGCAGTCATAATCTTTCAACAATTCAATCCACCTCTGCTGCCTTAAATTCAACTCCTTCTGGGTAAGGATATATTTTAAGCTCTTATGATCTGTGTAGATAATCGACTTCTCTCCATACAAGTAGTGTCTCCAAATCTTCAGAGCAAACACTACCGCAGTTAACTCAAGATCATACGTGGGATAGTTCGCTTCATGTGGTCTCAATTGCCGAGATGCATATGCTACCACTTTCCCCTCTTGCATCAACATACATTCTAACCATGTGTGCGACACATCACAATAGATGACAAATTCCTTTCTAGCCTCAGGCTGAATCAACACTATTGCCTCCGTCAAAATTCTCTTCAACTTCTCAAAGCTTTCCTGCTGCTTATCAACCCAAACAAATGGTACCCCTTTCCGTAACAACTTGGTTAAAGGTGCAGCTATCAACAAGAATCTCACAACGAACCTTCTGTAGTACCCAGTTTATCCCAGAAAACTTTGAATTTTTGCCATTGACTTTGGTGGTTTCCAATCCAAAACAGCTTCAATCTTTCGAGATCGACCCCAATCCCCTCAGTAGACACAATATGCCCCAAAAAAGTAACTTCCCTCAACCAAAATTCACACTCGCTGAATTTGACATACAGTTGCTTTTCTCTCAAAATCTGTAGAACAATCCGAAGATGCGAATCATGCTCCTCTTCCGTCCTTGAATATACCAAGATATCATCTATAAACACTACGACAAACCGATCCAGGTAGGGTTGGAATACCCGGTTCATCATATCCATAAACGTAGCTGGTGCATTTGTTAACCCAAATAGCATCACTAAGAACTCGTAGTGACCATAATGAGTTTAAAAAGCTATCTTATGAATATCCCCTCCTTGACCTTAAGCTGATGATAACTTGACCTCAAGTCTATCTTTGAGAAAATCGAAGCGCCTCACAACTGATCGAACAGATCGTCAATTCTTGGCAATGGGTACTTGTTCTTAATCGTCAACTTGTTCAGCTACCTATAGTCAATGCACATCCGCATCAACCCATCCTTTTTCTTGACAAATAACACCGGAGCTCCCCATGATGACACACTTGGTCGGATACAACCATGGTCCAACAACTCTTGAATCTGGGCTTTAACCTCCACCAGCTCCTTCGGTGCCATTCTATACGGAGCAATGGACACCGAAGCTATTCCCAAAAGAAGATCAATACCAAACTTCACTTCGCGATCCGGAGGTAACCCTAGAAGCTCTTCTAGAAAGACGTCTATGAACTCTTTCACCATTCTAACATTCTCTATAGTCAACTTTTTGGCCTCCAAAGCACTGATGAAACCTAACAATGCTTCACACCCTTTTCGTACCATCCTTTTAGCCTTTAAAGTAGAAACCACATTGGATAAGTAATTCCTTCTTTCGCCTATCACTATCACCTCTTTATCCTCAAGAGTCTTCAACACCATGCGCTTAGCAGCACAATCCAAGTTTGCTCTATATTTAGCTAACCAGTCCATGCCTAAAATCAAATTAAACTCGTTGAACGACATTTCCATCAAGTCAGCCGAAAAAACTATCCCTTGAACTTCTAAAGGCACACTTCTAAAAAGTCTGTTTACCACTGCAGATTGTCTTAAAGGGCTAATCACAGTCATCTCTCTAGAAGCAACCTTAGATCCTATGTTCAAAGCTCTAGACACAGTACTAGCAACATACGAATGTGTAGAGCTAATATCTATTAGTGCTGTAAAGGGCAAACCAAAAAAAAGGAACATACCGATTATGACGTCTGGTACATCGCCCTCCTCTCGGTGTCTAGCTGCATAAACCAACACAGGCTATCTTGCATCTGTATTCCCAGCACCTCTACCTGGTGCTCCACGCCCTCGACCAAAATCATTTCCTCCTCTGGCAAGGCCACGACCTCTCGGCGGCTGCTGACCACCTCTTCCAAACTGTGCATAGCCCATATGGCTCTCGTGGATAGTCCCTTATCCGATGATCCATAGATCCACACCTGAAGTATCCTCTATTACCTACCCAGCACTCCCCCGCATGAAATTTCCCACATCGAGCACACTACTGAGATCGACCAACTGGAACAGGCTTCGCAACACGACTCGGCCCATCAAACTTAGGCCTCTTTTGGAAACCCCCAGCAGATCCTGACAACCCAAAGTTTCTCTTATTCCTACCCCTATCCTTGTCTCGATTCTGCCTCTTAGACTGCTTTACCTCTTCAGCTATCTTTTTCTTCTCCACCAGAGTGGCAAACTCTCTTTCCCGTTGCATAGCTATCAGTACTCACAACTTATCCCTCAGACCATCCTCAAACCGAACACAGTGCTCATAATCAGTTGCGACGATATCCCAAGCATAGCGACTTAGACGCAGGAACTCCGCCTCATACTCAGCCACTGACTTATTCCCTTGGACCAAGTTCAGAAATGCCCTTCTTTGAGTGTCCACATAACTCGCCCCAACATACTTTCCCTGGAATGCTGTCTTAAAGAAATCCCAGGTAATGCGGTTAGCTACTGTACCATCCCTTACCGTGAGCCACCATTGGTATGCCTCATCTTGAAGGAGAGACACTACCCCTTTTAACTTCTCTTCCGTGGTACAATCAAGATCGTTCATGATTCGTTCCACCGCTTCCATCCAGTACTTAGCTACGTTAGGAGCCACACCAGAAATACCCCTAAACATCTCAGCCCTATTAGCTTGAAGTCACTCAGAAATAGGTTTTTGAGCTACTGATCCTATGATTGCTCCAACAACCCGCTCCAGAACACGCAACATAGCTTGAGACATAGCATCATCCCCATGATCGTGTCAAATAGTCAAGTTTTAAAATTTATAAAAAGAATGATCGAACCTGTAGACTAACTATGACAATGATAAGGACAAGTGCACCTATCCAACAGTAGTATGGTTTAGGCAAGAATATCTTATCGAACCCAAGGGAACCTAAAAGTACTACTACTCACTTTCTTTCTATTATTTAGTCTGAATTATGGAGTGATTGGTTTATTAATCTAAAAAAAACTAATGAAATACTTAAACTGAATGCAAAGACAAAAGAATGAATTGGAGAAAGACTTTAGGAAAACTCAGTTGATGAAGACGATACCCTCAAGAAGAATCCACCTATCGCTTCACTTATTATTTATTCCCTAAACCATATGATTTCTTTACTTAGCTTGATCTGTGAGACTCCCTAACCTATATTAAACCCTCTCTCGAGGTGAATAACGTCTAACCTTAGGTTAATTAGTGGAACTCTCATTCTCTTATAATAACCCCCTAAGGAAGCAATAAATCGATCAATAGATTCCCATATTAGGTTTCACCCTAATCCGAAAAAATCTCGTAACCCTATCTCTAGGTGCCCGATAAACTCCGCTCAATTATGCTAGATCTACTCTTAGGCAGGGTCTATTCCTCCTCTACCTAAGCACATCAAATTAAACTAAGCAACATAATTAAGAACAAACTAAGTACTTATCATATAATTTAAAAATCAAATAAAAAAATGCATCATAGGTTTCATCCCCTTCAAGTATCTGAAGGGTTTAGTTCATAAGAAAATAAGAAAACATCTCAAGAGAAAAGATAAAACAAAACATAAGAAATCCCTAAAACCCCCTGAAGGAATTGAAGAGGAGATCCTCTGTCTTGAGTAGAACTCTGACTTCTTGAGATGGATCAATTGGCTATCTTCGAGTAATTCCCTGAATAAAAGCTCTGGTAGAAAACTCTGCCCCTTATTTCAGCTTCTGTTGAACTCCCCTTTTTAGTTGCTACCTTGGGTGTTTATATAGGCTTTGAGATGCTTTACTTGGCTCCTAAGTATCCTAATTCAAGTAGAATTCCTCCTAGGATGTTTAAGTAGACTTAGGAATGTGTTTTTTTGGCTTCAAGCATCCAAATCTGAGTGAAATTGCTCATTCCCATAGCAGGGACAGGGCCATGGCACACATCCGTGTAAGTTGACTTCAGGCCGTGTGTCGATTCTGTTGATTGAGGCACGACCGTGGCATAGCTGTGTAAGTCAGGATTCAGGTCGTGCTTCAGGTCTATCGATTGGGACACGGCCATGCAAATCGTGCTCCAGGCCGTGTCAAATTCTTGAATGATTAGAGAGGCATGGCAGTGTGACTTGAAGTCCAGGCTGTGCCAATTTCTTGGGTTAGACCAAATTGGTCCATTTTAAGCCCGTTTCTCATTCTTTTCATTCTCGGGTGCTTTCCTGAGTATAAAACATGAAAAGAAAGGATTAAGAGCACCTTTTTACATAAATTGAGGGCTAAATTATCCAAAAGCATCCTAAATGTAGGATTAAAATATGTTACTTTTGCGGTTTATCAAATACCCCCACACTTAAGCTTTTGCTTGTCCTCAAGCAAAATTCACAACTTACAATTAAAACGAACTTTCCATAATTCATAATTCCTATCAAAAATGTCTCATCATAATTCATAGATAATCTATACATGGATAATTTAACTCAAAGAACCCTAAAGATTCAATCAAGATAAGTCATACCTTTGTAGTACGAAAACATAGGTGTCTCCCCTTATCTAAGTAATTACCTTTAATTCAAAACTGACAAGGATTGACATCCTCACAAAAGATTCACTCAAATCACTCGAAGTGTTTAAGGTTCAAGAATAAGCACTCTAAGTTGAACCTGAAAAGTTAATCCCATAGGCTTGCCTGAAAATCAAATCTCCACCACTGTATATGAGATGATACACAAATCAAAAGGTCTTAAATCAGGGTTGTAACAGGGCTAGGGTTAAAAGGTGTGGATAAATGCTAAATTAAAGGGTTAGAATTGAGAATGACTTGACAAATTACCTAACTAGAAACACTGAACTAAATATGAATATTTAATTGAATGAAAACTAATAATACCACTATTGATAATTACTCTATAATAAAAGTATTTTCATCACTTGAAATTTGATAATACTTTAATACGAGCTTTTCTTCAACAATTGGAGTTTAAATGCTCTAAGCTCTTTTATATACTACTAATATTGAATAAACTTGGATTTTTTAGAACAAACTAAAATATTACATCATAAATAATAAATGTAACTCTTGAACTAATATAATTCATAATTTAATCAAATCAAACCTCAATTAAAGGTAGTCAAAAGAATGGTGATAACAAATTCAAAGGGATTTTGGGTTAATATTAGTGGGTGAGTCAATAAAAAGGTTGTTAGGATTCAACGGGGTTCACTAGGGGTTAATTTGTATGGGTAGGCTTTTTAGTGGAGTGAACGGGTTAAAATCTAGGTGCCTTTATCATTTCAGTATATCAAATCATTAATGTGGTCTCGACATGCATAAACGAGGCAAGATCTAGAATAACAATTCAAAGTTGACACACTCATAATCAATTAAAGTGAGCATGAAAAAGAATATATGTTCTATAAGGCTCAAATTCTCACATAAAAATTATGGGTGTTGACATCAATCCTTATAAATTTTGAACTTGGGTGATATTCAAATTTAGTTCAACAACCTATCAAATTCGATTTTTGAAAAATAGACTTATCATGCTTGATTCTCTAGTATTCTTTTGAAATTTAATCATCTTTGCACAATTATCAATGACTTAATCCAAAACATATCAATAAAAATTATAAATCATTAGAAATTTCATCCTAATTAGTAATATGAGAAATTACTTAAAAACAAGACTAAATTAGGATTAATGAAAAATTAGGCATTAAATTGAGAATTATGCAAAAGTTAGAACTTTTACCCCCTCATTGAAGATGTACATTGCCCTCAATGTACAAAGATGAATAATGATAATTATGGGATAAATCAAAGAGAAGGGTAGAGTGACACTTCACGAATTTTGGATGATTCACAGAGTCTTTGGTGGCGTGATGGTGTTTTCTATAAATTTGGCGATGTTGCTACTGAAAAGAAATTTGCTAGATGAAGAAATTGGGTGAGCTGCGAAGATATAGCCAAGAGATCTAGAGAACTAATAATATACTAATAATATAATTAAAGATTAAGAAAATAAAGAGAAAGAGACTAAGAAAACTAAAATTTTAAGGAAAGACTAATGGACTAAGGAGTCCTTATTAGCGAGATGGTTCGTAAGGTGGGTATGATTTCTAAGGTTTGGTGTTGGTGATGGTGGAAGTGGCATGATTCCTAGCACCTTTAGAACCTAAAACCAAGAAACTAATATGAAATAAATTAAATTAAGTAGAAGAGAAGTATAGATAAGGAAAATAAAGAGAAGAGAAAAGAAAAATAGAACCGAAAAGGTTTCGGAGACCTTTGGCATGTCAATTAGCTGAAGCTGCCGGTATGAACTCATGTTGAGGTCTCCTCTGAGGAGACGATGCTTACCTTCTTACGTTTCTTTGGCATGATTTTTGTGTTGCTCAAGAGTCTTGGACCTTTTCTATAAATAGAGAGAAAAATTTGAAAGAAAGAGAAGGAAGAAAGAAGATGGGAAAAAGGGGAAGGGCTGTGGGGATTTAAATAATATTTCAAATCTGGCACGTTCCCACGCCCGTGTATCGAAGGTGTGGCGATTCACACAGCCGCATCGCACGGTCGTTTTGTGGAGTGTGTTGTTCTTCCATGCCCATTTGTCAATTGGCATGCCCGTTCCTAAAAAGCCAGCATGTGAGCACAAATGGAATGCACGGACGTGGTTTTCCTGTGCTCAATAAGTCAGTATCTTAGCACGGTCGTGAGGCACGGCCGTGCTATTTTGTCGGTGCCCATGGTGTAGGTGGTTGGATCCATGACGTTGGGAGGTGGGTGGACTGACTTGCACGGCTCTGTTCAGTCAGTGTGGTGGTTTCAGTAGTCTACACAGCCATGGGCACGGCCGTGTGTAAGGCCATGTGGCCTGGAAATCTGCATTTTTGTGTTAGTTTAAATGTTGAGAGAAGAAAAAAGGAAGGAAAAGAAAATAAATTTGAAAGTAAATAGTGTTAGTGCTCGGGTTGCCTCCCGATAAGCGCTTGTTTATAGTCTTAAGCTAGACTGTCCTTGACTTTGAAAATTTTAGGGAGGTTTAAAGGTTTGAATATTTTCCCTCTTGCTGATAGTTTTATTTTCATGACAAAGTTTAGATCAAGAAGCGTTTACCTTGAAACTGCCAAATATTGGATTGCTTACCTCGACTATTTCGTGTGGGAAAATATCGTGTACCTGAAGGAGTATTTCTTCCTTTTTCTTCAGGTCTGTTGAAGTCATGTGAGGATCGGCTTTGTCTAACAGCACTTGGTCTCCTATTTTAAAGTGATTTGATGTCCCTATGAGCTCTTCTGGTGGTTCCTTTGGTTTTACTTCGTGTGGATCCAACTTTTCTTTGGTGTGTATGTTCTGCTCTTCTAAATTGTCGATCTTACAATTTTGTTTCTGGTGTGATTCTTCTGCGACGACTTAGGGGCTATGAGTTGGCTCAGGTTTGATGCATTGTAATGTTTTCTGCGATGAAGGTTGAACAATTTGGTTATCTATTGAAATGACTTTCTTACCTTCATCTTCTGTTGTTTTGGATGAGTCGAGAGCTTGAAGATTGACCGATTCTTCTCATACACAAAGTATGAGTTCTCCTATGGCAACATCAATTTTAGTCTTGGCAGTTGTAAGAAAAGGTCTTCCTAAAATTAAAGGGACTGAATTTTCCTCATCCATGCCTAAAACAACAAAATCTACTGGGAAAACAAATTTATCAATTTTTACTAAAACATCTTCAATAATGCCCCTAGGAATTCTAACAGTTTTATCAGCTAGTTGAATACTCATCCTAGTTTGTTTGGGCTTCCCTAGACCTAGTCGTTTAAACAATGCATAAGGCATGACATTTATACTTGCCCCTAAATCAGCTAACGCATTATCAATATTTAAACTACCAATTAAACATGGAATCGTAAAACACCACGGATCTTTTAGTTTACGTGGTAGTACATTACGTAGCATTGTTGAGCATGTTGCGTTGAGTTCCACATGGTGCTCTTCATCTATTTTGTGTTTGTTCGTCAAGAGCTATCTTAAAAATCTCCTTAGGTCGGGCATCTGAAAAAGAGCTTCAAGAAGAGTTAAGTTAATATGTAATTTCTTTAAAAGTTTTAGTAACTTACCGAATTGTTCCTCTGAATCATCTTTTTTCAATGCTTCAGGATAAGGTATGCGAGGTTGGTATTCTTTGATTACTGATTTTGGCCTCTCTTGTCCTACCTCTATTTTACCTTTTTCTTCCTTGGTTTCTTGTACTGATGTGGGCTCGTCTACCTTTGTACCCTCTTGAGCTGTGATGGCTTGGATCTACTCTTTTGGGTTTATTTCTGTGTTGCTTGGTAGACGTCCTTGTTGACGTTTAGAAATCAGCTTTGTGAGATGTCCCACTAACCTAGTAAGTTCTCCAACTTGATTCTCGATCCTCTTGATCGATTTTTGCTATTCATCAAGTGTTGCTTGATCTTTTGGAGCGATACTCTGTAGTCGCCATGAATTTTGTCAACATCTCTTCAAGGTTTGATTTCTTTTCACGTGGATAGGGCTGATTTTGGTAATTTGGAGGAGGTTCTTGCCTTTGATTTCCTTGATTTCCTTGTCCTCCCACGAAAAATTTGGGTGGTTCCTCCAACTTTGCATTATAAGTATTACTATAAGGATTTTATTAGATCGAAATTGTTACCTATATAGTTTATGCGCTCGTTGATTCATACATTGGTAGGGTGGGTACTCGAATTCGCCACATTTCCACTCGCTTGCGTTGCATGTTGGGTGTACTGCGAAGAACATAAGTTACCAAGCTTTTATTCATCATCTCCACCTGTGTTGACAGCATTATTACTATGTCTATGTTGAAAACTCCGGCTGATTTTGTCAGTTTGGCTCTAGTAATTTGCCATTGATAGGTGTTCAATGACATCTCTTCAATAAAATCGTAAGCCGCTTCAGGAGTTTTGTTATTCAAAGTTCCACCGGCTGATGAGCCAATCATTTGCCTCGTTGAAGAATTCACACCGTTGAAAAAAGTTTGGACTTGAAGCCACAACGGTAATCCGTGGTGTGGACATCTTCTTAGGAGATCCTTGTATCTCTCCCATGCATCATATAATGTTTCTGCGTCATTCTGCACAAAAGAAGATATGTCATTCCTAAATTTGGCCGTTTTGGCTGGTGGAAAATATTTTAAAAGAAATTTTTTGGTCATTTATCCCATGTGGTGATTGACCCTCGTGGTAACAAGTTCAACCACTGCTTTGCTTTATTTCTTAATGAAAAGGGAAATAACCGAAGATGTATGACATCGTCAGAAATGCCATTTATTTTGAAGGTATCACAGAATTCTAAAAAATTAGATATATGAGTATTTGGATCTTCATCCTGCAAACCATCAAATTGAACAAACTATTGAATCATTTGTATTGTGGTAGGCTTTAATTCAAAATTACTAGCAGCTATAATACTAGATTCTGCCCTGTCAAATTAGGTTTAGCATAATCAAACATAGTACGCGAAGCATTCAGTTCTTGCAAATTTGGCGATGGAATATTTTTGTCCATCCCTTCAGTAGGATTGGATCTTTCTTGCTGTTCTTTTCTTTGGTAATCTAGAGCTCGTCTAGTTTCTCTGCGATTCCTACGAGCGGTAGCTTCAATGTCACTTTTGTATTCTAGAGGTCCTCTCGGGTTTCTTCTAGTCATAAACTAGAGGTTCCTACTAGGAAAGGAAAGGAAGAAATTTAGAAAAAAAAAGATATATGTAGAAAAATTAAAAATAAAAATAAATGCTAAAGTAATAGAAATAAAGCTTTCTTAATATTTTAGAGTTCCCCGGCAATGAAGCCAAAAATTTGATCGTGTCAAACAGTCGAGTTTTAAAATTTATAAAAAGAATGATCGAACCTGTAGACTAACTATGACAACGATAGAGGCAAGTGCACCTATCGAACATGAGTATAGTTTAGGCAAGAATATCTTATCGAACCCAATGGAACCTAAAAGTACTACTACTCACTTTCTTTCTATTATTTAGTGCGAAATATGGAGTGATTAGTTTATTAATCTAAAAAACTAATGAAATACTTAAACCGAATGCAAAGACAAAAGAATGAATTGGAGAAAGACTTTAGAAAAACTCGGTTGATGAAGGCGATACCTCGGGAAGAATCCACCTATGACTTCACTTATTATTTATTCCCCAAACCATATGATTACTTTACTTAGCTTGATCCGTGAGACTCCTAACCTATATTAAACCTCTCTCGAAGTGAATAATGTCTAACCTTAGGTTAATTAGTGGAACTCTCGTTCTCTTATAATAACCCCTAAGGAAGCGATAAATCGATCAATGGATTCCCATATTAGGTTTCACCCTAATCCGGCAAAAAATCGTAACACTATCTCTAGGTGCCCGATCAACTCCGCTCAATTATACTAGATCTACTCTTGGAGGTCTATTCCTCCTCCACCTAAGCACATCAGATTAAATTAAGCAACATAATTAAGAACAAACTAAGTACTTATCATATAATTTAGAAATCAAATAACAAAATCTATCAAAGGTTTCATCCCTTGGTGTCTGAAGGGTTTAGTTCATAACAAAATAAGAAAACATCTCAAGAGAAAAGATAAAACAAAACATAAGAAATCCTAAAACCCCACGAAGGAATTGAAGAGGATCCTCATCTTGAGTAGAAGTAAAGCTTTGGATGGATCAATTGGCTATCTTGAGTAATTCCACGAATAAAAGCTCGACGAAAAAACTCGCCCCTATTTGGTGATGCTTTACTTGGCTCCTAAGTATCCTAATTGGTAGAATTCCTCCTAGGATGTTTAAGTAGACTTAGGAATGTGTTTCTTTAGCTTCAAGCATCCAAATCAGAGTGAAATTTCTCATTCCCGTAGTAGGGGCAAGGCCATGGCACACGCCCGTGTAAGTTAACTTCAGGCCGTGTGTCGATTGTGTTGATTGAGGCACGGCCGCGGCACAGCCGTGTAAGTTGAGATTCAGGCCGTGCTTCAGATCTGTCGATTGGGACACGGCCATGCAAATTGTGCTCTAGGCCGTGCCAAATTCTTGAATGATTGACGAGGCATGGCCGTGTGACTTGAAGTCCAAGCCGTGCCATTTTTTTGGGTTGGCCCAATTTGGTCCGTTTTAAGCCCGTTTCTCACTCTTTTTGTTCTCGGGTGATTTCCTTAGTATAAAACATGAAAAGAAAAGATTAAGAGCACCTTTTTACAAAAATTGTGGGCTAAATCATCCAAAAGCATACTAAATGTGGGATTAAAATATGTTACTTTTACGGTTTATCACCCCACCAGTTTGGTCCTGAAATCTCGCTTCCGCAATTGGTGATGCCGGCACTTCACCGTCTGGCCCATGCCCTGATTCTGAAGGTTCAACCCCAACACCCCGGCCTCTACCACGGCCGTGCATACCACGTTCATGTCCTCTAACACTCATGACTATGGATTCGACTTAATCTGATTAAAAAATTTTATGAATTAGTATTTCTTCCCTTTATTTATTCTAAGGCGGTCTTATGAAAATAGCATCAGAAGTAGGTTTTCGTAAGAAATATTTCTAAAGGTCTCTATCCTTATAGTTGTATTTCTCAAAACTATCTACCACAATATTTCATAAGAATTCAAGTAGCAACCATAAAATTCTGATGCGGATTGGTGCAAGAAGACTACGATGCCATACTTCACGAAAACATGTATTTTTCTAAACCATTTTCCACACCAACTTTTGAAAACATTTTAAACCCCAAAACCATAGCTGAGTTTTCTAAACCTAGGCTCTGATACCAAAATTGCAACACCCCAAACCCGGCCTAAGCGTTACGACCAGATCTGGTATGTCACAAGGAAAGGTTGTTTAAAAGAACTTTGGAATACTAAGGAATCATCGAAATTTTGAAATCTTTTCGTTTTGTGTGTCTATCTTGAAAATAACATCCAGTTTAAGGGTTTCTTACCAACTTTTATTTAAAAGAACTATTAGTCAAAAAACAGTTTTGAGATGCGAAAACTGAAAACTAGTGGTAATCCGAAATGTGTCATTTTGAAAATAGTGTTTGGGGTTTTAAGTAAATTTTTGAGTTGAGTTATTAATCAGTTTGTTATCCGCTTTCTGATATTTTGGGAAAATGTTTATTTATATTTTAAGGAAAACCTTGTGTTTAGCAGTTCATAATATAAAATCAACCCCATTTAAAGCAAAAACACAAATTAAAGTTATGGAGGCCTTATTACATAACAAAATCCCAAATTAAAACAAGTTTAAATAAAGAAAATGAGTTTACATAAGAAGCAATGCATGGCCACCCGAAGTCCACCTCGGCTCCAAATCCGTGACTAAGAGTTACTTGCAAGAATAAGCAGAGGGGTGAGTCACCAAGACTCAGCATGTAATTCCCCTACAAGCATAATCGCTGAAGCCCCGAGATGCATATTGGGCCTTAGCCCCACAACCCAACATAATACAAGTGTATGCAATGCAACCTAGCCCAACCTAGTTTTCCATCCTCTCGTCACGAGAATCAATAAGCGCTTTGTGGCACCAAGCCCTTGTGGTTCCAAACCATTGTGATACCAAATCAACGTGTGAGTCACGAAATATAATATGTAGGGCCAACCCTCGTGACAAGCACTGATAAATATATGTGGGGCCAACCCACTATGGTACCAAGCCACTGTGATAATCACTGTTAGATATGTGTGTTGCCAAACAATTGTGGTACCAAACCACTGAGACATAGTCACTGAATAAAATATGTGGGGCCAACCCACTATGGTACCAAACCACTGTGACAATCACTGAATCGTACTTCCCCCTTTCAAGCATATCCCAAAGCCCATGTAAGCATGTTATCATACTGAGATGAATGCAAACATACTACCAATGTACAACAGATAATTGTATCATACATACATACATTTGAAAGTAGAATCATACAAGTACTTACCCCGTGTCTCCAACCTCACCCACAAGGGTATCTCGACTGTCTATACAATTGTTCCGGCTTTTAGCCAACACAGTTATTAACACAAAATAATAAGAAAAGTGTGAGCATTACAAACCTAATTACGTGTAAAACTAGACTCTCTACGTCGACACTCTCACTAGAAGAAACCACCACGATTTTCCTATCCCAGGCAGACGTTGGCTTTCTATCACAACCCGGCGAAAAGTCTCGAACTACTGACACTGCACGTCTTTTAAACTTAGGAGTAGAAATCATGATCCGCTCCTCTCAGGCTCCTTAGATGCACCCTCCTTGGATTGGCTAGCACTTATATCCATGATAAGAGTCTTGATCAGTATTTAAAGAAAAACATTTGGATGTCCATCAAAGAAATTCGATTAAGGCAACAAAAGGAGAAAGGAAATAGTCAAACTGAAATCAAGGAAATCTCATTACCTCACGAACCCGGATGGAATGGTAAGGTTCGATAACCAACAGTCCTTCAGCTTCGGACTACAATTGTTTGGCTTGCACGATAGGACCCAACTGAAGAGGAGACTTTCGGCAATCTAACAAGCCCTTTTTTTTTCTGAGGTTCGACTAAATAAACACAGGTTTGAAGAAATGAAATTAATTATCTTCAAGAGGAATTTGGCTTCAACTTGGAACAAAAAGGAATAAAGAGAATGTCCATAAGAAGAATAAAAGAAAGAACCTTACCTAGAACAGAGAAAAGCCAAATGGAACCCAAGGAGATTCAGCTCTGGCAGCAATGATAGAAGGCACCCCAAGTTCCGCTATAGAGGAACCAGACAAGAACGACAAAAGTAGGGGTTTCGGTTTCAAACACTAGGAGAAAAAGAAATGAGAAGAAACGAGAAAAAAAGCAACTGGGGTTCGACTAAAGAAGAGATGAAATCAGGAGAAGATTCGACTAGAGAAGAAAATGGTAAAGGAGAAGAGATAAAGAAGAGGGTTTTGGCTTGGCAAGAAAGGAAATAATAGAGAGGTTCGGCTATGGTATTGCTAAAAAGAGTAGGTTCCAAATGGGAGAAGAAGGGAATTGGCTATCAATGAGAACTTAGAAAAAGAAAGAACAAAAGTTGAGAAGGGAGATGATAGAAAAGAGTAGAGGTTAGGGTGCGTTACGATTTTTTGGTAACAAAGAAGTGACACAATATGACCGAAATGCAAAAGAAAAGGGAGGGCTCTAAGAATGGTTTTGATTTCTACTCTTCTTCCTAAAAGGTAAAAATCGCACACCCTCTTCCCATATGACTGAAAGTTGACAACCACAATGCCTAAATGTTCTAAAAGAAAATGACACCCCGCTTCCCTTAGCTCAAAAACCAAACATGCCTACCCCAAAAACACTTCTAGCCGAAACTCACCTCCCAACCACTCCTCAAATCTGGCCAACAACTCCACCATCAGAGGTCAGGGAACGCTGGGCAGAGGTGTTGGTAACAAGGAGGTGAGACAGTCGGTCTAGTGTATCTGATTAAATCGGAGGAGGATGGTGGCCTTTTGATGTCATAACGGGTATGTTCCTTATCTCTGGATTACCCTTTGTTACGTTGATAGATATTGGTTCAACTCATTCATACATTGCTAGTAAGGTGTCTGGAACTCTGCATGTGAACTCTGAGATTATACCTAGGAAGATGACTGTACTTAGTCCTTTAGGGCAATCAGTAGTATTAGACAAACTCTTTAGCACAGTACCTTTGGAAGTTCAGGGGGCGCAGTTTCTAGCTGACTTAATGGAGCTGCCATTCGAGGAATTTGATTTAATCTTATGCATGGATTGGTTGGTGAAGTACCATACGAATGTGGATTGTGCTGCTAAGAGCATGTCGTTAAGAACTTCTGACGACAAAGAGGTTGTGATGATGGGCGAGAGGCGGAATTGCTTGTCGAATGTGGTATCTGCCCTTAAGGTAGAGAAGATGGTGAGAAAAGGGTGTGTAGCTTTTCTGATGTTGATCAGTGTCTTAGAGGCTAAGGAAGCAACTGTAGGAGGAGTTAGAAACGATAAGAGAATTTGTGGATGTCTTTAGGAGGAACTACCTAGGTTACCCGGACGAGGGAAGTAGAGTTCGCAGATGCGACTCTGTGTCAATTGCTCCATATCGGATGGCACCAAAGGATTTAGTAGAGCTTAAAGCTCGGATCCAAGAGTTACTCGATCGTGAGTTTCTTCAACCTAGTGTATCTCCATGGGGAGCACTGGTCCTATTCGTGAAGATGAAGGACGGGACTATGCGCATGCGCATAGATTACCGATAGTTGAATAAGCTGACCATCAAGAACAAGTATCCATTGCCAAGGATAGATGACTTGTTCGATCGACTTAAAGAAATTGCGGTATTTTCAAAGATAGATCTAAGGTCGGGATATCATCGACAATGTGAAGGAAGGATATCCATAAGATGGCTTTCGGACTAGATACGAGCATTATGAGTTCTTGGTAATCTGTTCAGTTGACAAAGCGTCCAATTTGCATTCATGGATATGATGAGCGGGTTTTCCAACCCTACGGATCGATTTGTCATAGTGTTCATAGATGATATCTTAGTGTATTCCAAGTCTGAGGAAGAACACGATGAGCATCTTCGGGTTGTGTTGCAAGTGTTAAGGGAAGAGAAGCTATATGCCAAGTTCAGCAAGTGCGAATTTTGGCTGAAGGAAGTTACGTTCTTAAGGCATGTGGTGTCTTCCAAAGGAATAAGGGTGGATCCTCGGAAGATTGAGGCAGTATTAGTTTAGAAACCACCTAAGTCTGTGGCTGAGGTTCGTAGTTTCTTGGGGTTAGCATGCTACTATAGGAGATTTGTTGAAGGGTTCTCATCAATAGCAGTGTAACATCCTGAATTAGGGGTTGTTTGCAATTTTATTATTTTCATGTGCTTGCTTGAAAAGAAATGAATACTATGATTACTTGACATGTTCTACGGTCTAGTGATAACCTTGGGCTAGGCCTGACTTAGGGCTAGAAGTTTTTTTTTTTAGCATTTGAGAAGAGGAAGCTAAGTGAAGGAGGCTTTAAAAATTATTTGGTGCGAAGCATGACACAAGAAATCATGTGATAAGGTGGCTTGGGATGCTACCTAAGGATCTAGGAAAGATGTGGCAAAGGAGGGTTCGAGCTACCGAGCCTGCACATGGGGTTTTTATTTTTGTGTTATGCGTGGGGTGCTGGGCTAGGAAGGCCTTATAAATAAATGGTAGGGATTATGGACATGAAAGTCTGATTTGGTAGGGTGGCTTGGGACATGATAAGAGGCATGTGACAATAGGGTCCCATGTTGAATAGCATGGGCAGCTAATAGGAGTGTTTTATTTTGCGTCGGGGAAGGAATTGGGCGAGGAGGTCTTAAGAGAGGTTATAGGCGCTTTTGGACACAAAGATGGCCTTGGTAAAGTGGCTTTCATGCGCCACTTAGGGCTGGAATGATGCTTGGCGAGTCTTGGGTTCGGCGTGGAAAGCAAATGGGTGTTTTATTTTGCTTTGGCGTTAAAGCAAAGGAAGCTAGAAGGAGCTCTTAAAAGAATTTGTGACGAGGTTATGTCACAAAGACACATATAGTAGAATGGTTAGGCGTTAGTGCAGTTGCTCCATCAGGTCCTATGTTCAAACCTTGGGAGCGCGGTTTGGTGCTTTATTTTTGCAAAATTTGGAGTGAAGGGGAGAGAGCTGGTGGTCTACATGGGCTCTCAATTGGATGAGGATAAGATTGCGGTTTTGCTTTTAAATTTGGCTGGAAGAATGGAGGATTATTATTTTATTTTGTTTATCTTTTTGAAGAGGTGGCTAGGTGATGGGATAAAGGATAAACATTGTTTTATTTTATTTCAAATGGGTGATAATTAAAAGGTAAGTTTTATCACATTAGGGAGGTGTAGAAATTCATCTAAATTGCTTTTCTTTTCTCTCCAATTTGTTGCTGGCCGAATTCTCTCTAGCCACATTGCCCAAAATTCTTCAAAATTTCTTTCTTCTTTTGCTTCTACTTGGCAGAACCTACCACCCTTTCTACTCAAAATTTCATCATCCATTTGTTGCTAGTAGAATATCCCTTACCATATAGGGCATAAGCGAATCCCATAAGGAAAGTCTTGTCGATTTCATAGGTTGGTAAGTGTTTCTCTTTAGCATTCGATTTCTTTTCCCTTTCTTTGGTGTCTTGAAAGCATGTGTAGGCAGCTTTGGTAGGGATTGGTGAATGTGTATAGGCCATATTAACATGTAACTTTTGTGTGTAGCCACACCGAGGGAACATTTGAGTTTGATTCTTCAAGGGAGCTCGACAAGACAAGTGGCAACCGGGATTACGGCAAGAGTGGTAAGTGGTTAGGCATATTGGCCAAATGCCATTTTGGTATCTAAAGTATAATCGATTGTGTGCCATGGATCTAGGGGCTAATCGGCCAAGGCAAACAAAGGCAAGGATTTAAACTCGTTTTGGTAAGTGATAGTAAGTTTGACCTAAGGCCATATTTGTGTACAATTAATCCTTGGGATTATTAGTATAGCCAGAATGGCTATTAGATCTAAAATGTGTGTGTTGGCGATTGTGGGAAACAACCTCAGAGGTTTCACTAGTTTAGTTCGGGTTGCTAGCCTCACGAGTAAGCAGGTGTGTAAATCTCTTACCACTTTATTAGTTAGCATTGCTATTATGTTCTGATTTAATCATTGTGGTAGTGATTTGCTTGTGGACATGAGCATGGATTAGGGTAAGTCACTTGTGTTTTAAAATCATTATGGATGACATGATGGGTAATATGCTATGCCATGACTATTATGCATGATTTATGATAATATGTTAAGCATGATATGAGCATGTTGGTAATGGGATTGATGAGAGGAGGAATATTCTCTATGGTGTCACGGTGGTTTTGACCACAAGATGGGTTGGCCCATTAGTTTAATTGTGACTTGGTCACGGTGGTTTTGATCACACCATTGATAAATGTGACTAAGTCGATGGTTTGGTACTACCGATGGTTTTGACCACATATTGATAATTGTGACCTATGGTCATCGATGGTTTTGACCACACGATGGGTTGGCCCATCACTTGATTTGTGACTCGGTCACCAATGGTTTTGACCACGGTGGTTTTGACCACAGGGGTAGTTAAAGGAGTATGGATGGCTAGTTTGGGTTGCATGTTTGCATATCTTACTAATATTTTGTGTATGAGTTGCACTTCCGGGTTGGGGATTTATACACTAAGTCTTGATGACTCACCCCTTCCCATACCATTTTGCAGATGAGTAGATCGCGGAGTTAGAGCCGAAGAGGACTCGAGGCGACCATGCTTGTTCCTTGGATTTGGGATTTTATTTAGTACAGTTTAAGTTTATTTATTTCTAAATTTTTGGTTTGGTTTTGTAATAAGGCCGCTAATAATTATTTTGGATGTTTACGTAGCTGTTTTTACTTTTCTTATACTATATTACAAATGAAACTATAAATTGTTAAGTGAATCAGTTATAAGTAAGATTTTCAAATTAAGTAACTTCTATGAGTTTTCAAAGATGTTACCATCGGGTAGCAAAATTCACCAAGTCAACCATAACTCTGATGTTTCTGAAAATTTAAATGATCAAGTGTTTTCAAAGGAAAAGGTTTCAACTCATTTTTTAAGATCAACCCCATTCAAATTTTCACTTGTTTATCGAAATCTTTCAAAGCGTTTTCCATGACATACTAGATCAAATTGAGTCTCATGGGCGGGTTTGGGGTGTTACATTTTAGTATCGAGCTCGATTCAAAACTTCATTTGTGGGGCCGAGGCCCAAAACATTTTGTAGCCTTTGTGAATTATTATGGAAATGGTTTCGATCGACGACATGGCATCGAGTCTCCAGCACCTATTAAGCGGTAAGTATCTCCATTACATGAATACTTGATAAATGGGTAACTTGGGAGCGTAAAATAGAATGATAGGTACTTGAACTCTAGGACTAGTCTACCCCAACTACTACATAAGGCTTAATTGCTTAATTAAACAAACCTATGTCTAAGTCACCGAGTTAGGGTGTGGTAACCATGGTGCGCATGTCTAGGATTGGTATTGATTGGGAGCTTGGTATTTAAGCGTCCACGTGACTCACCTCCTCTCCCTCGAATCCTACAGTGCGTAGCCGGTTCACCCAACAAGAGGACTTATTCATGGGCTAAACCCTAACTAAAACTAGAAAGGGAACTAATAGTATTTTCATAAAAACCCTAGTTTTAAAACTCTTAAAATTTCTCTTAATGTGTGAGAACTATTGTTTTACAACATTTTTACGAAAAAAAATTGATTTGTAGAATTACTAAAATACCACAGTGGTAAAATTACAAAAATGCCCTTGGTTTATGAAACTCCCAAAATACCCACAGTTTTAATCAAAATTTTCATTACATATAAAGTGCCCAAAAACCTTAATTTGCAAAATATCAAAAATATCATGATTTTGAAAATTACTAAATTGCCCCTAACCTACAAAATTACAAAAATGACCTTGATTTTCAAAATTTTTGCTACACCATCAACTTGGAAAACAAATTCTCAAAAAGAACCCTCAAAGTCTTGCAACATTTGAAAATACCTGAATTATCAAACTTTACAAAGTTACCCTAGTTTATTACCAAAATACCCCCAAGCTTCAAAATCACCGAAATACCTCTGAATTTCAAAATTTTTCAAAATACCTCGGGCATTTAAAAGTTCCAAAATACTTTTTGACAAAATCATCCGAGAAATTTTATTTTTGAAAAATTACAAAAATACCCCGTGAGTTAAAATTACGAAAATACCCGGGTAGTGAAATGGCGAAAATGCCCTACCGTTAGATATAGTGCTGTGACTATTATTTGTGTGATGGATGTACTTAGAACTAGGAGATAAGTAAAGCTGGAACTATAGGTAGGTTCGATTTGAAAGAATCACTTCAAAATTATTTCTCATAAAATTGCTCGTGGGTAAGCAGTGAGCAGTATTAATAATGCATAAAATTCTTAATCGGATAAGCGAATAAGAAGAATGAGTACGAGAGGTCGTGGACGTCTGCTTGGTGTGGTAGTGCTAGGGGTAGGATGACCTTGTCGAGCCAGTGAGGTCGGTCATGGGTCCGAAAATGTGATCTTTGGATCTGCCGTGGCGGCGAGTTCAAGACCGGGGCCAGGTGGTAGCGATGTAGTTTTCAAGTTGTACTCACGAGTGTTGGAATGAGTTCTTGGCAGCGCAGTGTAGGGCAGTAAATCTGTTGTTGAGCGACTACGGGCTATGAGGCGAGAAGTATTTAGAGGAGTTTACAGGTGGCACCGGTCTTGTGGAGTATTGGTTGGAATCAAGCTGAGAGGATCATGGATGACTGAGTTTTGGTGAGGAAAAGTGAAGGTATAATCTCTCTACTTGGGATGAGTCATATCGGTGGTGGCTCACCGTAAGGGATGGAGCGATGGCGAGAGGATCTCATGGGAATTCTTTAAGGTAGCCTACCAAAAGAAATACATAGGAACTAACTCGTGGATCTTGATGAAGGCTTTCTTGAATCTGGTTTAGGGTAATAAGGCGGTGGCGGAGTATGAAATTTGAATTTCTTGGTTGGCGGGTATGCTCGTGGTATTGTGGTCTACAGAGCATGAGCGGTGTGTCGATTCAAGGATGGGGTGAGAGATGGTGAGGATGATGATAGCTCCACAGCAGTGCGGAGTTATTTGTCCTAGTGGAGAAGTCTAAGGTTCTTTGAAGGGTAAGACAGTCATTAGGCGGAATCGGGATAGGAGTTGGAATAAGAGGAGCTCTGAATCTTGAGGTTTTACGTGTCGATAGAAGAGGGAGGTATGGTGGGTCGGATCGGTCGCTAGGCTGCTGCTGCTGCTGCTAATCCTCAATGGCCGCCACGGTGTGCTCGGTGTGAAAAGTCTCTGCAGAAGTGTTGGAATGGTAATCGGGGATGTTTGAATGTGGATCCATGGAACATCGAGTTAGGGATTGTCCAAAAAAGGTAGCTAGGCTAAGGTCGGAGGTCGAGGATTGTGCACGAATAGGAGGGATAATCAACGACCCATAGAGGTCATGGTGCGGGAAGAGGAGGTAATGGTGCTTGGCGGAGGTCGTGGGGCACCGAGGGGAGAGGTGCGGTTGTCTTGAGGCTAGGCAACCTAGTTTGGTCTATCTTGGCGTCAAGAGAAGAAGCGACGCTGCGGACGTCATATAGGTATGTTTTGATCTTTGGAGTACCTATAGTACCTTAATTGATATTGGCTCAACCCACTCATACATTGCTAGTAGCGTAGTGGAAACTACGCACTTAGACTCGAGCTTACTTCAGGAAGATGGCGTATTAAGCCCTTTAGGTCACTCTGTAGAAGTAAGTAAACTCTATAGGAATGTACCCTAGAACTCCAAGGGTCGTGTTCTTGGTGACTTGATGGAACTATCGTTTTGGAAGTTCGATCTAATCCTCGGGATGGATTGGCTAGTAAAGTGTCGAGGCTAGCACTGGATTGCCTGACTAAGCGCATGGTATTAAAGACCATGGAAGGAGAAGAGGTGGTGATGATAGGTAAAGGAGATTACCTATCTAATCTGTATCCGCATTGAAGGCGGAAAAGATGGTTAGAAAAGGTTGTGAAGCATATGTAGTGCATGTCGTGCTTTGGAAGCTAAGGGTCTTTGCGATGAGAGATGTGCGGATCGTAAGGGATTATGTTGATGTGTTTCGGAGGAACTCTGGGTCTACCTCGAACCATGAGGTTAAATTTGGTATAGACTTGTTACGGAACGCGCCTATATCCATAGCTCCGTGTCGGATGGTATTGAAAAAATTGGTAGAGTTGAAGGCTCGGATCCGGGAATTATTAGATAGAGGGTTCATCCAGAGCCAAGTGTATCGCCTTGGGGAGCTCCGGTGCTTTTGTCAAGAAGAAGGATGACAATGAGGATGTCATAGACTATCAGCGGTGAACAAAGGCGACAATAAAAACGGTATAATTTGCCCGAATTGATGATTTGTTAGACCAACTCAAGGGTGCATCGGTGTTCTCTAAGATCGACCTTAGGAATTGGTACCATCGACTTAAGGTGAAGGAGGTGATATCCATAAAACGACATTTAGGTACTCGGTATGGGCACTACGAGTTTACGGTGATGCCTTTTGGTTTGACAAATGCACCGGTAGTGTTTATGAACATGATGAACGGGTTTTCCAACCTATCTGGATCGATTCGTCATGGTGTTCATAGACGACATTTTGGTGTACTCGAAGTATGAGGAGGAGCATGACGCACATCTTTATGTGGTTCTGCAAGTTCTAAGGGAGAAACAATTGTTCGCCAAATTCAGCAAGTGTGAGTTTTGGCTTAAGGAGGTAACTTTTCTAGGGCATGTTGTTTCAGCTGAGGGAATCAGGGTGGATCCCCGTAAGATTGAGGCAGTATTGGAGTGGAAACCACCGAGGTCGGTTTCAGAAATCCAAAGTTTTCTGGGGTTGGCAGGATATTATAGGAGATTCGTGGAAAATTTCTCCTTAATCGCAACACCGTTGACTAAGTTGATGAGAAAAGGAGTTCCATTTGTGTAGTCTGAGAAGCAGAAAGAGAGTTTCGATAAGCTGAAGAGGATTTTGACAGAAGCACCAGTCTTGATTCAGCCTGAGGCAGGAAAGGAATTCACTGTGTACTGTAATGCATCACATACCGGTTTAGGGTGTGTGTTGATGCAAGAAGAGAAAGTGGTTGCTTATGCATCACGGCAGTTGAGGCCTCACGAAAGTAACTATCCGACTCATGATTTGGAATTGGCTGCTGTGGTTTTCGCCTTGAAGATTTAGAGGCACTATCTGTATAGGGAGAAATCGGTAGTGTATACGGATCACAAGAGCCTGAAGTACCTCTTGACTCAAAAAGATTTAAATCTGAGGCAGTGGAGGTGGATTGAATTGTTGAAGGACTACGATTGCTCAATTGAATACCATCCGGGTAGGGCTAACGTGGTAGCTGATGCATTGAGCCGTAATGTGGTAGCAGATTTGCGAGCAATGTTTGCTTACCTAAGTCTCTATGAGGATGGGAGCCTTCTGGCAGAGTTGCAAGTAAAGTCGTCTTGGATCGAAGAGGTTAAAGAGAGGCAGTTGACCGATAAAGTTTTGAGTACTTCGAGGTCATGAAGTACAAAGTGGTGAGTAGAAGGGTTCAACAGGTAGTGATGGAGTGTTGTATTTCGAGAGTATGTATGCCAAAGGATGATGATTTGAGGCAATGAATCCTTAAAAAGCTCATAGCAATCCGTATGCTATGCACCGAGGAAGCAACAAGATGTATCGGGATTTAAGGAGCAATTTTGGTGGCGAGTTTTAAGCGAAATGCTTAGAGTTAGTGGGCAAGTGTCGACATGCTAGCAAGTTAAATTTGAGCATCAATTGCCATCGAGTACATTAAAAGTGGTAAAGATCAACGATGGAAGTGGTAGGGATTACGATGGATTTCGTAAGTGGGCTTCCTCACGCCCGATGAAAGATGCGGTTTGGGTGATAGTAGACCGGTTGACCAAGTCGGCCCATTTCATACCGATGAGGTTGACTACTCGCTTCAAAGGTTAGCCAAAGTTGTATATAGAGAGATAGTGCGGTTGCATGAGTACGGTGTCCATTATCTCGGATCGAGATCCCGATTCACGTCGAGATTCTAGAAGGCTTTACATCGGGAGTTAGGCACGAAGTTGAATTCGACCGGCTTTTCATCTGCGGTCAGATGGACAATCGAGAGGGTAATCAAGTGTTGGAAGATATGTTAAGGGCTGTGTTTTAGACTTTCGTGGTAGTTGGGAGGAGTACCTACCTTTGGCAGAATTCGCTTATAACAATAGTTATCAAGCGAGTATTCAGATGGCACCGTATGAGGCTCTGTATGGTCAGGAATTTCGTACTCCTACGTGTTGGACAAAGCTAGAAGAACGTCAGATGTTGGGCTCAGAGTTAGTGGCGGAGACAGAGGAAAAGGTTAAAGTAATTCGGGCTCGTCTTAAGGAAGCGTCAGACAGGCAGAAATCCTACGCCGATCTTAAGCGGCGAGAGGTTGAATATGCGATGGGTGATAAAGTCTTCTGAAGGTATCACCTTGGAAGAAAGTCTTGAGGTTTGGTAGGAAGGGCAAGCTAAGCCCTAGATTCATCGGACCGTACCACGGTGTTGAAGCGTGTGGGACCGATAGCTTACCGACTTGAGTTCTTGCGGCGAAATTGAGCCAAATCCATGACATCTTCCATGTTTCGATCTTTGAGGCGTTATCGATCGGATCCATCACACGTAGTGTCGGTTGCAGAAATTAAAGTAAACTCAGGCTTATCCTTTGAGGAGGAGCCGGTGCAGATCTTGGATCGGGATGTCAAAGTTCTGCGTAGGAAGTCAGTGCCTTTGGTAAAGGTGTTATGGCGAAACCATGGTATGGAGGAGGCCACATGGGAACTCGAGGATGTGATACGGTAGTAATACCCCTAACTTTTCTGATCCAGGTAATTTTGAGGCCGAAATTATTTTTAAGGGGGTAGAACTATAACATCCTGAATTAGGGGTTGTTTGCAATTTTATTATTTTCATGTGCTTGCCTGAAAAGAAATTAATACTATGATTACTTGACATGTTCTAGGGTCTAGTGATAACCTTGGGCTAGGCCTGACTTAGGGCTAAAAGTTTTTTTTTTTAGCATTTGAGAAGAGGAAGCTAAGTGAAGGAGGCTTTAAAAATTATTTGGCGTGAAGCATGACACAAGAAATCATGTGATAAGGTGGCTTGGGGCGCTACCTAAGGATCTAGAAAAGATCACGACAAAGGAGGTTGAGCTACGAGTCTCATGAGGTTTTTACTTTTGTGTTATGTGTGGGGTCTTTGGGCGGAAGGCCTTATAAATAAATGGTAGGGATTATGGACATGAAAGTCGGTGGTAGGGTGGCTTGGGGACGTGATAAAGGGCTGTGACAATAGGGTCCCATGTTAGAGTAGCATGGGACTTATGGGAGTGTTTTATTTTGTGTCGGGGAAGGAATTGGGCGGGGAGGTCTTAAGAGAGGTTATAGGCGCTTTTGGACACAAAGATGGCCTTAGTAAAGTGGCTTTCATGCGCCACTTAAGGGCCTAGAATGGCGCTTAAGCTTGGTCTTGGGTTCGGCGGCTTGGAAAGCAAATGGGTGTTTTATTTTGCTTTGGCGTTAAAGCAAAGGAAGCTAGCGAAGGAGCTCTTAAAAGAATTTGTGACGAGGTTATATCACAAAAAGCATTGGCGAGAATGGTTAGGCGTTAGTGCGATTTCCTCTGTCGGGTCTATGTTGAACCTTGGGAGCGACTATTTGGTGCTTTATTTTTGCAAGTGGCGTGAAGGGAGAGAGCTAGTGGTCGCACATGGGCTCTCAATTGGATGAGGATAAGATTGAGGTTTTGCTTTTAAATTAATTTGGAAGAATGGAGGATTATTATTTTATTTTGTTTATCTTTTTGAAGAGGTGGCTAAGTAATGGGATAAAGGATAAACATTGTTTTATTTTATTTCAAATCGGTGATAATTAAAAGGTAAGTTTTATCACATTAGGGAGGTTAGAAATTCATTTAAATTGCTTTTCTTTTCTCTCCAATTTGTTCTTGGCGAATTCTCTCTAGCCACATTGCCCAAAATTCTTCAAAATTTCTTTCTTCTTTTGCTTCTACTTGGCCGAACCTACCACCCCTTTCTACTCAAAATTTCATCTTTCATTTGTTGCTAGCCGAATATCCCTTACCATATAGGGCATAAGCCGAATCCCCCTAAGGAAAGTGTTGTCGATTTCATAGGTTGGTAAGTGTTTCTCTTTAGCATTCGGTTTCTTTTCCTTCCTTGGTGTCTTGAAAGCATGTGTAGAGGCTTTGGTAGGGATTGGCGAATGTGTATAGGCCATATTAACATGTAACTTTTGTGTGTAGTCGACACCGGGGAGTATTTGAGATTTGATTCTTCAAGGGAGCTCGACAAGACAAGTGGCAACCGGGATTACGGTAAGAGTGGTAAGTGGTTAGGCATATTAGGCCAAATGCCATTTTGGTATCTAAAGTATAACCAGATTGTGTGCCATGGATCTAGGGGCTAATCGGCCAAGGCAAACAAAGGCTTTGGGATTTAAACTTCGTTTTGGTAAGTGATAGTAAGTTTGACCTAAGGCCATATTTGAGTACAATTAATCCTTGGGATTATTAGTATAGCCGAATGGCTATTAGATCTAAAAATGTGTGTGTTGGCGATTGTAGGAAACAACCTCTCGGGGTTTCACTAGTTTAGTTAAGGATTTGCTAGTCTCACGAGTAAGCAGTGTGTAAATCTCTTACACACTTTATTAGTTAACATTGCTATTATGTTACAATTTAATCATTGTGGTAGTGATTTGCTTGTGGACATGAGCATGGATTCTGGTAAGTCACTTGTGTTTTAAAATCTGTTATGGATGACATGATGGGTAATATGCTATGCCATGACTATTATGCATGATTTATGATAATATGTTAAGCATGATATGAGCATGTTGGTAATGGGATTGATGAGAGGAGGGAATATTCTCTATGGTGTCACCGGTGGTTTTGACCACAAGATGGGTTGGCCCCATCGGTTTAATTGTGACTTGGTCACCGATGGTTTTGACCACACGTTGATAAATTGTGACTAAGTCCCGGTGGTTTGGTACCACGATGGTTTTGACCACATATTGATAATTGTGACCTATGGTCATCGGTGGTTTTGACCACGATGGGTTGGCCCCATCACTTGATTTGTGACTTGGTCACGATGGTTTTGACCACCGGTGGTTTTGACCACGGGGTAGTTAAAGGAGTATGGATGGCTAGTTTGGGTTGCATGTTTGCATGTCTTACTAATATTTTATGTATGAGTTGCACTTAGGGTTGGGGATTTATACCTTTGAGTCTTGGTGACTCACCTTCCCATACCATTTGCGAGATGAGTAGATCGCGGAGATGGAGCAGAGAGGACTCGAAGCGGCCATGCTTGTTCCTTGGATTTGGGATTTTATTTAGTACAGTTTAAGTTTATTTATTTCTAAATTTTTGGTTTGGTTTGTAATAAAATTTGCTAATAATTATTTTGGATGTTTACGTAGCTTTTTTACTTTTCTTATACTATATTACAAATGAAACTATAAATTGTTAAGTGAATCGGTTATAAGTAACATTTTCAAATTAAGTAACTTCTACGAGTTTTCAAAGATGTTACCATCGGGTGCAAAATTCACCAAGTCAACCATAACTCGATGTTTACGAAAATTTAAATGATCAAGTGTTTTCAAAGGAAAAGGTTTCAACTCATTTTTTAAGATCAACCCCATTCAAATTTTCACCTATTTATCTAAATCTTTCAAAGTGTTTTTTCGTGACATACCAAATTCGGTCGAGTCTCATGGGCCGGGTTTGGGGTGTTACAAGCAGCACCTTTGACGAAGTTGCTAAGAAAGGAGGTATCTTTCGTATGGGCGGATAAGCAGCAGGAGAGTTTTGAGAAGCTTAAACAAGTATTGACAGAGGCTCCAGTTTTGATTCAGCTAGAAGTAGGGAAAGACTTCGTGGTATATTGTGATGCTTCCCATACAGGATTGGGATGTGTTCTTATGCAAGATGAGAAAGTGGTCGCTTATACATCTCGATAATTGAGGCCACATAAGGTTAACTATCTGACACATGATCTGGAATTGGCTACGGTAGTTTTCGCTCTTAAAGTGTGGAGGCACTATTTGTATGGAGAAAGGTCGGTGATCTACATAGACCACAGGAGTCTGAAATATTTGATGACTTAGAAGGAGCTGAATTTGAGACAGCGTAGGTGGGTGGAGTTGTTGAAGGACTACGGTTGCTCAATAGAGTATCATCCAGGCAAGGCGAATGTTGTGGCAGATGCTCTAAGTCAAAAAGTGGTGTCGGAGTTAAGGGCGATGTTTGCACATTTGAGCCTTTTTTATGATGGAAGTTTGCTAGCGGAGTTGCAAGTAAAGCCGACGTGGTTAGGTCAAGTAAAAGAGAAACAATTGGTAGATGGTGAACTAAGTGCTAAGCTACTACAAGTACAAAATGGGGAGTTGGAAGACTATAGTGTAAACAGTGATGGAGTACTGTATTTTCGGGGCAAGGTCTGTATGCCGAAGGATGAGGAGTTAAGGCAGAGAATTCTTCAAGAATTGCATAGTAGCCCTTATGCTATGCATCTGGAGGAAGTAAGTTATCTGATTTACGGAATAGTTACGGTGGCACAGTCTTAAGCGGAAGTTACGAATTTGTAGGGAAGTGTTTAGCGTGTCGACAAGTCAAAATTGAACACCAAGTACCATCGAGTTACTTGACCAATAAAGATTCTACAATGGAAGTGGAGAGAATTACCATGGACTTCGTTAGTAGGCTTCCTCACGCCTACTAAGAAGGACTCGGTATGGGTGATAATAGATCGATGAATGAAGTCTGCACATTTTGTACCAGTCTTGGATTGATTATTCTCTGCAGAAATTGGCAAAGTTGTATATAGCGAAATTGTGAAATTTGCATGAGTGCCGGTGTCAATTATTTCGGATAGGGATCCAAGGTTCATGTCGAGGTTTTGGAAAGCACTACACTAGGCATTAGGCACCGGGTTAGACTTCAGCACAGCATTTCACTCACAATCGGACGGCCAATCTGAGTGGGTAGTTCAAGTGCTAGAGGATATGTTGAGAGGTTGTGTGATAGACTTCAGAGGGAGTTGGGAGGGGTTCTTGCCTTTAGTGAAATTTGCGTACAATACCAGCTATCAGGCAAGTATTCGGATGGCACCATACGAAGCGCTATATGGACGGAAGTGTCGCACTCCTACGTGTTGGACAGAATTGGGGGAACGTCAAGTTTTAGGTCTGGTTGTGGCAGAATCAGAAGAAAAGGTTAGAGTGATTCAGACACGATTGAAGGAGGCATCAGACGGACAAAAGTCATATCACGAGATCTTAAGCGGAAGGAGATTGAGTTTCTTGTGGGAGATCGGTGTTTCTCAAAGTTTATTTGTGGAAGAAGGTGATGAGATTTGGTGCAAGGGAAAGTTAAGTCCTAGGTTTATAGGACCTTATCGGATTAAAGCGGGTTGGGCGATGGCGTGTCGGTTAGAATTGCCTTGAGTTGAAGCGGATGTGCGATGTGTTTCACGTTTGATGCTACGTCATTATCGATCGATCCATCTCATATAATACTGGGTTGAGGAGGTAGAGCGAGACCGGATCTGTCGTATGAAGAAGAATCGATTCAGATTCTGGAATAGGATGTGAAGGTGCTTCGGAGGAAATCAGTCCCTCTAGTGAAAGTGTTATGGCATAACCATGGATCGGAGGAGGCTTCATGGGAGTCAGAAGAAACAATGCGACAGTAATACCCTCATTTATTTTAGCCAGGTAATTTCGAGGTCTAAATTATTTTAAGGGGGTAGAACTGTAATATCCGTGATTTAGGGGATATGCATTTTATTTGAGCGTATGTGATTGCATGCTGTGTGTGTGATTTGAATGTGATTTGGGGCTTCAAGAACCTTGGGATGTAGGTAGGAGCCTTAGAGGTTATTAGATTTTAAGCCCAAAAGGGAACTAAGGGAGCTAGGCCTTAAGGAGATTATTGTGTGGTTTAGAACACGAATAACCCGATGGTAAGGTGGCAAGGAGGCGCCACTTAGGGCCTTGTGAGGTGGCATACAGGAGTGAAAAGGGCCTAGGTTGACGACAAGGGAAGCATTTTGGGGTTTTATTTTTGACAAGGAAGGCGTTGGTGGACCACACAAGGACTCGATGGAGGAAGTATAGATTGGGTCGACAACTTAGAGATTTGGCTAAAGCGAGTGAAAAGGGGATTAAGTGGAGAGAAGGAGAGATTGGTAGAATGGAGGGATTTTGGAGAGGGCATATTCGGTTTTGTATAGGGGAGCTAAGTTAGAAATTGCTTAGTCTTTCTACTCATCTCTTGGCCAGAAACCCTCACCCTTCTCTTCTCTTCTTTTCTTTTTCTTTTTGATTGAAAGCCTAAACCTATTCTCTTAATCTTGCAAAAAGAAAACCATACAAGACATCAACCCTTCCTCTTCTTCTTTGCATCGATTCCTCCATTCTCAAAAGCCAGAAGAACTTTTCTCTTCATTTGCTGAGATCATAGCCGAAACACCATAGATCCTCAACCCTTTTCTCTTATCTCCTTGAGTGTTGGCCGTCAAGTGGACTCTATTAGTCGGATCTACTAGTTGGTAAGGGTTCTTCTATTCCAATTTCTTTCCTTTTTCCCTTTTGATTAGCCGAAATAAAGGACTCTAATCCCTTATGTTTCTTTGGCCGAAACCATGAGGGTGGGTTTTGGGATTCTTTTGTAGCCGACTGTAGAAGGAGATCTTTCCGGGATTTAAGATCCAAGGTAAGCAAGGCATACTATTCGACCAAGGGCCACTTTTACTTGCTTAAAGGCTATGCCGATTCTAATTATGGTGTTTTAGGGAGTCTTCGACATATCTTCAGGATTTGGCTAAGCAATCTAGGTAAGGGTTCTAGTGTTTCAGATCCATTTCTTATTAGTTCAAAAGTAGAACTAACCATTTGAGTGTACTAGTGCTTAGTCGATTGCAAGGGAAATCATCACGAAGTTTCGGATTTGGTTAGTAACCAAATCGGCGACAAAATAAGGATTTTGGTTGCGTTAACCTTGAGATTATTTGTTTAGCCAAATGGCCTCCTTGCTAATATGCTTAGTGTTGGCGAATGTAGGAAAAAGGGAACTAGTGCGTTAGATTGGAATTTTCGGGATTCAGTAATCGCGTTAGAAATCAGGTGTGTAACCCTACACTAAAATCCTGATAGTTTAATAATAATTATGTTAATCATGTGTTAGTGAAGTGACGAATAAATATGGCTAAGGGTACCATTTAATGGTACTGTGTACTCAGGTACGTTACACCTTAGCACTCGTAAATAATGTTTAACAACATTGATGTGAAAAAAAATGTGGAATTCTGTTATGATTTTGGGGTAAGGTAAATTGCATGATAAATAGCATGTTTTGTATGTTGCATGGGCATATGGGTGATTATGTTAAAAGGGAAGTGATCTGGTGGTTTTTACCACATTATCTGGTGACTATGTCACATATTATGAATCTGGTGACTTTGTCATATTATCTGGTGGCTATGCCATAATTATAAGAAGCGATGGGCGAGTTGCGCGGCGACTACCTTTGATGGTGTGTGGCGGATGGAGGTCAATTTAGTAATCCCTACTGTGTGATTGGTAGTATGCAGGTGATGTGTAGAGGATGGATATCTAGGTGGGTTGGGTTGCATCATTGTTTATATTGGCTCGTATGTGATATGATATGTTATATTTGTTTGAGAGTGCTGTGATGGTTGTTACACTGCGATTCTATTGACTCACCCTTCATGGGCTAACATTTTGAGATGGCACTCGATAAATGGACCGGGTCGGTAGGAACTTAGTGGTGGCCATGCACACTCAATTTTTAGGTTTTCTTATTAAGTTTATTTTGATTTATTTTGGGTTATATTTTGATGTAATAAGGCCATTATCCTTAAGCTGTTTTATTTATGTGTTTTAAATTTTTATTATGATGCGAACAATATCAATGAGCGATTAAACATTTTTCGTAAAACAACATCAATTGTTTTGAAACCCAAACACCTACGGTTTCCAAGTTAATAATAATGAAATCTAAAATCCGGCATTTCTTTTAACTTGTAACTTTTGAAATATGAAAATATCGTTTTAGTACAAAGCTAAACTACAACCCGGTTTTAACTTGAGAACAATCCAAATTTATATTCTTCAGAACCATCAAGATTTTCAAAATGTCATTCTAAAACTTAACTACGTTTTACTCAAGGAGCATGCCAGATCCGGTCAGGGCTTGTGGGCCGGGTTTGGGGTGTTTCAGAACGATAATGCCTTAACATTGAAACATGAAATACATCATGTATCTGCCTCAATTCCGGAGGTAACTCAAGCTGATATGCCACTGGTCCCACACGTTTTAACACTCGACAAGGCCCGATGAACCTGGGACTTAACTTGCCCTTTCGACCAAACCTTAAAGCCCTCTTCCAAGGTGAGACTTTCAGAAAAACTTGATCACCCGCAGAAAATTCTATTTCCTTACGCTTTAGATCTGCATACGATTTCTGCCTGTCGGAAGCTTCTTTTATTTGAGACCGAATCAACTTAACATTTTCCTCTATTTTCGAAACCAATTCCAGACCCAACAACTGTTGCTCACCCAACTATGCCCAGCACGTAGGGGTACGACACTTACTACCATACAACGCTTCATAGGGTGCCATTTTAATACTGGATTGATAGCTATTATTGTATGCAAACTCTGCCAACGGTAGGAAATCCTCCCAACTACCCCTGAAGTCAATAACACAGCCTCTCAACATATCTTCTAGAATCTGAATACCCTCTCTGACTGACCATCAGATTATGGATGAAACGCCGTGCTGAAATCCAGTCTTGTACCCAACGCTTGATGTAATGCCTTCCAGAATCGCGATGTAAACCTGAGGTCTCTGTCTGATATGATCGACACTAGTACCCCATGTAACCTGACGACCTCTTCTATGTACAACTTAGCTAACTTCTTCAACTAGTAGTCGACAAGAATGAGTATGAAGTGAGCAGACTTCGTCAACCGATCGACAATCACCCACACCGAATCTTTCTTAGTAGGCATAAGGGGTAGCCCACTAACAAAATCCATAGTTATCCTCTCCCACTTCCAAGTGGAATCTTCACTGGCTATAGCAACCCTGAAGGCAACTGATGTTCCGCCTTCACTTGCTAACACGTCAAGCACTTACTTACATACTCGGTAACTTCTTACTTCAGACCTGGCCACCAAAATTGCTCATGCAAATCTCGATACATTTTACTCTTGCCGGGATGCATTGCGTATGGACTACTATACGCTTCCTGCAAAATCCTCTACCTCAACTCGGAATCCCTCGGCATACAAGCCTTTCCCCGGAAGCACAATACCGCCACTACGTTAGATTTACCTGGGTGATACTCGATTGAGCAGTCATAATCTTTCAACATTTCAATCCACCTCCGCTGCCTTAAATTCAACTACTTCTGGGTAAGGAGATATTTCAGGCTCTTGTGATCTGTGTAGATAATTGACTTCTATCCATACAAGTAGTGTCTCCAAATCTTTAGAGCAATTACTACCGCAGCTAACTCAAGATCATGCGTGGGATATTTCGCTTCATGTGGTCTCAATTGTTGAGACGCATATGCTACCACTTTCCCCTCTTGCATCAACCCACATCCTAACCCTGTGTGCGACCCATCACAATAGACGACAAACTCCTTTTCAACCTCGAAAGTGAATCAACCTTTGTTGCCTCCGTCAAAATTCTCTCCAACTTCTTAAAGCTTTCCTGCTGTTTATCAGCCTGAACAAATGGTACCTCTTTCTGTAACAACTTGGTTAAAGGTGCAGCTATCAACAAGAATCCTCAGCAGACATACGTAGTACCCACTAATCCCAAAAATTTTAAATTTATCTGGCGATTTGGTGGTTTCCAATCCAAAACGACTTCAATCTTTTGGGATTGACCCTAATCCCTCAATGCGAGACACAACATGCCCTATAAAAGTAACTTCCCTCAACCAAAATTCACACTTGTTGAATTTGGCATACAATTACTTTCCTCTCAAAATCTGTAGAACAATCTGAAGATGCGAATCATGTTCCTCTTCCGTCCTTGAATATACCAAGATATCATCTATAAACACTACAAAAAACCGATCCAATTAGGGTTGGAATACTCGGTTCATCATATCCATAAACGCAGCTGGTGCATTCGTCAACCCAAACAGTATCACTAAGAACTTGTAGTGACCATAACGAGTTTGAAAAGCGGTCTTATGAATATCTGCCTCCTTGACCTTAAGCTGATGATAACCTGATCTCAAGTCTATCTTTGAGAAAACTAAAGCGCCTCACAGCTGATCGAACAGATCATCAATCCTTGGCAATGGGTACTTATTCTTAATCGTCAACTTATTCAGCTACCTATAGTCAATGCACATCCACATCGACCCAACCTTTTTCTTGACAAATAACAGGAGCTCCCCACGGTGACGCACTTGGTCGGGTAAAACCACGGTCCAACAACTCTTGAATCTGAGCTTTAACCTCCACCAGCCCCTTCGACGCCATTCTATACGGAGCAATAGACACTGGAGCTGTTCCCGAAAGAAGATCAATACCAAACTTCACCTCGCAATCTGGAGGTAACCCTAGAAGCTCTTCTTGAAAGACGTTAGGGAACTCCTTCACCATTCTAACTTTCTCTACAGTCAACTCTTTGGCCTCCAAAGCACTGATGAAACCTAACAATGCTTCACACCCTTTTCGCACCATCCTTTCAGCCTTTAAAGTAGAAACCACATTGGACAAGTAATTCCTTCTTTCGCCTATCACTAACACCTCTTTATCCTCAAGAGTCTTCAACATCATGTGCTTAGCAGCACAACCCAAGCTTGCTCTATATTTAGCTAACCAGTCCATGCCTAAAATCAAATCAAACTCGCCGAACGGCAGTTTCATCAAGTCAGCCAAAAAAATTATCCCTTGAACTTCTAAAGGCACACTCCAAAAAATTCATGTTTACCACTACAGATTGTCTTAAAGGGCTAATCATAGTCATCTCTCTAGAATCAACCTTAGATCCAATGTTCAAAGCTCTAGACACAGTCTAGCAACATATGAATGTGTAGACCCAATATCTATCAGTGCTGTAAAGGGCAAACCAAAAATAAAGAACATACCGATTATGACGTCTGGTGAATCACCCTCCTCTCGGCATCTAGCTGCATAAACCAACCCAGGCTGTCTCGTATCTGTATTCTCAGCACCTCTTCCCGGTGCTCTACGCCCTCGACCAAAACCATTTCCTCCCCTGGCCAGACCATGACCTCTCGGCTGCTGCTGACCACCTCTTTCAAACTGTGCATAACCCTAACCTACTGCCTGCGCCCTATCTGGCTCTCGTGGACAGTCCCTTATCCGATGATCCATAGAACCACACATGAAGCATCCTCTATTACCTAGCCAGCACTCCCCTGCATGAAATTCCCACATCGAGCACACTGCTGAGATCGACCAACTGTAATAGGCATCGTAACTCGACTCAGCCCATCAAACATAGGCCTCTTTTGGAAACCCCCAGAAGATCCTGACGACCCAAAGTTCCTCTTATTCCTACCCCTATCCTTGTCCTGATTCTGCCTCTCAAATTGCTTTAACTCTTCAGCTATCTTTGCCTTCTCCACCAGAGTGGCAAACTCTCTTTCTCGTTGCGTAGCTATCAGTACTCGTAACTCATTCCTCAGACCATCCTCAAACCAAACACAGTGCTCATAATCAGTTACGACGATACCCCAAGCATAGCGACATAGACGTAGGAACTCTGCCTCATACTCAGCCACTGACTTATTCCCCTGGACCAAGTTCTGAAATGCCCTCCTCTAAGCGTCCACATAACTCGCCCCAACATACTTTCCCTGGAATGCTATCTTAAAGAAATCCCAGGTAATGCAGTCAGCTACTGCACCATCCCTTACTGTGAGCCACCATTGGTATGCCTCATCTCGAAGGAGAGACACTACCCCTTTCAACTTCTCTTTCGTTGTACAATCAAGATCGTCCATGATTCGTTCCAGCACTTCTAGCCAGTACACAGCTACGTTAGGAGCCACACCAGAAATACCCCTAAACATCTCAGCCCCATTAGCTCGGAGTCGCTTAGAAACAGATTTTTGAGCTACTTATCTCGTTCTTGCTCTAGCAACCTGCTCCAAACACGCAACATAGCTTGAGACACAGCATCGTCCCCACCAGTTTGGTCCTGAAATCCTACTTTCGCAATTTGTGATGCTGGCACTTCACCTTCTGCCCCATGCCCTAATTTCGAGGGTTCATTTGACACAAGCCTCTACCACTCAAGCATACCATGTCCACACCCTCTAGCACTTATGACTATGGATTCGACTTAATCTGATTAAAAAATTTTTATGAATTAGTATTTTTTCCACTGTTTATTACCAGACAATCTTATGAAAATAGCATTAGAAGTAGGATTTCACAAGAAATATTGTTCAGCCCCATGCCCTAATTTCGAGGGTTCAGCCCCAACACCCCGGCCTCTACCACGGCCGCGCATACCATGTCCACACCCTCTAGCACTTATGAATATGGATTCGACTTAATCTGATTAAAAAATTTTTATGAATTAGTATTTCTTCCACTATTTATTACTGGACAATCTTATGAAAATAGCATTAGAAGTAGGTTTTCACAAGAAATATTTCTAAAGGTCTCTATCCTTAGAGTTGTATTTCTCAAAACTATCTACCAAAATATTTCATAAGAATTCAAGTAGCAATCAGAAAGCTTACAGTGCGGATTGGTGTTGGAGACTCGGATGCCATACTTCAAGAAAACATATTTTTTCTAAACCATTTTCCGCACCAACTTTTGAAAACATTTTGAACCCCAAACCCATAGCCGAGTTTTGTAAACCTAGGCTCTGATACCAAAATTATAACACCCCAATTCTGGCCTAAACGTTATGATCGGATCTGGCATGTCACAAGGAAAGGTTGTTTAAAAGAACTTTGGAATACTAAGGAATCATCGAAATTTCAAAAGCTTTTCGTTTCGTGTGTCTATCTTGAAAATAACATCCAGTTTAAGGGTTTCTTACCAACTTTTATTTAAAAGCACTATTAGTCAAAAAACAGTTTTGAGATGCGAAAATCAAAAACTAGTGGTAATCCGAAACTTGTCATTTTGAAAATAGTGTTTAGGGTTTTAAGTAAATTTCTGAGTTGAGTTATTAATCATTTTGTTATCCACTTGCTGATATTTTGGGGAGCACGTTTATTTATATTTTAAGGAAAACCTTGTGTTTAGCAGTTCATAATATAAAATCAACCCCATTTAAAGCAAAAACCCAAACTAAAGTTATGGAGGCCTTATTACATATTAAAATCCCAAATTAAAACAAGTTTAAATAAAGAAAACGAGTTTACGTAAGAAGTAATGCATGGCCACCCTGAAGTCCACCTCGGCTCCAAATCTGCGGCTAAGAGTTACCTGCAAGAATAAGCAGAGAGGTGAGTCACAAAGACTTAGTGTGTAATTCCCCTTACAAATGCAATCTGGCCTGAAGCCCACAAATGCACATTTGGCCTTAGCCCCCACAACCTAACATAATACAAGTGTATGCAATGTAACCCAGCCCAACCTAGTTTTCCATCCTCTACGTCACCAAAATCAGCCAAACCCCCGTGGCACCAAGCCACTGTGGTTCCAAACCACTGTGATACCAAATTACTGTAACAGAGTCATGAAATATAATATATGGGGCCAACCCACTGTGGTACCAAACCACTGTGACAATCACTGATAAATATATGTGGGGCTAACCCACTCTGGTACCAAACCACTGTGATAATCACTGATAGATATGTGCGGTGCCAAACCACTGTGGTACCAAACCACTGAGACATAGTCACTGAATAAAATATTTGGGGCCAACCCATTGTGGTGCCAAACCATTGTGACAGTCACTAAATTGCACTTCTCCCTTTCAAGCATATCCCAAAGCCCATGTAAGCATGTTATCATACTGAGATGACTGCAAACATACTACCAATGTACAACAGATAATTGCATAATACATACATATATTCCAAAGTAGAATCATAGAAGTACATACCCCATGTCTCCAACTTCACCCACAAGGGTATCTAAACTATCTATACAGTCGTTCTGGCTTTCAGCCAACACAACTATTAACACAAAATAATAAGAAAAGTGTGAGCATTACACACCTGATTACGCGTAAAGCTAGACTCTCTGCGTCGACACTCTCACTAGAAGAAACCACCATGATTTGCCTATCTCAAGCAGACGTTGACTCTCTACCACACCCTGGTGAAAAGTTTCGAACTGCGGACACCACACGTCTTTTAAACTTAGAAGTATAAATCACGGCTCTGCTCCCCTTAGCCTCCTTAGATGCACCCTCCTTGGATCGGCTAGTATTCATATCCATGATAAGAGTATTGATCAGTACTTAAAGAAAAACGTTTGGATGTCCATCAAAAAAATTCAGTTTAGGCAATGATAGGAGAAAAGAAATAGTCAAATCGAAATCAAGGAAATCTCATTACCTCACGAACCCGAATGGAATGGTAAGGTTCGGCAACCAACAGTTGATCGTGTTAAATAGTCGAGTTTTAAAATTTATAATAAGAATGATCAAACCTGTAGACTAGCTATGACAACGATAGAGGCAAGTGCACCTATCGAACAGTAGTATAGTTTAGGCAAGAATATCCTATCGAACCCAAGGGAACCTAAAAGTACTACTACTCACTTTCTTTCTATTATTTAGCCTGAAATATGGAGTGATTGGTTTATGAAACTAATGAAAAACTAAGATAGATGCAAAGACAAATGAATGAATTGGAGTAAGACTTTAGGAAAACTCAGTTGATGAAGACGATGCCCTCAAGAAGAATCCACCTATGACTTCACTTATTATTTATTCCCCAAACCATATGATTTCTTTAGTTATCTTGATCCGTGAGACTCCCTAACCTATACTAAACCCTCTCTCGAGGCAAATAACGTCTAACATTAGGTTAATTAGTGAAACTCTCATTCTCTTATAATAACCCCCTAAGGAAACATTAAATCGATCAATGGATTCCTATATTAGGTTTCACCCTAATCTGGTAAAATCTCATAACCCTATCTCTAGGCGCCCGATCAACTCTGCTTAATTATGCTAGATCTACTCTGGCGTGGTCTATTCCTCCTCCACCTAAGCACATCGATTAAATTAAGCAATATAATTAAGAACAAACTTGGTACTTCTCATATAAATTTAGAAATCAAATAACAAAATCCATCATAGGTTTCATCCCCTTCAGTTATATTAAGGGTTTAGTTCATAACAAAGTAGGAAAACATCTTAAGAGAAAAGATAAAACAAAACATAAGAAATCCCTAAAATCCCCTGAAGGAATTGAAGGAGAGATCCTCCGTCTTAAATGGAGCTTCGGCTTCTTGAGATGGATCAACTAGCTATCTTCAAGTGATTCCCTAACAGATGAAAACTTTGGTAAAAGCCTTTGCCAAAAAAGCCGTCCTGTTTTGGCTTCTGCTGAACTCCCTTTTTAGTTGCTACCTTGGGTGTTTATATAGGCTTTGAGATGTTTTACTTGGCTCCTAAGTATCCTAATTCAAGTAGAATTCCTCCTAGGATGTTTAAGTAGACTTAGGAATGTGTTTCTTTGCCTCTAAGCATCCAAATCAGAGTGAAATTACTCTTTCTAGCGGCAGGGGCACGCCCATGGCACACGCCCGTGTAAGTCATCTTCAGGTCGTGTCTCGATTCTGTCGATTGGGGCATGGTCGTGTAAATCGTGGCATGGTCATGTGAAGTAAATGGCAAGGAACAGTGTGGCTTGAAGTCCGTGCCATTTCGATTTCTTGGTTGGCCTAATTTGGTGCATTTTAAGCTGCTTTTATGTTTTTTTATCCTTAGGTGCTTTCACGAGCATAAGACATGAAAAGAAAGGATTAAGAGCACCTTTTTACATAAATCAGGAATAAATCATCCAAAAGCATACTAAATATGGGATTAAAATATGTTACTTTTACGGTTTATCAAATACCCCCACACTTAAGCTTTTGCTTGTCCTCAAGCAAAATTCTCAACTTACAATTAAAACGAACTTTCCATAATTCATAATTCCTATCGATAATGTCTCAGCATAATTCATAAATAATTTATACATGGATAATTCAACTCAAAGAGTCCTAAAGGTTCAATTACGATAAGTTATACCTTTGTAGTACGAAAACATAGGTGTCTCCCCTTATCTAAGTAATTACCTTAATTCAAAACTGACAAGGATTGACATCCTCACAAAAGATTCACTCAAATCACTCGAAATGTTTAAGGTTCAAGAATAAGCACTCATAAGTCGAACCTGAAAAGTTAATCCCATAGGCTTGCACGAAAATCAAATCTCCACCATCAGTATATGAGATGATACACAAATCAAAAGTCTTTAATCGTGGTTGTAACAGGGCTTGGGTTAAAAGGTGTGGATAAAGGTGAATTAGAAGGTTAGAATCGAGACCGACTTGACAATTTACCTAACTAAAATAATGAACTAAATATGAATATTTACATCGAATGAAAACTAATAATACTTACTATTGATAATTACTCTATAATAAAGAGTATTTTCATCACTTGAAATTTGATAATACTTTAATCTGAGCTTTTCTTCAACAATTGGAGTTTTAAATGCTCTAAGCTTCTTCTTTTTTTAAGAACAAACTAAGATATTACATCATAAATGATAAATGTAACTACTGAACTAATATAATTTGGTAACTTAATCAAATCAAACCTCGATTAAAGGGTAGTCAAAAGAAAGGGTGATAACAAATACAAAGGGTTTTGGGTTAATATTAGTGGGTGAGTCAATAAAAAGGTTGTTAGGATTCAACGGGGTTCACTAGGGGTTAATTTGTGAAGGTAGGCTTTTTATGGAGTAAGTGGGTTAAATCCTAGGTGCCTTTATCATCTCAGTATATCAAATCAAAAGTGTGGTCTCGATATGTATAAACGAGGCAAGTTTTAGAATAACAGTTCAAAGTTGACACACTCATAATCAATAAAATGAGCACCAAAAAGAATATATGCTCTATAAGGCTCAAAATCTCACAAAAATTATGGGTGTTTTTGACCTCAATCCCTTTAAATTTCAAACTTCAAAGTAATACTCAAATTCAGTTCAACGACCTATTAATTTTTAATTTTAGAAAATAGACTTATCATGTTCGATTCTCTAGTATCCTTGATTTAATCATCAATACACAATTAACTCGACTTACTCTAAAACATATCAATAAAATTATACATCATAAGAAATTTCATCCTAATTAGTAATATGAGAAAATACTTTGAACAAGACTAAATTCGGATTTTGAGAATAATGCAAAAAGTCGTACTTTTACCCTCCACACTTAAGATGTACATTGCCTCAATGTACAAAGATAGATAAACAATTATGTAATAATAAAATCAAAAGAGAAGGGAGAAGTAACACTTCCTAAATTTTGGATGAAGTCTATGAAAAAAAGCTGGATAAGATTGGAGGTGAAAATGGAAGCGTCTCGAATCATTTGAAATTGAATCCAAGTAGCCAGCTTGGTTTTATTGTATCCTAAGCTAAATCTAAATATCATAAAGAATAAGAAGAAGAAAATAAAATAAAATAAAGTAAAGTAAAGTAAAAAAATAATGATGAAATAAAATAGAAACAAAATAAATAATGGAAAATGAAAGACAACTAGAAAAATAGGAATGAGGTTTAAATAGAGATGTAGCCCGTGTTTTGGGATTTTGAATTTTGAACACATTCAGGGTGTTTGGGCATGGCCGTGGGTGTTGTGGCACGCCCGTGTCTTTCTTCAAACGGTCATTCAATACGGGCGTGCTCCTCCGGTGTTCGATAAGTCAGAATGTTGGCACAGTTGGGAGGCACGATCGTGTTTATCCCGTGCTTGATGAGTTAGTAACCTCGCACGGGGCGTCGGCACGGGCGTGGACTAGTATCGCAGCCCGTGTTGGAGAAAGAAGTTTATTCCCTATTCGTGCATGGCTAACGGCACGCCCATGGTTCAGCCCCTAGCTTCTACACGGGCATGCCCGTGTGTAGGGCTGTGTGGCCTAGAAATCTGCTCTTTGGTTAGTTTATGGTTAGGTGCTAAAAAGAAAAAGAAAATAAAAAATAAAAATAAAAAATAAAGTAAAAATGGGGTTAGTGCTCGGGTTGCCTCCCGAGAAGCGCTCGTTTATAGTCTTAGCTAGAATTTACCTCTCATTCATATGGTCATGGTGGTTTGAGGAGGTGGAATTCCTTTCTCATTTGATCAACTCGGTTATGGATATAAAGTTTAAGTCGAGTAATGTTTTCCTCAAAAATGTTGAATTTAGGATTGCTTACCTCTACTGTGCCGTATAAGAAGACATTAAGTACCTCAAAAATGATTTCTTCGTTTGCCTTGAGTTCTGAATTGGTGATTCGAGGGTCTTCCTTATTCAACAATACCTGATCCTCTATTTTGATGTGATTTGTTGTTCCTATCAGCTCGTCTAGGGTTTCCTTTGGTTTTACTTCGTGTGGTTCTGGTTCCTCATGTAATTTTTCTTTATTAGTACGAAGTCTATGATCCGGCTCAGGTTTGTAGCTTTGTGGTGTTTCCTGCAATGAAGGTTGAACAAGTTGGTTATCAACTGAATTTACTTTCTCACCTTTATCACTTGATGTTCTGGCCGAGTCAAGAGCTTGAAGAGTGACTATCTCGTCGCCTACACGAAGTATGAGTTCTCCTGCATAGATATCAATTTTAGCTCTGGTAGTTGCCAAAAAGGATCTTCCTAAAATTAAGGGGATCTTGTTGTCCTCATCCATGTCTAAAATGACAAAGTCTACTGGGAATACAAATTTATCAATTTTGATTAGAACATTTTCTATTATACCCCTAGGAATTCTTATAGTTTTATTAGTTAATTGAATGCTTATCCTAGTTTGTCTAGGTTTCCCTAGACCTAGTTGTTTAAACATTTTGTAAGGCATAACATTGATGCTTGCCCCTAAATCCACTAACTCATTATCATTAGATAAACTACCAATTAAACATGGAATTGTAAAACTCCCTGGATCTTTTAATTTTCATGGCAGTTTATTTTGTAGAATTGCTGAGCACATTGCGTTTAGCTCCACGTGGTGCTCTTCGTCTAATTTGCATTTGTTGGTCAAGAGTTGTCATAAAAATTTCCTTGAGCCTGGTATCTGAAAAAGAGCTTCAAGGAGAGGGAAGTTAATATGTAATTTCTTTAAAAGTTTAAGAAACTTACCGAACTGTTCCTCTGAATCGTCTCTTTTCATTGCTTTGGGATAAGGTATGAGAGGTTGGTACTCCTTGATTATCGGTTTTACTTTTCTTGTGTTACCTCTATCTTACCTTCGTCTACCTTGTTTTCTTGTATTGAGTTTGGTTCATCTAACCCTTCACCGCCTTGGTGAGATGGCTTGAATTTGCTCATTTGGGTTAACCTCGGTGTTACTTAGTAGACGCCCTAGCGAATGTATTAGCTTTGCGAGATGTCCCACTAACCTAATAAGTTCTCCAACTTGATTCTCGATCCTTTGATCGATTTTTGTTGTTCATCAAGTGTCGCTTGGTCTTTTGGAGACGAGAATCTGTGGCTGCCATGAAATTCCAAGATCTCTTCAAGATTCGGCCCCTCTTCTTTTTGGTGAGGTGGTTGTTGAAAATCTGGAGGAAGTTCCAATCTTTGGCTATATTGATAATTCCACGAGAAATTGGGATAGTACTTCCAACCTGCATTATAAGTTTCACTATAAAATTATTTTGATATCTAGAATAGTTACTGTATAGTGAGCTTGCTCATTTTCCATGCCATATCCGTAGGGTGGGTACTCAGGATTTGCCACGCCTCCTAGATTCAAATCATATTGTATTTTTGGATGTACTGCGAGGAATGGTAACCACGCCGAGGTTGAAAACTTTGGTTGCTTTAGTAGGAATTGCCCCATGCCTTGCCACCGATAATTATTGATTGCCATCTTTTCCATAGACTAAAATTTTCGCCAAAAGCAAAATAGAGGAAAAATTAGCAAAGTAAAAAGAAATAATAATAAAGAATAATATAATAATAAATTGCAAATAAAAAATTTGGCTAAAGTAATAGAAATAGAGTTTTCTTAATATTTTAGTGTTCTCCGACAACGGCGCCAAAAACTTGATCGTGTCAAACAGTTGAGTTTTAAAATTTATAAAAAGAATGATCGAACCTGTAGAATAGCTATGACAACGATAGAGGCAAGTGCACCTATCGAACAGTAGTATAGTTTAGGCAAGAATATCTTATCGAACCCAAAGGAACCTAAAAGTACTACTACTCACTTTCTTTCTATTATTTAGCCTGAAATATGGAGTGGTTGGTTTATGAAACTAATGAAAAACTAAACTAGATGCAAAGACAAAAGAATGAATTGGATTAAGACTTTAGGAAAACTCAATTGATGAAGGCGATACCCTCAGGAAGAATCGATGTAACACCCCAAACCCGGTCTATGCATTAAGACTAGATTTGGTTTGTTACCGAATCGAGCTATTTTAAATATTCAATAAGTTGAAAGCTACAATATTAATTACTGATTTAATAAAATTAGAAGAGTATTTGAATTTGATAAATATTAGAAAAACATTAGTTGAAAATCATTGTATTATCAAATCCTTTAGGTAATTTGTTAAAGAGTTAACAATAATAAAATATTTATAAAAGAATTCCATATACTTGAAAACCCAAATTTATTTTAATAAAACATCATATAATCATAGCCCATATTTAAAAGTCCAAAGTATAGTTCAAAACCAAACACACATAAAATCCATAAATTATTTATAGAGGCCCTTATTACAATAATCCAAAATAGTGAAAATACTTATTAAAAAGTTCAGAGTTAAATAACCCATGTTTTGCAAGATGGCCTCCACGAAGTCATCCTCTACCAAGTCCACATCAATTAAAGGGGAGTTACTTAGAACTCAGTTGTGCAACTCACTTACCACCATTATTGGGCGGATCGTCAAGATATTATCTTTGGGCTTGAGCCCAATTCTGTAATTCAACAATATATCATAAAATAAAATAATTTAAAATGCATGTAAAATGAATTTCCCAACCAAACCTAATATCCATCCGCTAACACCCCTGCACCAACCATCACACTGTGGGGATCAAGTCAACCCACCCCGCCAACACACCAATCGTAGGCATTAAGCCTTTTTATAATTGTGGCAAAGCCACCGAACTAGAGGCAATAAGCCATATTTGTGGCAGAGCCACCGAACTAGAGGCAATAAGCCATATTTATTTTTGTGGCAAGGCCACCGAACTAGAGGTAATAAGCCATATTTATTTTTGTGGCAAGGCCACCGAACTAGATTTTCAGCAACAGGCCATTCTTCTCTTCATATACCCCACCCCATGCAATTATGCATATATAACAAAATATAGTCATATAACAATTTTTATTTAATCCATAACATTGGTGGGTTTATCATTAAACATTTCATTTGGCCCAAAAATAATTTAGCAATTTGCCCATTTAGTAGTTTAGTGGGCTTTGGCCCATTTATCAAACTAGAGTATTTTGACCCACTTTATCGAACTAGAGCATTTTGGCCCAATTTATCGAACTAGAGTATTTTGGCCCAATTTATCGAACAAGAGTATTTTGGCTCAATTTATCGAACTAGAGTATTTTGGCCCAATTTATCGAACTAGAGTATTTTGGCCCAATTTCATGAAACATACAATTTTCGTAATAACAAGTAATTTCTCGAGGGTGTTTTAGTAATTTTCACGATTTTAGTCGTTTTCACGTATTTTCACCAAATTATCAGTTGTTACATTTTTTTACCGATCTAGTCGTTTTTACGATTTTACTTCAATACCAAAATTGACATCCAACGAGAAATAGTGTGAAGTTACACACCTCGATACCGAGAGTACTAATCCTTCTCGCCACCCTCTTGATTTTGAATCACTTCGATTTTCGGCTTCTCCTCGTTTATTGATTCGCTCGTCACGAGAATCCACCAACGTATAATGGCTCGAAGTTCGTACTACTTGAATAATTGACTCCCGGAAGATGGTCCGCAACCGGTGGAAAATCCGGACCACCAAACCGCTCTTCGTTTAAATGGGGATTTACAGATCCGCCCCTCTTAACGTGACTAACCACCGCCCTTTTCTTCCCTATTTTGAAAGTCACAATAATTTGATTCCAACGTTTCTACGATTCTCCAGATCACTTGAGTTCCGATCTTCCGTTATTGCACTATAATCCACGATCGAAAAGAAAGGATTGAGAAAGGTATTTGTGATGGATGAAGATTTGGCTATGTATGATCAAAGAAAAAGAAATAAAGATTCGGCTAAGGCCACTCTAGCATTCGGCCATGAGAGAGTTTGATGGAGAAACTTTGATTGAAAAGAATTAAAATATGAAAGAAGAGATGATGATGATGTTGTTTGATTTCAATGAGAAGAGAAGAAAAAGATGGATTTTAGGAGCTAGTACATTCGGCCATGGTAAAAAGAAAGAGAAAGGATGGTTCTTTTGGTATAGTTGATTTCGCACTCAAAGAAAAGTCACAAAGCAATGGCTAAAGAAATAAAAAAAAATGACCAAATGATCACAAAACTTGAGCTTTACCAAATGCACAATTCGGCCAAGATGAAAAGTTGAAAAGAGAGAAAACAAAAATTCTCCACAAGGTGCAAGGAATGACCAAAGAGAAAAATGGAATTCTTAGCCAAAACTAACACAAAATTTGGCTCCCTCCCTATACCAAGTTGCCGTCAAAACATGGTCAATTGGCCATGATTTTGTTTCCAAAATTTTCCTTGATATGTGCCTTATGTTCCCCTATCTTTCCTTAAGTAGTTGATTCCATGCCATAAGTTATCTATTTCCTTAATCCTTTGATACACTAACCAAAAATAACATGGTCAACACTTACCATATATGTTCTTGGCCGACACTTGCTATACATGTGCGTAAAATTAAAACAAAATTCATCTAGATGCTAAACAAGGATTGAACCTCTTCCCTCAAGCTATAACCCATGCGCCAACTCCACCATGCCATGTACTCAACTTATGACACTCATTAACACTTAATTTAACTTAAGCCTTAATGACATTTGCTTCTCTTCAATAAATTCTCAATTATTAAATTTATTCCTTAACCAAATTATGCTATACTCCTCTTTAGGACTTCAATAAGCACTAAAATAAAAGAAAGGAATTTTCCTTTAAAATCTAAACACCAATTCATGCAATATATAAACACTCGGATTTTTAGGGTGTTACAACTCTACCCTCCTTAAAGAAAATTTCGTCCTCGAAATTTACGATTGAAAAAGGTGAGGGTATTGTTGCCGAATTGCCTCCTCAGCTCCCACGTAGCTTCCTCCACTCGTGGTTACGCCATAGAAATTTGACCAACGGCACGGTTTTCTTTCTTAGCACCTTGACATCTCGGCCTAAGATTTCCACCGGTTCTTCTTCAAAAGACAAATCAATTCACCCAATTCTTCTACTGGGTATAATGTGCGAAGGATCCGATCTATAACGCCTCAACATGGAAACATGAAAATATTATGAATTTGATCCAATTTGGAGGTAACTCAATCGATAAGCCATTTGGACCAACACGCTTCAAAGACACGATAAGGTCCAATGTATCTAGGACTTAGCTTGCCCTTCCTTCCGAATCAAGATCTTTTTCCAAGGAGATACCTTCAAGAAAACCCGATCCCCACATTATACTCGATATCCTTTCGCCAGTGTCCGCATACGACTTCGTCTATCCGAGGCTTCTTTCAACCGTGCTCGAATAACTTTTACCTTATCCTCATCTCGAGATATCATCTCGGGACCTAACATCCGTCTTTCGCCCAACTCGGTCCAACAAATAGGAGAGCGACACTTACGACCATACAATGCCTCGTAAGGTGCCATCGAATGCTAGGCGATAATCGTTGTTATCTGTGAATTACGCGATGGTAGATAATCCTCCCAACTACCCTCAAGTCGATTACACATCCCTTAACATATCTTCCAATATTTGAATTACTCTCCGATCGACCATCGACCGAGGATGAAAAGTCAGATGAAATTTAACTTTGTCCCCAAAGCTTCATGCGAGCTTTCGAATCGTGATGTAAACCTAGGGTCCCTATCCGATATAATAGATCTGGTACCTCATGCAACCTCACAATTTCGGATACATACAGTTTCGCCAACTTCAGAATGAATAATCCGTCTGAATCGCGAGAAATGAGCAGTCTTCGTCAACCGATCAACAATTACCCAAACGGAATTTTTCTTAGTAGGTGTTAACGGTAACCCAATAACAAAATCCATAGTTATCCTCTCCCATTTCCAAAGAGGAATCTTTATCGGTTGCAACAATCCGACGGTAATTGATGTTCGCTTCACTTGTTGACAAGTCAAACATTTTCCCACAATTTCGAAATCTCACGCTTCAACCCCGCCACCAATACATTCACGGAGATCTCGATACATCTTATTTCCTCCGGATGCATAGCATAAGGGCTACTATGCACCTCCAGAGAATCGTTGCCTCGGATCTGAATCCTTAGGCATACATACTCTTCCTCGAAAGCACAACACACCCTCCGTGTTTATTCCAAAATCCTCAATTTCACCATTTTCAACTTGCCAAAGTAAAGGTCCCAACTTCTCATCTGATGTTTGTTTTTCCTTGATTTGTTCCAGCCACAGAGGCTTCATCTCAAGTTCTGCTAACAAACTGCCATCCTCGTACAGACTCAAATGGGCAAACAATGCTCTCAAATCGACATCTTGTCTTACGACTTAACGCTACCTACCACGTCAGCCTTTCTAGGATGATATTCAATTGAGAAATCATAATCTTTTAATAATTCTACACATCTTCTTTGTCTCAAATTTAACTCCTTTTGGGTAAGGAGGTATTTAAGACTCTTGTGATCCGTGTAGATTATAGATTTCTCACCATTGAGATAGTGCCTCCAAATCTTTAGAGCAAAGACAACAGCAGCTAACTCCAAATCATGCGTAGGGTAGTTTACTTCGTGTGGTCTCAATTGACGAGAAGCATAGGCCACCACCTTTCCATTTTGCATCAACACACAACCCAAACCCGTGTGAGACGATCACAATAAACAAGGTGAATTCTTTTCGACCTCCTTTGAATCAAAATTAGAGCTTCGTCGGGATCTTCTTCAATTTCTCGAAACTCTCTTCTTGCTTTTAGGTCTAAATATACTGAGCTCCTTTCGCAATGCTTTAGTTAGGTGCGAGAATCAACGAAAACCCTGCACAAAACGCCTATAGTATCCAGCCAAACCCAAGAAACTCTGAATTTTAGCTACCGATGTTGGTGGTTTCCAATCCAGAATAGCCTCAATTTTTCGAGGATCCACCTTTATTCCTTCGGCTGATACTACATGACCAAGGAAAGTCACTTCCTTTAGCCAAAATTCGCATTTACTAAATTTGGCATACAATTGTTTATCACGAAGTAGATGTAATACTATCCGCAAATGCTGGTCATGCTCCTCCTCATTTCTCGAATAAACCAATATGTCATCTATGAACACTACCACGAATCGGTCTAAATATGGTTGAAAGACTCGGTTCATCATGTCCATAAATACAGCTGGTGCATTGGTTAGTCCAAACGGCATCACTACAAACTCATAGTGTCCGTAACGTGTCCGAAATGCCATCTTATAAATGTCCGCTTCTTTCACCTTGAGCTGGTGATAACCCGACCTTAAATCAATTTTGGAGAAAACTGAAGCTCCTTTTAATTAATCAAACAAATCGTCAATTCTTGGCAGAGGATACCGATTCTTGATCGTCAATTTATTCAATTGTCTGTAGTCAATGCACATACGCATCGATCCATCCTTCTTCTTGACGAAGAACGGTGCTCCCCACGGAGACACACTTGGTCGAATAAATCCCCGATCCAGTAATTCTTGAATTTGAGCTTTGAGCTCAGCCAACTCCTTCGGTGCCATTCTATAAGGAGCAATGGACACTGGAGCTGTCCCAGGCAGAAGCTCATTGCCAAGTTCTACTTCCCGATCTGGAGGTATACCAAGAAGTTCTTCGGGAAATACATCGGGAAATTCCTTCACCGTCCTCACATTATTCACAGATAACTCTTTGGCATCCAAAGCACAGATAAAGGCTAGGAATGCTTCATATCCTTTTCGCACCAACTTCTCTGCCTTTAATGCAGATACCACATTTGCCAGATAGTTCCTTCGCTCACCAATCATTATGACTTCCTTATCATCCAGGTTCTTATCGACATTTGTTTTTCAAAGACAATCCAATTCTGCCGATGTTTAACCACCAATCCATGCCAGAATGAGATCGAACTTGCGAAAGGTAGTTCCATCAAGTTTGCTAAGAATATCTCCTCTTGAATTTTTAAGGCACGTCTTTAAATATTTTATTAACAATTACCAACCGTCCTAAAGGACTAATCACATCATCTCACTATCGGTAATTTGATTGTAATTTCGGGTTTCGAGATATGGCACTAGCTACATATGAATGGGTAGAGCCAATATCTATTAAGGCAATAACGGTATATCAAAATGAAGAACGTGCAGTTATCACATCGGTGCATTGCCATCCTCGCGGCGCCTAACTACATAGACCGATCCAGTCGTCTTGCATCCGCATTTCCTCTAGGACCATTGCCTCGACCGGTGCACCTTGACCACGCCCAGCCCCATTACCACCACGACTGGTCCACGACCCATCGGTGGTCGCCGATTACCTCGCCTACTGGTGCATCATTATTACGAACTTCTTGAGTCGTATCCATACGCCGAGGACAATTTTGTACCGATGATCCATTGAACCGCATTTGTAGCATGCTACCGTTTTCCTCCAACATTCTCCAAAATGTCTTTTCCCACACTCTGTAATCTCGACTTCGATTATTTGCTCTGGGGTTCTACCTTGAGTCGATTCATCATTCCGAGGTTTCTTCCGAATCTCTTTGAAGAACCGATCATCGTGTCTCTCTCTTGTTTCAAATCTTTCTCGGTTCGCTGCTCAATTCTTAGCCTCTTCGGCTATTTTGGCCTTCTCCACAAGAGTCGAAAAATTTCTAACTTGTCGTGGAGCAATCGAACCCTCACTCATCATTAAGTCCATCCTCAAACGCACACAACGCTCGTGATCTGTTGCTACAATTGTCCGCATAACGGCTCGGACGTAAAACTCACTTCATATCTTGCCACTGCCTTACTTCCTTGGACAAGATTCGTAAATTCTTTCCTTCGACGTTTACATAACTTCGCTCCAACATATTTTCCTTGGAAGGCGGCTTTAAAGAATTCCCAATTAATCGTGCGACTTTGTGCCTTCTCGATAAATGAGCCACCACCGACACGCCTCATCTCTTAACAAGGATACAGCCTCCTCTCGGTTTTTGCTCGACAAGACATTCCATATCATCCATAATCCGCTCCCAGACTTCCACCAAGATTCACCACATTCGGAGCTACACCAGAGACTCCTCTAAAAACTTCTGCATTATTTGACTTAAGTCGCTCTGAAATTGACCCACGAGTTGTTGGCCCAATTCTAGTTCCAGCGACCCTTTCCAATACTCGCAGCATTGCTTGAGTCAATACATTATCTTCTTCCATGTGATCGCGTGATCCCGTCTCACTTTCAATTGACGCAGGTGCGTCTACTTAAACATATGGTTTGGTGCTTCATCAGTAGCACCTCGGCCTCTACCACGGCCACGTCTACTGCGCTGGCCCACGACCACGCCCTCTAGTGCTCATGATAGCTTGTTCGTTTTTATCTGATTACAAGTTTTATGAATCAGAAAATTTGTTTCGGTGTTTATTAACGATATTTTATGAGATTTTGAGATATAAAGTTGTTTTTTTTCGCAACATATCCTATAGTCTCAATCTCTACGGTTTTTCACATCTAAAACTAGAAGTTCTAGAGTGTTCCTATAATTATATCATAGTAATTATTAAGTAATAAATACTTACTTGACTTGTTGCCGGATGCTTGTGGTGCCATACTGAAAATTTGAACGATTTCATATAGAAATTATTTGCGAACCCAAACCACAGCCGAGTTTTTGAAACTGGCTCTGATACCACTAAATGTAACACCCCAAACCCGGTCTATGCATTAAGACTAGATTTGGTTTGTTACCCGAATCGAGCTATTTTAAATCTTCAATAAGTTGAAAGCTACAATATTAATTACGTGATTTAATAAAATTAGAAGAGTATTTGAATTTGATAAATATTAGAAAAACATTAGTTGAAAATCATTGTACTATCAAATCCTTTAGGTAATTTGTTAAAGAGTTAACAATAATAAAATATTTATAAAAGAATTTCATATACTTGAAAACCCAAATTTATTTTAATAAAACATCATATAATCATAGCCCATATTTAAAAGTCCAAAGTATAGTTCAAAACCAAACACATAAAATCCATAAATTATTTATAGAAGCCCTTATTACAATAATCCAAAATAGTGAAAATACTTATTAAAAAGTTCAGAGTTAAATAACCCATGTTTTGCAAGATGGCCTCCACGAAGTCATCCTCGCCCAAGTCCACGCCAATTTCCATTACCCGAGATGGAAAATTAAAAGGGTGAGTTACTTAGAACTCAAGGTGTGCAACTCACTTACCACCATTATTGGGCTAGATCGTCAAGATATTATGTCGGGCTTGAGCCCAATTCGTAATTCAACAATATATCATAAAATAAAATAATTTAAAAATGCATGTAAAATGAATTTCCCAACCAAACCTAATATCCATCCGCTAACACCCCCGTACCAACCATCACACCTGTGGGGATCAAGTCAACCCACCCCGCCAACACACCAATCGTAGGCATTAAGCCTTTTTATAATTGTGGCAAAGCCACCGAACTAGAGGCAATAAGCCATATTTGTGGCAGAGCCACCGAACTAGAGGCAATAAGCCATATTTATTTTTGTGGCAAGGCCACCGAACTAGAGGCAATAAGCCATATTTATTTTTGTGGCAAGGCCACCGAACTAGATTTTGGCAACAGGCCATTCTTCTCTTCATATACCTCACCCCATACAATTATGCGTATATAACAAAATATAGTCATAGAATAATTTTTATTTAATCCATAACATTGGTGGGTTTATCATTAAACATTTCATTTGGCCCAAAAATAATTTAGCAATTTGCCCATTTAGTAGTTTAGTGGGCTTTGGCCCATTTATCAAACTAGAGTATTTTGACCCACTTTATCGAACTAGAGTATTTTGGCCCAATTTATCGAACTAGAGTATTTTGGCCCAATTTATCGAACTAGAGTATTTTGGCTCAATTTATCGAACTAGAGTATTTTGGCCCAATTTATCGAACTAGAGTATTTTGGCCCAATTTCATGAAACATACAATTTTCGTAATAACAAGTAATTTCTCGAGGGCATTTTAGTAATTTTCACGATTTTTGTCGTTTTCACGTATTTTCACCAAATTATCAGTTGTTACGTTTTTTACCGATCTAGTTATTTTTACGATTTTACTTCAATACCGAAAATGACATCCAACCGAGAAATAGTGTGAAGTTACACACCTCGATACCGAGAGTACTAATCCTTCTCGCTCCTCGGCACCCTCTTGATTTTGAATCACTTCGATTTTCGGCTTCTCCTCGTTTATTGATTCGCTCGTCGTCGAGAATCCACCAACGTATAATGGCTCGGAAGTTCGTACTACTTCGAATAATTGACTCCCTTTGAAAGATGGTCCGCAACCCGGTGGAAAATCCTGATCATCAAACCGCTCTTCGTTTAAATGGGGGATTTACAGATCCGCCCCTCTTAACGTGACTAACCACCACCCTTTTCTTCCCTATTTTGAAAGTCACAATAATTCGATTCCAACGTTTCTACGATTCTCCCGATCACTTGAGTTTCGATCTTCCGTTATTGCACTATAATCCACGATCGAAAAGAAAGGATTGAGAAAGGTATTTGTGATGGATGAAAATTTCGGCTATGTATGATCAAAGAAAAAGAAATAAAGATTCGGCAAAGGGCACTCTAGCATTCGGCCATGAGAGAGTTTGATGGAGAAACTTTGATTGAAAAGAATTAAAATATGAAAGAAGAGATGATGATGATGTTGTTTGATTTCAATGAGAAGAGAATAAAAAGATGGATTTTAGGAGCTAGTACATTCGGCCATGGTAAAAGAAAAGAGAAAGGATGGTTCTTTTGGTATAGTTGATTTTGGCACTCAAAGAAAAGTCACAAAGCAATGGCTAAAGAAATAAAAAAAAATGACCAAATGATCACAAAACTTGAGCTTTACCAAATGTACAATTCGGCCAAGATGAAAAGTTGAAAAGAGAGAAAACAAAAATTCTCCACAAGGTGCAAGGAATGACCAAAGAGAAAAATGGAATTCTTAGCCAAAACTAACACAAAAATTCGGCTCCCTCCCTATACCAAGTTCCCATCCAAAATGTGGTCAATTGGCCATGATTTTGTTTCCAAAATTTTCCTTGATATGTGCCTTATGTTCCCTATCTTTCCTTAAGTATTTGATTCCATGCCATAAGTTATCTATTTCCTTAATCCTTTGATACACTAACCAAAAATAACATGGTCAACACTTACCATGTATGTTCTTAGCCGACACTTGCTACACATGTGCGAAAATTAAAACAAAATTTATCTAGATGCTAAACAAGGATTGAACCTCTTCCTCAAGCTATAACTGTGCGCCAACTCCACCATGCCATGTACTCAACTTATGACACTCATTAACACTTAATTTAACTTAAGTCTTAATGACATTTGCTTCTCTTCAATAAATTCTCAATTATTAAATTTATTCCTTATCCAAATTATGCTATACTCCTCTTTAGGACTTCAATAAGCACTAAAATAAAAGAAAGGAATTTTCCTTTAAAATCTAAACACCAATTCATGCAATATATAAACACTCGAATTTTTAGGGTGTTTCAATCGACCTATGACTTCACTTATTATTTATTCCCCAAACCATATGATTTCTTTACTTAGCTTGATCCGTGAGACTCCCTAACCTATATTAAACCCTCTTTCGAGGCGAAAAACGTCTAACCTTAGGTTAATTAGTGGAACTCTCGTTCCCTTATAATAACCCCTAAGGAAGCGATAGAATCGATCAATGGATTCCCATATTAGGTTTCACCCTAATCCAAAAAATCTCGTAACCCTATCTCTAGGCACCCGATCAACTCCGCTCAATTATGCTAGATCTACTCTTAGGCAGGGTCTATTCCTCCTCCACCTAAGCACATCAGATTAAATTAAGCAACATAATTAAGAACAAACTAAGTACTTCTCATATAAATTTAGAAATCAAATAACAAAATCCATCATAGGTTTCATCCCCTTTGGTATCTGAAGGGTTTAGTTCATAACAAAGTAGGAAAACATCTTAAGAGAAAAGATAAAACAAAACATAAGAAATCCATAAAACCCCCTGAAAGAATTGAAGGAGAGATCCTCTGTCTTGAATGGAGCTCTGGCTTCTTGAGATGGATCAACTGGCTATCTTCAAGTGATTCCCTAAAAGATGAAAGCTTTGCAAAAGCCTCGCCAAAAAGCCATCCTGTTTGACACGTCAAATCCCTTTTAGTTGGTACCTTGGGTGTTTATATAGGCTTTGAGATGCTTTACTTGACTCCTAAGTATCCTAATTCAAGTAGAATTCCTCCTAGGATGTTTAAGTAGACTTAGGAATGTGTTTCTTTGCCTCCAAGCATCCAAATCTGAGTGAAATTGCTCTTTCTTGCGGTAGGGGCACGCCCATGGCATACACCCGTGTAAGTCGACTTTAGGCCGTGTCTCGATTCTATCAATTGGGGCACGGCCTTGTAAATCATGGCATGGCCGTGTGAAGTAAATGGCAAGGCACGGCCGTGTGCCTTGAAGTCCAGGCCGTGTCGATTTCTTGAGTTGCCCCAATTTGGTCCGTTTTAAGCCCGTTTTATGTTCTTTTTATCCTTAGGTGCTTTCCTGAGCATAAGACATGAAAAGAAGGATTAAGAGCACCTTTTTACATAAATTAGGGATAAATCATCTAAAAGCATACTAAATATGGGATTAAAATATGTTACTTTTGCGGTTTATCAACAGTCCTTCAGGTTTAGACTACAATTGTTGGCTTGCACAATAGGACCCAACTGAAGAGGAGACTTTCGACAATCCAACAGGCCCTTCTTTTCCTGAGGTTCGACTAAATAAACACAGGTTGGAAGAAACAAATTTAATTATCTTCAGGAGGAATTCGGCTTTAACTTGGAACAAAAAGGAAGAATAAAAGAAAGAACCTTACCTAGAATAGAGAAAAGCCGAATGGAACCCAAGGAAATTTGGCTCTAGCAGCAATGATAGAAGGCACCCCAAGTTTCACTATAGAGGAACCAGACAAGAACGACAGAAGTAGGGGTTTCGGTTTCAAACGCTAGAATAAAAAGAAATAAGAAGAAAAGAGAAAATAAGCAACTGGGGTTCGGCTAAAGAAGAGATAAAATCAGGAGAAGATTCGACTGGAGAAGAAAATAGTAGAGGAAAAGAGATAAAGAAGAGGGTTTCGACTTGGCAAAAAAGGAAATGATAGAGGGGTTCGGCTATGGTATTGCTAAAAGGAGTAGGTTTCAAATGGGAGAAGAAGGGAATTCAGCTATCAATGAGAGCTTACAAAAAGAAATAACAAAAGTTGAAAAGAAGGGAGATGATAGAAAAGATTAGAGGTTAGGGTGCACTACGATTTTTTGGTAATAGAGAATTGACAGAAGGTGACCGAAATGCAAAAGAAAAAGGAGGGATCTAAGAATGGTTTCAGTTTCTCCTCTTCTTCCTAAAAGGCAAAAATCGCACACCCCCTTCCCATATGACCGAAAGTTGACAACCACAATGCCTAAAGGTTCTAAAAGAAAATGACACCCCCTTCTCTTAGCTCAAAAACAAAACATGCCTACCCCAAAAACACTTCTAGCTAAAACTCACCTCCCAACAACTCCTCAAATCCGGCCAACAACTCCACCATCACCAAATCCCTTATTTTCCTCCACAATTTGCTCCCCAACACCCATTCAAACACATTTGACTACTTTAACTCCTCCATCACCTCTCATCCATCCAAACCAATTTGACTCATTCAAACCTTCACCCTCTCTGCTACCCTTGTGGTGTCACCCCCTAGCTCCCTAAGGCGTCACTTGCCACTCTACCACACTCTTTCTTGTGTCAACAAACACTTAAAAATACTCTTAAAGCCTGCTTCAACCAGCTCTCCCCCCTAAAGTGCCCAAAAAGTAAAATTTTACCAAGGCTCTAGCTTGAACCCAAGCCTCCCCAGAACCCCCAAAGCCACCAAAATAACAAGCAGAACAAGCCAAACACACGAAAACATAAAATCTGAACCCCTAATTCTAGGATGTTACAAAATATCTAATTACTTCAAAATTGAAACGTCGACGTTTTAAAAAGGCCAAGCAATAGCGACATTTGTACCAAAAACGCCACTAAAGGTAAGAGATATAGCGGCGTTTGTACCAAAAATGCCACTAAAGGTAAGAGCTATAGCGGCGTTTGTATAAAAAATGCCACTAAAATATCTAATTACTTCAAAACCCAAACCTCGACGTTTTAAAAAGGCCAAGAAATAGCGACGTTTGTACCAAAAACGCCACTAAAGCTAAGAGCTATAGCGGCGTTTGTATCAGAAACGCCATTAAATATCTATTTTTTTTCAAAACTCAAACGTCACCGTTTTAGTAAGGCCAAGCAATAGCGGATTTTGTATTAAAAATGCCACTAAAGGTAAGCAATAGCGGCATTTGTATAAAAAATGCCGCTAAATATATAATAATTTCAAAACTCAAACGTCGGCGTTTTGAGAAAGCCAAGCTATAGCGGCGTTTTTATTAAAAACGCCACAAAAAAGCAAATTATTTCAAACCTAGAACGACGCCATTTTTGTCCTCGTATACTAATTCAATATCAAAATTATTTTATTTTGGGGTTTACTATTTTGGGTTTATGATTTAGTGGTAATGGTTTAGGGTTTAGAGTTTCGAGTGAAGTGTGTATGGTGTATGTTTAGGGTTTATTATTTAGGATTTAAGGTTTAAGGTTTTAGGGTGTAAGATTGGTATGTAATGGTTTAAGGGTTTAGTGTATTGGTTTTAGGGTTTAGAATTTTAAGATTTATGGTTTTGTATTTAAGGATTTATATATGATTTATAGTCCAGCCACACGAATTCCAAAAATTATGGTTTAATTTATGATTATGGTTTAGGGTTTCAAATTAGGGTTTTGAGTTAAGGTTTATGGTATTGGGTTTAAGGTCTTGGATTTATGGTTTAGGGTTTATTGTATATTGAGATGGATTTTAGAGTTTGGTCGTATCTAGGTGGCTATGGTTATGGGTTTAGTTTTTAGGGTTTAGGTTTAGGGTTGAGGGTTTGGGTTCGGGGTCAGGGTTTGAGATTTAAGGTTTAGGGTTTGGATTTTTAAAATATATATCTAAATAAGATAAATATAAATTTTATTTTAAAATATATATATCAAAATGGGTTAAATCCCAAAAGCATACATGAACAATGGTTTAATGTTCAATTATATATACATGAACTTTAATTTGATCTCATATCTTGTCAAATATTAACCCAATTCTTGATATAGTATTTTAATATATTGCATACATAAATATTTATATTTATTCAATATACAAATATATTGATGTATTTAATTTTAAAATGTGTATTTATTTTTAAAAATGCATTATTCTCTCCTTTTTTTATTAATTAATATTTCTATTTTATAACTTTTCTTTTAATTTTGGATCAATTTGATTTCAATCTTGGATGACACTAATTTGAGAACTCATGTGCTAGTATATTTGCATTTTATTGTTGGCATATATATAATTTAAAAGAAATTGTAAACATTTTTAATTTTGTTGAAATTTTAAATATTAATTGGTATGAAAGCATTACGGCATTTATGTAAAAACGCCGCAAAAAGTCTTCATATTTAATAAAAACGGCATCATTTTTTTGTGGCGCAGTTAGTATCAGTAGTGGCGCTTTACGAAAAACGCCGCAAAAAGTGATGTATTACCAGCGTTTTCGTAAAAATGCCACAAAAATGTATTCTGCGGTCATGAAATGTCACCATTTTCCATCCTTATTATTGGTGCTTTTAATAAAACGCCAGAAAAATGTTCATTTTATCCATGTTATTACCGACGTTTTAGCCCAAAACGCCACAAAATGGAGGAAAAACGACTGCATTTTTTTTTTGGAATTATTTACTGGCGTTTATTGAAAAGTGCCACAATAGGGTTAATTTTTATACTGAAACGACGTCGTTCTTTTTCCATCCATTTTAATTGCTTAACACTTTTTTCTCCCAATTTTTGATTTCCCGAAATCCCTAAATCCCTAATCCCCTTTTGCATTTCCCCTCTCAATCCCTAAATCCTTCTTTGATTTCTGGTGCGAAATACTTCCCAATCTGATCACTTTCCCCATCAGCTATGGTTTTCTTGTTTTTGGGATAGGTCAAAGCAACCAGTCGGTAAGTTTTTTTTCCCCTTATCCTTGTTTCGGTTTTTTCTTCCATCTATCAATATTTATGTGAAGTAATGGGTTTTGGTTTAATGGTTAAGAGATTTGAGTTGTGTGTGTGAGGAAATTTCTAATTAATTTTTTTCTAAAATTCCCATGTTTCTTTCCCACCCTATTTCACGTTTCATTTCCCTATCTTTGCAGTTTCTTTCTTTCTTTATTTGTTGTTCTGCCGTTATCTATCCTATTTCTTTTTCCCTTCTTTTTGGTTCATATTTTGACAAGACAATATCTTTTACCCTTTACTACGCTAGTTCAATCATCTTTGGACCTTTACATCCGCAAGTTCAATCGTGTTGGGCGTGATCATAGTGTTCTTGTGTAAGCCACTTTTCCATTTGAATAAGCTCGTATATGTTTGTTCGAGTTTGTCATGAAAATAAGTTGATTTAATTTCTTGAACAATTTTATAGCATCCGAGTTGCTTGGGTCAAAATTGGTGGCTAAGTTTATCTCTTTAAGTTAGGTTTTAAAATGGTAGTCTTAATTCTTGGTTAGTATACAAGTTATATGATGGAATCAAATGTCTTCTTTGCTTACTAATAAAATCATTTACTTATAAGTTGTCCAAGATCTTGAATTGTGTCTTGTTATTCTTTTTATCTTTTGGCCAAATGCTTCTTGGATATGCTTAGAAGCTAGTAATTGATTGAAGTGGTTTTGCATTAAAACCCCTCATATGCTTTGACATTGTTTTAATCCTCCTACCATCGGTTCTAAGAGTCAAAGTCAACAAAATTGTTCATTGTTTTCTTTATTCTTTGTTATGTACTTTAAAGCTTGCCACCAATTGCGACCTATCACCACAAATTCTTTTTTATCACAATCGTCCCATTATAGGTAAATAATACTTTATTTAATTATCACTGTATTATTCGTTCATCATATTTTTAGAATCACCTTTGGTAATCTCCAAATATCACTGTATTATTCTTTTTGTTGGTATGGTGAAGCTTGATAAGGCAATTCGCAATTTCGTAATCAAAAGCTTCTACAAAAGTTAGAGGCTCAAAAGGTTGAGTATTCGCTCTTGAGGACAAGTTCTTTGAAGTGAAGGAGAAACAAAAGTCATATGATTCCACATTGAAAGTGGTGAATAAATGTTGGGAAGCAATAAGCCCTATCCTAAGCATTAGACAATTTTATGCATTTTCGCTTATTAGAAAAGATGAAAGTTGTACTTATATCTTTTAGGTCTTTGTTTTATATGGAAATTGACACTAACCTTTTACAATAGCTAATTATTGACTTGGAATCACATTCCACCAACACAAGAGAGTCTATCAGACAAGTTGTTGGACGTCTTGACCACTACTGGTGAGGATCTTCCGCCAAGTTTTCATTGTCTTTCTTTCTTTTATTATTGTTGTTATGTGCTTGTTAAATTCTATCAAATTCATTCAATAACCTTTCACAAAACCAATACTCTATTAATCTCTACCTTAAATTCATTATATCTTATTCAAGGGTAAAATAGTTTAAATGTATTTTTTATTTGTAAGTTATGCTAACTTTAATTTACAATTGTCATCTAGTTTTACGCCTTCAATTCTCTGTTTATGAAGTGTTAAAATACAGCTGTAAAATATGTAACATTGGTTGTCTGAATTAGGACACATTAATTGTGTTTAAATGGTTAATTGTTCTTTGTGAGAATGAGGATTTTGTTGTCCAAAATAGGATGACTTCATTATGTTTTCCTTATTTGAATTAAAAACTTGTAATAATGAAGATTAAAGCTAACCCAAACATGTAGCAATGCTGTCCAAAAATGGCATTAGTTGTGTCCATTCATGTTTCAAGATCAGGTCTTGTTGACCAATTTGGTAATAAAAATATCTGTTACATGATTCAAAGTTCTGACTGAACATGAATGTTAAGTACTTCCCAAATTGGTACAAATTCTATCCACTTCATGCTTTAAACAACTATCCAAATTTGATGTTATATCTAGTGTTAATGTTGTTTTATTTTTGAAGATGTGATGCTATTCGGTGGGAGCATATTAAGCTGTCATGTTATACATAATGTTGTTCAATGTGTATAAACAGGACAATTTATTTTGTGCATAATGGAATGGTCCGAATAAATGTATTAAAATGTTGTTTGAAATTTGCATGTTTAATTATGGTCTGAAAATAAATATTAAATCTACTACTGTCTAAGAATAAATATCAAGTTGTTGCTCGAAAGTGCGTAGCTAGGAAACTAACGAATTAATGCATTAAATTGTTAATCGAACTATATGCATATCTACAAATTGGTTGTTTTATGAGAACTTATTGTAACACCCCAAACCCAGTCTATGCGTAACGACGAGATTTGGTTTGTTACATAGATCGAACTATCTTAATATTTTAAGGTAAATCAGAAATTTCAAAATCATCGTTTTATTTATAAGGTTTAATAAAACCAAAAGAGTATTTTAAATTTGATGAATATGAGAAAACATTAGTGGAAAATATCATTAATACTAAATTGTCAAAATCTTTAAAGTAATTTGATAAGAGTTTCAAATATTTACAATTTTAAATATTTAGATAAAGGAATTTCATATATTTGAAAACCCAAATTATTTTAAGAAAAAAAAATAATTATAAGCCCATATTAATAGTCCAAAACATAATTTAAATCCATCCACACATAAAATCCATAAAATATTTATAGAGGCCTTATTACATCAACCCATAATAGTAAATTATAGAAAGTCTTTAATAAAAGTTCAAAGTTTAATTAACCCTTATTTGTAGTATGGCCTCCACGAAGTCATCTTCGCCCAAGTCCACGTCAATTTCCATTACGAGATGAAAAATTTGAGGGAGTGAGTTACTTAGAACTCGGTGTATAACTCACTTACTTATTCATTGGGCAGATCATCAAATCATTATTTTGGGCTTGAGACCTTCAAAGTTTAACAATATAATTAATAATATGCATGCAAAATGAAGTTCCCAACCCCAAACCTAATTTCCATCCACTACACACCCCGTACCAACCATCACACTGTGGGGATCAAGTCAACCCACCCCGCCATCACACTAATCGTAGGCATTAAGCCATTTTATATTTGTGGCGAGCCACCGAACTAGATTGTGACAAAGTCACCGAACTAGAGGCATTGAGCCATTAATATTTGTGGCATAGCCACCAAACTAGAGGCAAATAGCCATTTAATTATTTTGTGGCAGAGCCACCGAACTAGATTTTGGCAACAGGCCTTTCTTCTCTTCATCATTAATCCCAACCCATGCAACATGTATGCATAATAGCTTATGTACATATGATGATTTTATCAAAAAGGCCCAAGTCAATATTTGAGGTTTTATTAAGGCCCATAATACAATATATCATTTGTTCTATATAATTATTTAACATCTTTGGCCCATTTAACGATCTAGCATAGATTTTGGCCCATATAACAATTTAATGAGATTACGGCCCATTTACGATCTAATGAGATTTGGCCCATTCAATCTAGATTTTGCCCATTTATCGATCTAGCAGAGATATCGGCCCATTTATCGATCTAGCAGAGATTTCGGCCCATTTATTATTTATCAGGGATTTCGGCCCATTTAACTATTTATCCAAGATTTGACCCATTTTACTAACTAGCATATTTTTGACCCATTTACTAACTAGCAAACTTATCGGCCCATTTTACGATCTAACACAACTTTGGCCCATTTACACATGAGATTTTTAGTATTCATTTTACTACCAACACATCAAGGGCATTTTCATAATTTTCACATTTTTAACAATTTTTATGAATATTTCACCAAAATACCAAATATTTCGTATTATACCGATTTTGTCGATTTTTACGATTTTTACTCAATACCACGAATGACATCCAACCCGAGAAAAGTGTGAAGTTACACACCTTGATATCGTGAGTACTAAACCTTCCGCTCGTCAACACCTAATCATAATCTGAACCATTAGGACATTATCTTTTATAAAAATTTACTATTGAAATACGATCTAAATCCTTACCCTTTGATTTTGAACCACTTCTATCTTTGGTTTCTCCTCGTTCGATGGTTCGTTGCCGATGAGAATCCACGAGCATACAAAGGCTCGAGAGTGCCAACTACTTCAAATAATTGATTCTCCTCGGTTGATGGTACGCAACCCGGTGCAAAATCCTGGATCCCAAAATAGCCCTTCGTTTATTAATAGGGGGATTTGCGGAACCACCCCTCTTTCGAAGGCTATGGACTGCCCTTTTCTGTCCTATCTTTAATGTCTCTAAAGACATAAAATTATTAGTTCGACTTATTAATATCGAAAAATGATGAACGTTAATAAGATTTGGGATTTTACTTACCACGATTTGTCTTCGTTCCACGAGAATCAATCGAAAGATTTTGATCCTACAAACGAATCGATTAATAACTAACTATACTAACTAAATAAAAATCCTTAAAATAAAAATCTCCTTACCTTGATTCTTGAAATCGATTGTGGTAAGAGAAAATGAAGAGATTTTGTCACAAGAGCATATTACATTCGGCCATGGGTGATATAAAATTGAAGAAAATTGTAATGAAGAAGAAAAATGGAGAAAAGGAAGATAGGATGGTATGGTTCGGTTTCAATAGAGAAAGAGAGAAAGAAAGGAAAAGAAAGGAGAAAGAAAAGAGAAGAAAAAGATTCTTAGTTTGGAAGAAAATGCATTCGGCATAGGAGGAGAAAATGAAAAGATGAAAGGAAGAAAATTATTTGCTTGTCTATGTACTTTCGGTCACAAAGAGAAAAAGGATTTGGGAGAGAAAAAGTTTCAAACCGAAATGGTCACAAGAGAATGGCTCAAAGAAGAAGAAAAAAATGAATTGTGTACTCAAATATGCTGGAAATTTTCGGCTAGAGAGAATATGGGTGGAGAAAAAAATGCTTTGTTAAGAAAATGACCAAAATGAAAGAGTTTCTTCTAACATTCAAGCTACCATACTCTCAACCAAAACCGGCCACCCCCTTTTGCCTCATTCTTGTCAAATACTTGGCTATCAAAGGCCAACCTATTGCCACCCTTTCTTTCCATAGCACACTCCCCTTTCAAGCCATTTGTTCCCTTACTTTCCTTATCCTAATGATTTCTTTCCTCATCTTAGATATTTCCTTAATCCTTTAGCCATCATACCAAAAATAAAGAAGTCAAACTTTCCATGTTTGCTTCTTGGCGACACTTGATAGATGGAAGCAAAAAAAAAATTTTTTTCAAGTTGCAAGCTAGAAGATTCGAACCTCCTCCCTCATGTCTAAGTCATGGCGCCATCACCACTATGCTATTAACTTATTTATGCCATCTTTTATGATTTTAATTAGTTTAAGTCTTAAGGTCATTTAAAATTATTTACTCTAAAGTACACTTAAATAATATTTATTCTAACTCCAAGTAACCCGAACTATCATTTAGCAACATAATGATACTCAATTATTTAGGATGTTACAATTCTACCCCCCTTAAAGAAAATTTCGTCCTCAAAATTTACCTGATTAAAAGAGGTGAGGATATTGCTGCCGAATAGCTTCCTCAGGTTCCAACATAGCTTCCTCCGCTCCGTGATTACGCCATAAAACTTTGACCAATGGTACGATCTTCTTTCTTAGCACTTTAACATCCGGTTTAAAATTTCCACTAGTTCTTCTTCAAAAGACAAGTCCGTATTTAATTCCACTTCCTCATCGGCCTTTATATGATATGGATCCGATCTATAGCGTCTTAGCATGGAAACATGGAAAACATTATGAATTTGACCCAACTCGGAGGTAATTCAATTTGATAAGCCTTGGACCAACATGCTTCATCACACGATATGGTCCGATGAACCTAGGGCTCGACTTGCCTTTCTTTCCAAATCGAAAATCTTCTTCCAAGGTGAGACCTTCAAGAAGACTTGCTCTCCCACAGCAAACTCGATATCCTTTCACTTCAAATCAGCATACGATTTCTGTCTATCCGAAGCTTCCTTTAACCGTGCTCGAATAACTTTTACCTTTTCCTCTGTTTCAAAAATCAAATTAGGACCCAACATCTGTCGTTCGCCCACTTCAGTCCAACAGGTAGGAGTACGGCACCTACGACCATACAATGCCTCATAGGGTGCCATCTGAATGCTAGACTGATAGCTATTATTATATGAATTACGCCAATGGTAGAAAATCCTCCCAACTACCTCTGAAGTTGATCACACATCCCTTAACATGTCTTCCAATATCTGAATTACACTTTTCATTGTCCATCGACCGAGGATGAAAAGTCGTCTTGAAATTCAACTTTGTCCCCAAGGCTTTATGCGAGCTTTCCAAAATTGTGGCGTAAATCTAGGATCCCCGTCGATATAATGTACTTTGGTACCCCATGCAACCTCACGATTTCGGATACATACAGCTTAGCCAATTTCGGCAACGAATAATCCGTACAAACTGGAAGAAAATAAGTAGTCTTAATCAAACGATCAACTCTTACCCATACGAAATTTTTCTTAGTAGGTGTTAAAGGTAACCCACTAACAAAATCCATAGTTATCCGCTCTCATTTCCAAAGAGGAATCTTTCTTGGTTGTAACAAACACGACGGTAATTGATGCTCGCCTTCACTTGTCGACAAGTCAAACATTTTCCTACAAACTCAAAAATCTCCCGCTTCAACCTCGCCACCAATCATTCACGGAGATCTCGATACATCTTATTTCCTCCGGGGTGCATAGCATAAGGGCTACTATGCGCCTCCCGTAGAATCATTTGTCTCAATTCTGAGTCTTTAGGCATACAAACCCTTCCACGAAAGCATAGCACTCCATTCATATTTATACCAAAATCCTCTATTTCACCCCTTTCAACCTGCTGAAATAAAAGTTCCAACTTTTTATCTGATGTCTGCTTTTCCTTGATTTGTTCCAGCCATAGAGGCTTCACTTGAAGTTCTGCTAACAAACTACCATCCTCATACAAACTTAAATGAGCAAACATTGCTCTTAAATTAGATATCGCCTTACGACTTAACGCGTCAGTTACCACGTTAGCCTTTCCAGGATGATATTCGATTGAGAAATCATAATCCTTTAATAATTCCACCCATCTTCTTTGTCTCAAATTCAACTCCTTTTGGGTAAGGAGGTACTTAAGACTCTTGTGATCTGTGTAGATAATAGACTTCTCACCGTAGAGATAGTGCCTCCAAATCTTTAAAGCAAAAACCACTGCACTAACTCCAAATCATGAGTAGGGTAGTTTACTTCGTGTGGTCTCAATTGACGAAGCATAAGCCACCACCTTTCCATTTTGCATCAAGACACAACCCAAACCCGTGTGAGGCGCATCATAATAAATAGTGAATTCTTTTCCGCCTCTGGTGAATTAAAGCTGGAGCTTCATCGAATCTTTTTCAATTTCTCGAAACTCTCTTGTTGTTTTTCGGTCAAATATACAAAACTCCTTCCGCAGCAGTTTAGTTAGGTGCGACAATCAACAAAAACCCTCAACAAAGCGTCTATAATAACCGGCCGGACCAAGAAACTCGAATTTCAGCTACCGGCGTTGGTGGTTTCCAATCCAAAATAGCCTCAATCTTCCGAGGATCCACCCTTATTCCTTAGGCGATACCACATGACCCAAGAAAGTCACTTCCTTTAGCCAAAATTCGCATTTCTTGAATTTGGCATAAAGTTGCTTATCACGAAGTAGCTACAATACTATACGCAAATCGTGTCATGCTCCTCATCATTTCTTGAATAAACCAAAATGTCATCTATGAACACTACCACAAACCGGTCTAAATATGGTTGAAAGACTCGGGTTCATCATGTCCATAAATGCGGTGGTGCATTGGTTAATCCAAAAGGCATCACTACAAACTCATAATGTCCGTAACGAGTTTGAAATGCCGTTTATAAATATCCGCTTCTTTCACCTTAATTTGGTGATAACCCGATCTCAAATCAATTTTGAGAAAAGCTGAAGCTCCTTCAATTGATCAAACAGGTCATCAATTCTCGGCAAAGGATACCTATTCTTGATTGTCAATTTATTCAATTGTTTGTAATCAATGCACATACGCATTGATCCATCCTTCTTCTTGACGAACAAAACTGGTGCTCCCCATGGAGACACACTCGGTCGTATAAATCCCTGATCCAGTAATTTTTGAATTTGAGCTTTAAGCTTTGCCAACTCTTTCGGTGCCATTCTATAAGGAGCAATGGACACTGGAGCTGTTCCGGGCAAAAGCTCAATGCCAAATTCTACTTCCCGATCTGGAGGTATACTAGGAAGTTCTTCGGGAAATGCATCTGGAAATTCCTTCACTGTTCTCACATCATCCACAGATATCTCTTTGGCATCCAAAGCACAAATAAAGGCTAGGAATGCTCCATACCCTTTTCGCACCAACTTTTCTGCCTTCAACGCCGATACCACATTCGCTAAGTAGTTCCTTCGTTCACCAATCATTATGACTTCCTTATCGTCCGAGGTTCTTATTGACATCCATTTCTCAACACAATCCAAATGCGCCCGATGTTTAACCAACCAATCCATGCCCAGAATGAGGTCGAACTCACCGAAAGGCAATTCCATCAAATTTGCCAAGAATACCTCCTCTTGAATTTTTAAGGGTAAGTCTCTAAACAATTTATTTATGATTACCGACTGTCCTAAAGGACTAATTACTGTCATCTCACTATTGGTAATTTCAGATTTTAGATTTAGGTTTCCAGATATGGCACTAGCAACATACGAGTGGGTAGAACCAATATCTATTAAGGCAGTAACAGGTACATCGAATATGAAGAACGTACCAGTTATTACATCAGGTGCATTGCCATCCTCGCGGCGTCTAACTATATAGACCAGTCCAGGCTATCTTGCATCCGTGTTACCTCTAGGACCATTGCCTCGACCCGATGCACCCTGACCACGTCCAGCCCCATTACCACCACGACCTCTCGGTGGCTGCTGAGTACCTCTGGCTGGCTGTGCATCATTATTACGAACTTCCTAAGTCGTATCCATACGTCGAGGGCAGTTTCTATACTGGTGATCTATTGAACCGCATTTGTAACAAGTGCCCGTTTTCCTCCAGCACTCTCTAGAATGCCTTTTTCCACATTCAGTACAATCTCGACCTCGATTATTAATTCTGGTGCTCTACCTTGGTGATTCATCATTTCGAGGCCTTTTCAAATCTCTTTGAAGAACACATTGCTGTGTCTCTCTTATTTCTAAATCTTTCTCGATTCGACATTCGAGTTCTTAGCCTCTTGGCTATCTTGGCCTTCTCCACAAGCGTGGCAAAGTTCTAACTTGTTGTGGGGCAATCAGAACCCTCAACTTATCATTTATCCCATCCTCAAAATGCACACAATGTTCGTGATCTGTTGACACTATTGTCCGAGCATATCGACTCAAGCGTAGAAACTTCGACCTCATCACGCCTTTGTCTTTTACTCCCTTGGACAAGATTCAGAAATTCCTTCCTTAGGCGTCTACATAACTCGTTCCAACATATTTCCCTTGGAAGGCAGCTTTAAAGAATTCCCAAGTCATCAGTGCAGCTTCGGTGCCTTCTCGAACAGTAAGCCACCACTGATACGCCTTGTCTCTTAACAAGGACACAGCTCCTTTCAGTTTCTACTCAATAGTGCATTCCATATCATCCATAATCCGCTCCATAGCTTCGAGCCAATATTCAGCCACATTCGGAGCTACACCGAAAACTCCTCTAAAAACTTCTGCATTATTTGACTTGAGTCGTTCGAAATTGACCCACGAGTTGTTGGCCCAATTCTAGTTCAATGACCCTTTCTAGGACTCATGACATTGCTTGTGTCAAGGCATTATCTTCTTCCATATGATCGCGTGATCTGTCTCACTCTCAAATGATGCAGTGCATCCATTTTCGACATATGATTTGGTGCTTCAGTTGCAACTCTAACACCTCATCCTCTTCCACGGCCATGTCTACGCGTCCACGACCACGTCCTCTAGTGCTCATGATGACTAATTCGATTTAATCTGATTACAAGTTTTATGAATCAGAAATTTTGTTTTAGTGTTTTATTAATGATATTTTATGAGATTTGAGAGATAAAGTTATTTTTCGCAACACATCCTATAGTCTCAATCTCTACGAACTTTGACATCTAAAACTAGAAGTTCTAGAGTGTTCCTATGGTCATATCATCATCATCATCATCATCATCATCATCATCATCATCATCATAATCATCATAATCATTTAACAATGAATACTTACTTGACTTGGTGCTAGATGCTTGTGGTGCCATACTGATCTTTAAAACATAATTGAATGATTTCATGCAAAAATTATTTGTGAACCCAACCACAGCCGACTTTTTAAAACTGGCTCTGATACCATTAAATGTAACGCCCCAAACCCGGTCTATGCGTAAAGATGAGATTTGGTTTGTTACATAGATCGAACTATCTTAATAATTTAAGGTAAATTAGAAATTTCAAAATCATCGTTTTATTTATAAGGTTTAATAAAAACCAAAAGAGTATTTTAAATTTGATGAATATGAGAAAACATTAGTTGAAAATATCATTAATACTAAATTGTCAAAATCTTTAAAGTAATTTGATAAGAGTTTCAAATATTTACAATTTTAAATATTTATATAAAGGAATTTCATATATTTGAAAACCCAAATTATTTTAAGAAAACAAAATAATTATAAGCCCATATTAATAGTCCAAAACATAATTTAAATCCATCCACACATAAAATCCATAAAATATTTATAGAGGCCTTATTACATCAACCCATAATAGTAAATTATAGAAAGTCTTTAATAAAAGTTCAAAGTTTAATTAACCCTTATTTGTAGTATGGCCTCCACGAAGTCATCCTCGGCCCAAGTCCACATCAATTTCCATTACGAGATGAAAAATTTGAGGAGTGAGTTACTTAGAACTCGATGTATAACTCACTTACTTATTCATTGGGCGGATCATCAAATCATTATTTTGGGCTTGAGCCCTTCAACAAGTTTAACAATATAATTAATAATATGTATGCAAAATGAAGTTCCCAACCCCAAACCTAATTTCCATCCACTACACACCCCGTACCAACCATCACACTGTGGGGATCAAGTCAACCCACCCCGCCATCACATCAATCGTAGGCATTAAGCCATTTTATATTTGTGGCAGAGCCACCGAACTAGATTGTGACAAAGTCACCGAACTAGAGGCATTGAGCCATTAATATTTGTGGCAGAACCACCGAACTAGAGGCAAATAGCCATTTAATTATTTTGTGGCAGAGCCACCGAACTAGATTTTGGTAACAGGCCTTTCTTCTCTTCATCATTAATCCCAACCCATGCAACATGTATGCATAATAGCTTATGTACATATGATGATTTTATCAAAAAGGCCCAAGTCAATATTTCAGGTTTTTATTAAGGCCCATAATACAATATATCATTTGTTCTATATAATTATTTAACATCTTTGGCCCATTTAACGATCTAGCATAGATTTTGGCCCATATAACAATTTAACAGAGATTACGGCCCATTTACGATCTAACAGAGATTTCGGCCCATTAACAGAGATTTCGGCCCATTTATCGATCTAGCAGAGATATCGGCCCATTTATCGATCTAGCAGAGATATCGGCCCATTTATAGATCTAGCAGAGATATCGGCCCATTTATCGATATCGAGAGATTTGACCCATTTATTATTTCTCCAAGATTTGACCCATTTTACTAACTAGCATATTTTTCGGCCCATTTACTAACTAGCAAACTTATCGGCCCATTTTACGATCTAACACATCTTTGGCCCATTTACACATGAGATTTTTAGTATTCATTTTACTACCAACACATCGAGGGCGTTTTCATAATTTTCACATTTTTAACAATTTTTATGAATATTTCACCAAAATACCAAATATTTCGTATTATACCGATTTTGTCAGTTTTTATGATTTTTACTCAATACCACGAATGACATCCAACCCGAGAAAAGTGTGAAGTTACACACCTTGATATCGTGAGTACTAAACCTTCCCGCTCGTCAACACCTAATCATAATACGAACCATTAGGACATTATCTTTTATCCAAAATTTACTATTGAAATCGATCTAAATCCTTACCCTTTGATTTTGAACCACTTCTATCTTTGGTTTCTCCTCGTTCGATGGTTCGTTACCCGATGAGAATCCACGAACGTACAAAGGCTCGAGAGTACGAACTACTTCAAATAATTGATTCTCCTCGGTTGATGGTACGCAACCCGGTGCAAAATCTTGGATTCCAGAAACAGCCCTTCGTTTATTAATAGGGGGATTTGCGGAACCACCCCTCTTTCGAAGGCTATGGACTGCCCTTTTCTACCCTATCTTGAATGTCTCTAAAGACATAAGATTATTAGTTCGACTTATTAATATCAAAAAATGATGAACGTTAATAAGATTTGGGATTTTACTTACCACGATTTATCTTCGTTCCACGAGAATCAATCGAAAGATTTTGATCCTACAAATGAATCGAGTAATAACTAACTATACTAACTAAATAAAAATCCTTAAAATAAAAATCTCCTTACCTTGATTCTTGAAATCGATTGTGGTAAGAGAAAATGAAGAGATTTTGTCACAAGAGCATATTACATTAACCATGGGTGATATAAAATTGAAGAAAATTGTAATGAAGAAGAAAAATGGAGAAAAGGAAGATAGGATGGTATGGTTTGGTTTCAAGAGAGAAAAGAGAAAGAAAGGGAAAGAAAGGAGAAAGAAAGAGAAGAAAAAGATTCTTAGTTTGGAAGAAAATGCATTGACATAGGAGGAGAAAATGAGAAGATGAAAGGAAGAAAATTATTTGCTTGTCTATGTACTTTCGGTCACAAAGAGAAAAAGGATTTGGGAGAGAAAAGTTTCAAACCGAAATGGTCACAAGAGAATGGCTCAAAGAAGAAGAAAAAAAATGAATTGTGTACTCAATATCTTTGGAAATTTTAGGCTAGAGAGAATATGGGTGGAGAAAAAAATGCTTTGTTAAGAAAATGACCAAAATGAAAGAGTTTCTTCTAGCATTCAAGCTACCATACTCTCAACCAAAATCGGCCACCCCCCTTTTGCCTCATTGCCGTCCAAATACTTGGCTATCAAAGGCCAACCTATTGCCACCCTTTCTTTCCATAGCACACTCCCCCTTTCAAGCCATTTGTTCCCCTTACTTTCCTTATCCTAATGATTTCTTTCCTCATCTTAGATATTTCCTTAATCTTTTAGCCATCATACCAAAAATAAAGAAGTCAAACTTCCCATGTTTGCTTCTTGGCCGACACTTGATAGATGGAAGCAAAAAAAAAAAATAAATTTTTTTTTTCAAGTTGCAAGCTAGAAGATTCGAACCTCCTCCCTCATGTCTAAGTCATGGTGCCATCACCACTATGCTAGTAACTCATTTATGCCATCTTTTAGCATTTTAAATAATTTAAGTCTTAAGGTCATTTAAAATTCTTTACTCTAAAGTACACTTAAATAATTATATTTATTCTAACTCCAAGTAACCCGAACTATCATTTAGCAACATAATGATACTCAATTATTTAGGATGTTACACTTATCCCTTTTTTGTCACTGATAGGTTTATTGAGGTTTTCTTGGGACTTCAAAAGTGACTTGCCCATAAATTATTAGTTGAGGTACTCTAATATTTTTATGTACCTCTAAGATTCTGCAGTTTTTTTAATTTTTCATGACATTATATTGCTTTAAAATTTGGATTTGGATTTCATTTTCCATAAAAATTGTAATAATGGAATCCATTCCTTATGAATAAAATTAGTTCATTTTCAATGTAATAATCAAAGGTTCTAGCTTTATTCGGGTATATATGTGAGTTTAATCCGATTGGATTGTGATTTATGAAGCAAACTTTGTTTCGTTGTTCGTAATTCATTGTTCATTTTATTTGTTATTGGTGAAAAGTTAGTAAATAGCATTTTATGAGTATTAGTTATTAGTAAATAGCATTTTGTAATTAATCAATAGCATTTGTTAATTCATATGTTGTTTATATTTTAGTTACTTCTTCCTATCGCTCCTGCAACTGTTGGACTGGATTTGGTGGTAATAACGTAACAGGTATAAAATCATTATTGTTCTTATTTATATTCATTTTACTGATTTATATTCATTTGATAGAAAAACATTTGATATCCAATTGTTAGTCAAGATTATTAATCTTTTTTATTCACATTTGATATTTCCAAGTACCCTTTTATTGCATTAACATGCAAAAGTTTGATTAAATATAATTATATTTTCTTTCGCTTTATGATAATTAAGATCTGGAAAGATATATTGCTTCTTAACAATGCACCTTAAATGCCGAATACCCAAAGTCTTGTAACTCCTTTTTCTTCTTAGGGAGCTTTTCCTTTTATTTGGTTTTTAATTTTTTACACTTGCACCAATATTGCTTAATCAGAGATATGTATGTATTGTTGGTATCCAGTATAGTTGTTTATAATTTTTCATCATTCATGTTAATGTTTTTTTTTTATTTTTTTAAAGTATTAGTGAGTAAATGTTGTTTTTATTTCTGACTACAACCCCTGTTTCTTGGTGAGAGTGGAGTAGACCATCTTCTTGAAATTATTAAGGTACGTTTTAGTTAAAAATTATTATCAGTAATAGTTATATCATGATGAATTTGTCCAAATTGCTGTCCAATTTGTTGTTTATTATCCTGCTTGGTTGGTATATATGTTGTTTATTGTACTACTGTCCAAAAAAAAAAGATTCAAAGTATATAGGCTGTAAACCTAACGGGTTGCCTTATATCTCATTGTAAGATATAACGGATCCTCCCCAGGTGTAACAATGCCACGCATGATGAATCTTAAAAAATTTAAAGCACCCCACACCCGGCCCACGAGCCCTGACCGGATCTGGTATGTTCCTCGATGTAAACCGGTTCAAAATTCTTTTGTTACTTTGGAAAAAACTGTGTGTTTTGTAAGAAAGATTGTTTTGGGTTAGGCTGGAGTTGAAAACAAGTTTATTTTATATTGGAAACTCTTTATTTTAGGTGACAAAACACTTAGAGTTTATTTTAAAATGAATTTACTTAATCTTTAATTGATAAAAATTTCGTATCATAAAAGTAAAATAAAGTGGTTCAACTATGGCCTTATTACATCAAAATAAATCCAATAATTTAAAGTACTTAAATAAAAGGAAATGCCCAAATAATAAAATTCCTTGCTGAGCATGGCCACCACTAAGCTCCTGCCGACCCGGCCCATCACTGATCGTCACTTGGAAGAAAATGTTCCCAAATGAGTGAGTCAAACAGACTCAATGTGTAACCAACACTAAAATTTAACAATTCAGGCATACATTATCATATCACATACATATTCATATAACTGATAGGAAATAATGATGCAACCCGAACCCAAACCTATATGGCAGCTGCTACACATCACTCGTACCATCCTGCCCACCGTGGGGACTACTAAGTCAACCCTCCATCCGCTACACACCATCGAAGGTAGTCGCTGCAGTCGACATGCTCATCGCACTTATAAATATTCGTGGCATAGCCACCAGATAAAATATTTGTGATAGGAGTCACCGCATTCAAATAATGTGACCGAAGTCACCACATTCAGATATCGTGGTATTAAACCACCACATTCACTTCCCCTTTTACAATAACCCACATGCCCATGTCATACAAAACATGCATTATCATGCCAAATTCTTTATTCACATTCTTATAGGTTCATATGTGTGTCATAGCAGATCATATCATAGTCCTAGTAGGAGTAGGAAAACATACACAGTACTTTGTACCATAGCATGGTACTTGACCATATTCACATTCTTATAAACATGCTCATATTAAATATTGCCATAAATCTTATTAAAAGATAGTGTGGGTACACACTGATTTACTTAGCAAGTTTACTCAAACCGAAAACCCGATCTCTTGATTTATATCTTTAATCCCTATATTCGCCAACCCTAAACATGTCGTTGAAAAGCCATTCGCTATGAAACCAAATCTGAAGATTTAACATAACCACTTTCTTACCTTCTTTGTCGATTTGTCTCACGATCCAATCCCAAAACTTTGTGATGCTTCTTATTTGCAATCGGCTATACACTTAATCATTGAACTAGTTAGTTTAGGCTTTTTGAATAATATGAAACAGATCTAATCATTGAATAGGGCCTTGGCGAATGTACTAATATACTTTACCTTGTGATTTGAAAGCTTAAATTGCTATTTATCCTTGGTATCTGTCGAAATAACCTTGACACATGTTAGATTAATTTCTAACATTAAATCATAATAAATGGCCCTTGGCCGAAAACTTGCCTTACCTTAGATCTTGATACCCGAAGCTCTCCTCCTTATAGTCGACTATAGACAATTTCTGAAAGATCCTATGTAGTTTCGGCAACCAAGAATATTGATGAGATTAGTTCATAAATTTCGGCTAAAAGAAAGAAAAAGATGATGACTATAGATCCTTACCCCTTATATTGAAATCGGCAAAGACCTTTTCTTGAATCCACGGGGCTTATTCACTATGGCCTAAATGTTGATCACTTGATTTCGCTTTTATTTGAACACTAGAGGATTTCGTTTTACAAGGAAAGAAAAGGAAGATATAAAACTTAGAGAAATTCGGCAAGACTAGGGGATTACATTTTGACTTTATGGAGAATTGAAAAGAAAAAGAAGAATAATGGCAGAGAGAATTCGGCAGAGAGAAAAGGGGAAGAAAGAATGTTGAATGGACTTAGTTTTCCTCCTTTTCTTTGAGATTACTAAGCTTAGAGTCCCTTACTTGGCCATCACTTCTCCTTATCATAGCCCACATTTCCTCCTTTATCACTTCGTTTAAAATTAATAAAAATAATCCATCAATTATCCATCATTTATCTCTAAAAATAAAAGGATTTAAACTTCTAAAATCTAGCCTTGGTGCCATCCCCCTACTCCCCTCTTATTGACATCACATGCAAAATAAAAACCTTAAAATTTTGCTTCCCACGCGACTTGAACTCAAGTCCTTCCCCTAGCTTATGGCGTCATTTTCAGAGGCCCTAAGTGGCACCTCCAAGCCACTTTTCCAAGCCCAATTGTGTGTCATATTTCCTCTATTAATTTTCTTAAGGCCCTGTTAAGCTTAGCTCCCTTATTAAAACTTAAAATATGATATTTTTCTAAGGCATTTCTTATTAATCTAAAGTTCACAAATTTTATTAGACATATTCACAACATACTCAAGCATGCTATTTCATATAATTAAGCATAAATGCATAAGCCATATTTCGGGATATTACAGTTCTACCCCCTTAAAATAATTTTGTCCTCGAAATTACCTGACTGAAATAAGTGAGGGTGTTATTGTCGCATTGCCTCTTCTGGCTCCCACGAAGCTTCCTCCGATCCATGATTTCTCCACAATATTTTGACTAGGGGAACTAACTTCCTCTGTAACACTTTCACATCTCGTTCTAGAATCTGAATCGGCTCTTCCTCGTAGGATAAATTTGGCCTTATCTCTACCTCTTCAACTGGTACCACATGAGATGGATCCGATCGATATCGACGTAGCATGGACACATGGAATACGTCGTGCATCTGCTTCAACTCGGGTGGCAATTCCAATTGATATCCACTGGTCCAACTCGCTTCAACACTCGATAGGGTCCTATAAACCTTGGGCTTAGCTTCCCTTTCCGACCAAATCTCATCACCTTCTTCCAAGGCAAAACCTTAAGGAATACTTGATCTCCCACATCAAATTCTATTTCCTTTCGTTTGAGATCTGCATATGACTTCTGCCTGTCCGATGCTTCCTTCAACCGTGCACCAATTATCTCAACCTTCTCTTCGGATTCTGCCACAATCTCTGGACCCAAAACTCGATGTTCTCCTAACTCTGTCCAACACGTAGGAGTTCGACACTTCCAACCATACAACGCTTCACACGATTGCCATCGAATCTTGGCACGATAATTTGTTGTTGTAGGCAAATTCGCTAGAGGCAAATATTCCTCAAACTTCCTCTAAAATCCATCACACACCCCTCAACATATCCTCTAACACTTGGATTACCCGTTCGATCGCTGTCCATTGTGGATGAAAAGCCGTAGTAAAATCCAACTTAGTGCCTAAAGCCTGATGTAACGCTTTTCAGAATTGAGAAGTAAACCTTGGGTCCCTATCTGAGATAATCGGCACCGGCACTCTATGCAACCTTACGACTTTCGCCACATACAACTTTTCCAACTTCTGCAAGGAATAATCGACTCTCACCGGAATAAAGTGCACAGACTTGGTCAAACGGTCCACTATTACCCATACTGAGTCCTTCTTAGTAGGCGTAAGGGGAAGCCCACTAATGAAGTCCATGGTAATTCTCTCCCACTTCCACTGCAGAATCATGATTGGCTGAAGCAATCCTAACGGAACTTGGTGTTCAGCCTTAACTTGCTGACAAGTTAAACACTTCCCTACGAATTCAGTAACTTCTTTCTTCGACTGTGCCACCAAAAGCTGCTCCCTCAAGTCTCAGACAACTTAGTGCCTCCGGGATGCATAACATAAGGGCTACTATGCGATTCTCGAAGAATCTTTTGTCTAAGTTCCTTATTCTTAGGCATCTGAGACCTTTCTCTTGAAACACAACACTCCTTCGCCATTAATGCCATAATCTTTCAACTCTCCATTCTGTACTTTGTAGCTTAGCACTTAGGTCCTCATCATAGCTGTCCTCTTTCACCTCATTCAACCACGTCGGCTTGACTTGCAACTCTGCCAACAGGCTTCCATCATCATACAAACTCAAGTGTGCGAACATAGCCCTTAGATCCGACACAACCTTCCGACTTAGGGCATCCGCCACTACATTCTCCTTGCCCGGATGGTACTCTATTGAACAATCATAGTCCTTCAGTAACTCCACCCACCTTCGCTGCCTTAAGTTTAACTCCTTCTGAGTCAACAGATACTTAAGACTCTTGTGGTCTGTGTAGATCACCGACTTTTCTCCATAAAGATAGTGCCTCCATACCTTAAGAGCGAAGACCACTGCTGCTAATTCCAAGTCATGCGTCGAGTAGTTCACCTCATGTGGCCTCAACTATCGGGACGCATACTCAACCACCTTTCCGTCTTGCATCAAAACACACCCTAGTCCCGTGTGGGAAGCATCACAATACACCGTGAAATCCTTTCCTGCCTCCGGCTGAATCAAAATTGGAGCTTCAGTCAAAACCCTCTTAAGCTTCTCAAAGCTTTCCTGTTGCTTCTCTGTCCATACGAAAGGTACTTCCTTTCTCAGCAACTTTGTCAAAGGCGCGGCTATTGACGAAAATCCTTCTACGAACCTTCTGTAATAGCCTACCAATCCCAAGAAACTATGAATCTCCGCTACAGACCTAGGTGGTTTCCAATCCAACACCGCTTCAATCTTTCTAGGATCCGCCCTTATTCCTTCAGCAGACACCACATGCCCTAAGAAGGAAACTTCCCTAAGCCAAAATTCACACTTGCTGAATTTGGCATAAAGCTTCTTCTCCCTCAATACTTGCAGCACACTCCGGAGATGCTCATCATGCTCCTCCTCAGTCTTGGAGTATACGAGGATGTCATCGATGAACACCACGATGAACCTATCCAAGTAAGTTTGAAAAACCCAGTTCATCATATCTATGAACGCAGCTGGGGCGTTTATCAACCCGAACGGCATTACTATAAACTCACAGTGGCTGTATCTTGTCCTAAAGGCTGTCTTATGGATATCTGCCTCCTTCACCTTCAACTGATGATATCCTGACCTTAAGTCGATCTTTGAGAACACTGCCGCCCCTTTAAGCTGATCGAACAAGTCTCTATCCTTGGCAAGGGATACTTGTTCTTGATGGTCAGCTTATTCAACTGACGATAATCTATGCACATTCGCATAGTTCCGTGATTCTTCTTCACAAATAGGACCGGTGCTCCCCATGAAGACACACTGGGTCGAATAAACCCACGATCCAACAATTCTTGGATTTGAGCCTTGAGCTCCACCAACTCCTTTGGTGCCATTCTGTACGGGGCAATTGACACAAGAGCTGCTCCCCGTGACAAGTCAATTCAAACTCCACCTCCTATCTGGGGTATTCACAGTAATTCCTTCGAACACATCTTCAAAATCCCTTACGTTCTAACTCCACTGACACCTCTTTCCTTTCCATCTAACGCACTTACGAAGGCTAAGAACGCCTTGCACCCCTAACGAACCATATTTTCAGCCTTTAATGCCAAAACTACATTAGACAAGTAGTTTCTTCTTTCTCCTATCATAATTACCACCTCGTCTTCCGGGGTCTTTAACTCCATTCGCTTAGCTGCACAGTCCAACATAGCCCGATGGTCCACTAGCCAGTCCATACCAAGTATGAGATCGAACTCTCCGAAGGGAAGTTCCATCAAGTCGGCAGAAAATACTATGCCTTGAATTTGTAAAGGTACACTCCGAAAGATCTTATTTACCACTACAGTTTGACCTAGTGGGCTTACTACAGTCATCTCCCTATCCAAAAGTTTAGAGGTTATGTCTAGAGTTTCAACTACTCTACATGCAATATAAGAATGGGTCGAGCCCACATCAATCAAAGCATAATAAGGCTTTCCAAATATAAGGAACGTACCGGTTATGACGTCTGGTGTGTCTCCCTCTTCCCTACAGTGAATCGCATAAACCAAACCCGACTGCCTTGCCTCGGTATTAGCAACACCTCTGCCCGGTGTTCCACGTCTTCTCCTAGCATTGTTACCTCTACCATTCGGACCACGACCTCGCTGAGGCTGCTATCCAGCTCTACCAGCCTGATTAACATTCTGAGCTGCTGGACGATTCCCATCCGGTTTCATGTGACAGTCCTTAATCATGTGGTCCTTTGACCCACACTTGAAACATCCCCCTGTCTTCTTCCAGCATTCGTCTAAGTGCTTTTTCCCACATTGATCACAAGTACGATACTGCCCTCCTGTAGCAACTTGCTGACCTCTCGGCCCATCAACTCTAGGCCTCTTCTGAACATTTCCAGCTGATCTAGACGATCTAAAACCTCTTTTCTGCCTGTTCTGATCAGTGTTTTGCCTTGCCGAATCCTTAATTCCCTCGGCTACCTAGCCTTTTCCACTAATGCAGAAAACTCCCGCGCCTGGTGTGGAGCGATTAAAAACCTCAGGTCATCCCTTAGTCTGTCCTCAAATCAGACACATCGCTCACGCTCCGTTGCCACCACTCCTCGAGCATACCGGCTTAACCTCAAAAATTCAGCTTCATACTCTGCTACTGACTTGTTCCCTTGAACCAGCCCCAAAAATACCTTCATCTGCTCATCAATATGTCTAGTTCTCACATACTTCTTCTGATATGCCGCCTTAACATACTCCCAGGTCAGATCCTCAGCTTTGGCACCATCCCGAACTGTTAACCACCATTGATACGCTTCATCGCGTAGCAGTGCCACCATTCCTTTCACTTTTTCCTCAGGGGTCAGATCGAGCTCATCCATAATTCACTCGGTTGCCTCCAACCAATATTCAACCGTACTGGGTGCCACACCAGATACGCTACAGAACATTTTCGCTCCATTAGCTCGGAGTCACTCGGATACTGACTTCTGAGCTCCCATATTCCCTCCAGCACTAGCCACCATTTCTAAAATTCGTAGCACAGCCTACGATACTACATCACCCCTCGTCTGATCCTGTTGCTCAACACCAACATCTGGTGGTGGTGGTGGTGGCACCTTATTGTCAAATCCTTAACCCGATCTAACGGGTTCTGACACGATCATTCTACCTCGATCGCATCCTCGCACATTACGTTCACGTCCCCTAGAGCCCATTTCTACTACCATGCTTTAATCTGATTAAGAAATTTTATGGATTAGTACTTGTTTCACTGATTATCCGCGAAGAAATTTTATGGATAGAAGTTCAATAGTGGTTCTTTCGATTCGTTCAAAGTTTCAAGTCTTCTATCCTAATTCAGAGAAGCACATTCATTCAGTGACATCCATCACACACATTCACTATTTCTATAGTTTTGTCTATTCCTACCCTAGGGGTATTTTAAGTAAATTATCCTCTGAGGGTATTTTCGTAAAAAAGTATATTTTTTATTTTTATTTTTTTCAAAATAAGGTTTCTTGGTGATTTTGTAAATAAGGGCATTTTGGTAATTTTACATTCTCGGGTATTTTGGTAATAAATCGGGGTCAAATTGAAAATCTTAATAAATCAAGGTATTTTGGAATTTACAAAACTCGGGGGGTTATTTTTGAGAATTTGTTTTCCAAATCAGTGTTGTTGCAGAAATTTTTGAAGATCGGGGGTCATTCTGGTAATTTTATAACTCGGGGGTATTTCGGTAATTTGCAGGTTAGGGGTAATTTTGTAATTTTTCCAAAATCAAGGTATTTTGATATTTTGCAAATTAGGGTTTTTGAACATTTTGTAAAGTAAATGAATTTTGATAAGAACTGTGGGTATTTGGAAATTTCATAAACCAATGGCATTTTTGTAATTTTATAAATCGAAAATATTTTGGAAATTTTCCAAAATAAGTTTTTGCTACTATTCAAAGGGGTAATTTGGTAATTTTAAAACTAGGGTTTTCATAAAAATACGGCTAATCCCTTTCGGGTTTTAGTTGTTGTGTTTAGCTTTGATTGAGTCCTCTTGGTTAGGGTGGTGAAGCTACGCACTAGGTAGGATTCCAAGAAAGGAGGTGAGTCACTAGATTGCTAAGTACAGTGCTCTTCCGGATCCAATCCTGAACATGCGCACAATGGTTACCACACCTAACTCGTGACTTAGCCATAGGTTTGTTTAATTAGGCATTTAAGTCTTATGTATTTGTTGGGATACGCTAGTCCTAGGGTTCAAGTACTTAATCTCTATTCTACGTTCCATTTCTACCCTTCTACAAATCATACTATAATTCACACAATGGCTAGAAGTACTTACACGGTGGATTTGAATTGGGAGACTTAGGTGCCATGCCGAAAACTCTTAAAACTTTCTCAAAATTCATTTGGGCCTTAATTTTAAAACATTGTGGGCTTTAAACCCACCAGAGAGTTTAAAACGGGCTCGATACCAAGTCAAGCACCCACACCCACGAGCCCTGACCGGATCTGGTATGTTCCTCGATGTAAACCGGTTCAAAATTCTTTTGTTACATTGGAAAAAAACTGTGTGTTTTGTAAGAAAGATTGTTTTGGGTTGGGCTCAAGTTGAAAACAAGTTTATTTTATATTGAAACTCTTTATTTTAGGTGACAAAACACTTAGAGTTTATTTTAAAATGAATTTACTTAATCTTTAATTGATAAAAATTTCGTAACATAAAAGTAAAATAAAGTGGTTCAACTGTGGCCTTATTACATCAAAATAAATCCAATAATTTAAAGTACTTAAATAAAAGGAAATGTCCAAATAATAAAATTCCTTCTTGAGCATGGCCACCACTAAGCTCCTGCCGGCCTTACCATCACCGATTGTCACTGGAAGAAAATGTTCCCCAGCACGGGTGAGTCAAACAGACTCAATGTGTAACCAACACTAAAATTTAACAATTCGGTATACATTATCATATCACATACATATTCATATAAGCGATAGGAAATAATGATGCAACCCAACCCAAACCTATATGCCAGCTGCTACACATCACCCGTACCATCTTGCACACCGTGGGGACTACTAAGTCAACCCTCCATCCCCTACACACCATCGAAGGCAGTCGCTGCAGTAGATGTGCTCATCGCCCTTATAAATATTCGTGGCATAGCCACCAGATAAAATATTTGTGACAGGAGTCACAACATTCAGATAATGTGACCGAAGTCATCACATTCAGATATCGTGGTATTAAACCACCACATTCACTTCACTTTTACAATAACCCACATGCCCATGTCATACAAAACATGCATTATCATGCCAAATTCTTTATTCACATTCTTATAGGTTCATATGTGTGTCATAACAGATCATATCGTAGTCCTAGTAGGAGTAGGAAAATGTACCTGAGTACTTTGTACCATAGCATGGTGTTTTGTACCATAGCATGGTACTTTAGCCATATTCACATTCTTATAAACATGCTTATATTAAATATTGCCATAAATCTTATTAAAAGATAGTGTGGGGTACACACCTGATTTACTTAGAAAGTTTACTCTGAAACCCGAAAACCCGATCTACTGATTTATATCTTTAATCTCTATATTTGGCCAACCCTAAACATGTCAGTGAAAAGCCATTCGGCTATGAAACCAAATCCCGAAGATTTAACATAACCACTTTCTTACCTTGCTGTCAATTTGTCTACTGATCCAATCCCGAAAACTTTGTGATGCTTCTTATTTGCAATCGGCTATACACCTAATCATTGAACTAGTTAGTTTTCGGCTTTTTGTATAATATGAAACAGACTAATCATTGAATAAGGCCTTGGCCGAATGTACTAATGTACTTTACCTTGTGATTTGAAAGCCCGAAATTGCTATTTATCCTTGGTATCTGTCGAAATAACCTTGACACATGTTAGATTAATTTCTAACATTTAATCATAATAAATGGCCCTTGGCCGAAAACTTACCTTACCTTAGATCTTGATACCCGAAGCTCTCCTCCTTATAGTCGACTATAGACAATTCCCGAAAGATCCTATGTAGTTTCGGTAACCAAGAATATTGATGAGATTAGTTCCTAACTTTCGGCTAAAAGAAAGAAAAAGATGATGACTATAGATCCTTACCCCTTATATTGAAATCGGTAGCACCTTTTCTTGAATCCACAGGGCTTATTCGGCTATGGCCTAAATGTTGATCACTTGATTTCAGCTTTTGCTGAACACTAGAGGATTTTGATTTTACAAGGAAAGAAAAGGAAGATATAGAACTTAGAGAAATTCGGCAAGACTAGGGGATTCTGTTTTCGGCTTTGTGGAGAATTGAAAAGAAAAAGAAGAATAATGGCAGAGAGAATTTGGCAGAGAGAAAAGGAGAAGAAAGAATGTTGAATGGCCTTAGTTTTCCTCCTTTTTTTGAGATTACTAAGCTTAGAGTCCCTTACTTGGCCATCACTTCTCCCTTATTATAGCCCACATTTCCCTCCTTTATCACTTCATTTAAAATTAATAAAAATAATCCATCAATTATCCATCATTTATCTCTAAAAATAAAAGGATTTAAACTCCTAAAATCTAGCCTTGGTGCCGTCCCCCTACTCCCTCTTATTGATGTCACAAGCAAAATAAAACCTTAAAATTTTGCTTCCCATAACTCGAACACAAGTCCTTCCCTAGCTTATGGCATCATTTCCGGATGCCCAAGTGGCACCTCAACCACTTTTCCAAGCCCAATTCGTGTCATATTTCCTCTATTAATTTTCTTAAGGCCTGTTAGGCTTAGCTCCCTTATTAAAACTTAAAATACAATATTTTTCTAAGGCATTTCTTATTATTCTAAAGTTCACAAATTTCATTAGATATATTCACAACATACTCAAGCATGCTATTTCATATAATTAAGCATAAATGCATAAGCCATATTTCGGGATATTACAAAATTTCTGTCCAAATTGCTAACCAAATTGTTGTTTATTATCTTCGCTTGTTGGTATATATGTTGTTTATTATATTGTTGTCCAAAAAAAAAGATTCAAAGTATATAGGCTGGAAACCTAACGGGTTGCCTTATATCTCACTGTAAGATATAACGGATCCTCCCCATGTGTAACAATGCCACGTATGATGAATCTTAAAAATTTTCGTCGAAAGTTCTTTGTCCAATTTGTTTATTATCACCTTGTTGGTATATATGTTGTTTATTATATTTCATCCAAAAAAAAAGATTCAAAGTATATAGGCTGGAAACCTAATGAGTTGCCTTATATCTCACTGTAAGATATAACGGATCCTCCCCATGTGTAACAATGCCACGTATGGAAACCTAACGGGTTGACTTATATCTCATTGAATATCTTCAAATTTAAACCGGAATATATTTAGACAAAATTGATATATAATAAAATTTAAGCGAGAATAAATTTGAAGAAAACTTACACATAATTTATATAAAGCGATATTTAAACTTGAGGTAAAATGTACAGTGCTAGGAGCTTCAACTTTATGATTAAATAAAATCCCGATGGGTGGTTTGGTTTTAATATTGAGTAAGGATGCAGCCATGGGATTAGCACCCTTACTTTGCATGTAAAATATAAAATTTCTTAAATAATTATAATACATAATACATAGGTTAAAGATCAAATTTGAGCTTTCATCAAATTATTTAACTTACATAATTTTAAGATCAAACTTCATAACTTACATAATTTACATAACTTACATAATACTTGTATAGATAAACAACTTACCGTGTAATTTATCATCAACTTTAGACTTCAACAAGTACGATAAATTTGTCAAGGGTAAGCAACGGCTATCGGTATGGAGTAGAAACTTTTCTAAATTTTTCATTTCAAAATGCAAGCCAAGAGAATATGATTCTTTGCCTGTGTAAAAAGTGTTGCAATATCAATTGGCATTATTGTGAAGTTGTCTACAAACATCTAGTTGTTGATGGCTTTGTTCGGGGGTATAAAAAATGGATTTTTCCATGGAGAGTGTACATTTAGTGGAGCCTCTTCATCGATGAATCTGGGTTATCCTCATAGTGGTTACAATCAGAATGTTAGAGAAGATGACATGGATGGCATGTTGCGGGATGCATTTAATATGTGCGGTGATGGTTTGCAATCATTTCCACCTGACTTGGGTGCAACCGATGACTATAATTTTGGTAGAAATACTTTCACCAAAAGGGGAAGAAGTGTACCTGATGATCAGCCAAATGAAGAAGCGGTGAAGTTCTACACGTTACTTGGTGAAATGAACGAAGAACTGTATGAGGGATCTAAATTTTCAAAACTGTCTTTCTGTATTCGTCTTTTTCACTTAAAATGTTTGGGAGGGTGGACCAGAAACTCTTTGATAATGTTGTTAGAGTTTTTGAGAGAAATGTTCCCATTTACGAAAATCCCTCAATCTTCCAAAGACATGAAGAAACTGATCAAAGATTTGGGCCTTGGCTACAACAAAATTCATAGTTGCCTAAATGACTGCATGTTGTATTGGGGCGACCAGAAAAACCAACAGTGCTGTCATGTATGCGGTCAATCCCGTTGGATGAATAGAAATATAGAGGATGGTAATGAGGATGAAAATGATACACAGTCAAGGAAGCAACCAGTTAAGATTTTGCGGTATTTTCCACTAATACCAAGGCTTCAAAGGCTTTTCATGTCATCGAAGAAAGCCGAGTCAATGACATGCCACCATGATGGACGAACCGGTGATGGATTGTTAAGGCATCCTGCAGATTATTTAGCTTGGAAATCATTTGACTCCAAATTTCCAAGCTTTACAAGCGATCCTCGGAGTGTGAGGCTAGGGCTAGCATCTGATGGATTTAACCTTACAAAATCATGAGCGCTGCGTACAATACTTGGCCTGTGGTGCTTGTTCCTTACAATTTGCCTCCATGGGTTTGCATGAAACAATAATCCTTTATCTTATCTATGATTATCCCTGGAGAGAAAGGGCCCAGAAATGATATTGACATATATTTGCAGCCACTTATTGAAGAGTTAAAATAATTATGGGCTGGTGTTGAGACATACGATGTACTGAGAAAAGAGAACTTGAAACACCCCAAACTCGGCCCACAAACCCCGACCTGATTTGGCATGCTCCTTGAGAAAAACTCATTTTTCTTATGTTGGAAAACATGTTGATTTCGAAGAAAAATAAATTTGAAATATGTTCTTGTTGAAAACCGTGTTGTGATTTAAGGTTGTATCTTATTAAAACGTTATCTTTATGATTTTAGAAAATTTATAAATCAAAAGAAGAACCGGATTTAGGACTTATTATTAAGTTGAAAACCATAGGTATTTAGGTGTCAAAACAATTTAATTCGGTTATTGAAAATATTTAATTATTTAGTTGAAGTTGATCGTAGCGAGGATAAAAATTTAAAACATATAAATAGCACGACTAATGGTGGCCTTATTACAAAAACATAACCCAAAATAACTCCCAAACAATAAATGAAAACGTAGTAGGTTTAATTAAAAGGAAAACCGAAATCTTGAGTTGAGCAATGGCCACCACGTAGTCTCATTGACCCGATCCATCACGCTAGCGTCACCGAAAAGATATCCCACGAGGGTGAGTCAGCAGACTCAATGTGTGTGATACACTAAAAGCCCAATTGATTATAGCCTTAGTGATAACATTTTGGCAAAGCCCATTCTAATCACATATAGCCATAAGCCCATAACATAACAAATCAAATAATCAACAGATTAAATCATATGTACATATAAAATGAAATGCAATCCCGAGCCCACCTAGATATCCATCTGCTACACACCACCCGTACCTGCCAATCACACCGTGGGGATTACTAAATCGACCCTCCATCCGCTACACACCATCAAAGGCAGTCGCTACAGTCAACTGCACATCGCCCTTATAAACTATGGCATGGCCACCATATAATTGTGACAAAGTCACCGGAATCATAATATGTGACTGAAGTCACCGAATAATATTATTGTGATCGAAATCACCAGATAATATGGTAAAAACCACCGGAACACTTCCCCTTTATCAAAATCACCCATATGCCCATGCACATACATATTATTCAGATTTTATGCAATATACCCCCAAAATCATAACGGAATCATACACATTTCATATCCATACTTACAGCATTATTAACGAAGTATTAGGGGGTTAACGTACCTAAATATCATGTACCACTGAATGGTACCCGCAACCATTATCAAACATATTTCTTATTAACACATACAAATATTAATACTATCAATTTATTGGAAATTTAGTGTAGGGCTACACACCTAATAATAGTGATTACGATACTATCGATACCAACGCTCTCGCTAGTAAGAATAACAATGAAATGCTTATCCCTATCGAACTGTCCCTAAAAAATTATAGTCAGAATCGGCCAACCTTAAAAGATAATATGGCCTTGACCAAATATTAAAACCCCCTTACCTTGATTGAATAGATCCCGAAAATGTCACTTGTCCTTGGAGATGTAGAAATCCTACATAGTCTATGTTAGATTCGATTCTAACTTTAATAAACCAAAATACATGGCCTTGACCTAAAATTACACTTGCTTACCTTGGATATTTAAATCCGAATGATCTCCCTTAATTGTCGGCTACAAAAGGATCCCGAAATCCTCTCCTAATGTTGAAATCGATTTCACCCTTGCTTGGAACCACAGGAAAATTCGGCTATATAGGAGAGTAGTTGACTTTAAAGAAGAAAAGATGAAGAAATCGACTAGATGGTGATTGATATGTTTGACTTTTGATAGATTGTGAAAAGAAGAAGAAAAGAATTAAAGTTTGATGAGATTCACTATGGTGGTGTTTTGGGTTGAAGAGGTTGCGCAATGGTGAACTTTTGGGAGAGAGAGGTTGACCTAAGTAAAATAAAGAGAAAAGAAGAGAAGAAGATGGTAGATTAAACACCCTTAAACAAATAAGAAAGAAAAGAAAAGAAACAAATAACCCTTATGGTCTATGGATGATTCGGCCAAAGTCTAACAATAGAAGAAAAAGAATAGATTTTGTTGTGGTTTGGTTACAAAGAAAAAGGTGAAAGTTTAGGAGAGAATGAGGTTAGAAATCGGCAAAAGAAAGTGACCAAAATGGCTCTTGATGGCCTTAAGATTTCGGCACCACGCTAGAGAAAGAAGAAGAAACCTGAAAAAATTAAACACCTAAACCTCTTAAGAAAATTTCAGCTACTCCCCTCTACCCACATGACCGAATTGGTCATCAAAGAAATCCCTTGGCCGGCCAACTCACATTCTCATCACAAATCCCACATTTTCCTCCTTATTTCCTCCTAATCTTCCTCCTAATCCCTTTCAAAATTCGGCCAACCCCCTAGCCCCCTATGCCGTCTACATACATGGTCAAAAGGCCATAAAAAAATTTCCAAAACATCATTCCTTACTTCAAGCCTTATGTCCCCTTATCATACCAAAACTTAGGATTTCATTCCTTAAATTAACACTTGCCTTTTTCCTCTAGTCTACTATCCATAAAAGAAATAGTCCAACCTTACCTTAATTAAAGTTTGACCGTCATATGCCATATAAGTACAAAATAAAAGTCACCTTAAGACTATCCATGGGATTCGAACATAAGCCCCCCTCACACTGCTTGTGGCGTCACTTCTTAAGGCCCTAAGTGGCGCCTCCTTACCACTTTGCCAATTGAATTCTTGTGATTAAATCCTCATACAAATTTTTCTTAAGGCCTATCTTGCTTAGCTCCATCTTAAGACCTAAAATCTAATATTTCTCTAAGGCATTCTCCTACATTCTAAAGTTCTCGAAGTCCCCAAAACACATACAAACAGTACACAACATGCCACTGCACACATTCAAGTGAAAATGCATAACCCCTAAATCCCGGATATTACAAAACTTCAATATATTTGCGGCTTTGATGTGGACTATTAATGACTTCCCAGCTTATGCCAATTTATCTGGTTGGAGTACCAAGGGACGTTATGCTTGTTCTTGTTGTGCTGCGCAGACATGTTCGCAATGGTTATATAATGGGAAGAAGTTATTTTACATGGGGCATCGTCGGTGGTTATTAGAAAATCATAGATTTAGATTTCAGAGTACTCAGTTTGACAGTACTGAAGAGTTCAGAGAAGCTCCTTCGCAGACCGGTGGATCTGAAATATTATTCATGTTGAAAGATATGAATTTCATTTATGGGAAGATGAATCAACCGCCCAACACGCAAAGAAATAGAAGATCAAGAGATGAATCTGATGATGAATCTGATGAAGAGGATGATCCTAATGAGGCAGACTTGTGGAAAAAAAGAAGTATTTTTTTTTAGTTGCCTTATTGGGAGCATCAGATTTTACGACATAATCTTGATGTCATGCACATTGAGAAAAATGTCTGCAAGAACATCATTGGGACTATTTTGAATGTCGATGGAAAATCAAAAGACAATCTTTAGAGTCGACTTGATTTAGTTTACTTGGAAATTCAGCGTGAGCTTCATCCCCAAGCACTTCCGAATATGAAATATTGGTTGTCCACTCCTATTTTCTCAATGTCGAAGGCGGAGAAAGAAGTGTTTTGTATGGTGTTGAAGGATATAAAAGTCCGGATGTGTATGCATCAAATATATCTTGATGTGTGAGTCTTAAAGATCAAAGACTATATGGCTTAAAATCGCATGACTATCACATCTTGATGCAAGACTTACTGCTAGTTGCTATGCGGTGTTGTATGTTGAAAAAGGTGATGTCTTGTGTAATTGAACTGTCTAATATAATGAAAGGCATTTGTTGCAAATTTTTGGATGTTCAAGAACTTGAGACACTACAAGATCGAGCCGTATTGACTTTATGCAATCTGGAGAAGATCTTCCCGCCTTCCTTCTTCACTATTATGGTGCACTTGTTAGTTCATCTCCCTCGTGAAGCAATACTTGGTGGACTCATTTTCTATTGATGGATGTATCCCATAGAAAGGTCTTACTTTATTTGCAAATTATTCCTTCATTCACCTCAATGCCTTTAGTTGCAACTTTTGATAATTTTGTATATCGTATTTAGGTTCCTATCCAAATTGAAGTCTTACTGTCTCAATAAACGTTATCCGGAAGGATCAATTACCGAAGGCTACCTGGCAGAGGAATGTATGACTTTCTGTTCAAGGTATTTGGAAGATGTTGAAACAAGAATGAATAGACCAAGTAGAAATGTTGGGCTTACAGATCATAACTTGGTCGAAAATTATTTATTTCAAAGTTTCGGAGAACCGATCGGGAAAGTCGAAATTACAGAATTAGACGATAGATCGTGGGTCCAAGCACATCGATACGTTTTTTTCATCACGATTCAATGGAACCATTATGCAATTAAGGTCTAGAATTTGATAAATATTCATCAATTATAATTTGTTTGTCTTCTAACAAAGTAAACCTTTTTTTAACATAGTGAGTACAAACAAATATTGAGAGCTCATTCACGGTCCCGAAGATTACATCTACGAGAAATTAATAAGTTGTTCACAGAATCATTTCATGAATGGTTAAGCCAAACTGTATGCAATTGAAGTTATTATTGACAAGAAATAATGTTTTCTCATAACATTTATAATTACTCAATTTACTTTCGGTTCAATAGGTTTGGAGTCAGAATGAAGTAAATGATGAAGTTAAATGGCTTTCACAAGGTCTAAATAGAATAGTGAAAAGATATACTGCTTTCTTCATCAATGGATACAGATTTCATACAAGGTATCGCGAGAGATTGAGGAGAACCCAAAATTGTGGAATTGTTGTTAATTCTTCAATTACAAGTTATGCTAGTGCTAGGGACTGTAATCCTGTCGAGGGGAATCTGGAGTATTATGGACTTCTTACTGACATAATTGAGTTGGATTATTACGGCAAATGGAAAGTTTTCTTATTTCGAGGTGATTGGGCTGATGTGAATACGGCTTGTGAAATTAAAAACGATCAATACGATTTTACAATGGTGAATTTCTCTCGATTGATTCACACTGGAGAACAACTGATAGATGAGCCATATGTATTTTCTTCTCAAGTGAAACAAGTTTTTTACTCGAAAGATCCAACTAATGAGGGTTGGTACGTTGTACTTCGAAACACCCCTAGAGACTTATTTGACATGGGCAATAGAAGTAGAGATGACATCGTCGAAAGATCAGAAACTTTGCCTTTTCCAGAACAAAACTTAGATGAAAATATCCCTAGCACTAGTACACAATTTCAATGGGTTCGTCGTATGCGTGGACGAAGATATTTATTTAATTATGATGTAGTAAGATTTTACGATTTTTATTTATATGTAATATTATAATTTTAATCTTGGTCATTTTATATAATTTAACTATATTATATGTACCATTATTGTTGTTATTTGTTACTAAAATTATAAATATTTTATGTGTATTGCAAGAAAAATGAGTAGAAGAAGATTACGAGATTTAAATATTGAACAGAATATTGTAAATTCAGAAGAGGGCAATAGTGAACAGCAAATAGTTGTTGGATCCTCGAATGTGCCTGACATAGATGATGAGCCTACAAAATTACAAAGTAAAGTTAAGTTTATTTTACATGCATGTTGACTTTTATAATTGATTCATTTTTCAATTTTAATATAATAATATATCATTGTTCAGCTGAGAGTGGTGGGACGCGCAGAGGTCGCAGACGTACGCTGCTTAGAGATTTATACAAATTAAATCCTGTCGAGTGTGCGAAAGTAAGGAGAAACAGTCATGGCCAGCCTGTTGGCCTTGAAGCTCAACTTCTAGCAGGTTATTTGGGCATTATTGCACGAAATGCAAATATGTTACCCATCAATTACGAGTCATGGCATCACATGCCTGATGGAAACAAAAACCAAGCTCTCGAGAACATTAAAGTAACAAAATGTGAATGTAATTTATAATACTTTGGTTAAAGTTCCATTTATATTTACTTTCTAAACTTATGGTTTTTTAGGAGAGATTTGCTTTGGAGGCCTCCGATGACTATATAAACAAGACATTGGGAAAAAATGGAGAAACCATAAAAGCACATTGAAAAAGGTATATTTTAAGAAAGACATAAGCCTCGAGGATAAATTGCGAAATGTCTCACCGGGAATGTTGAGGTATTTATGAGAAGATGCAGTTAAATTTTGGATCTCAAAGAAAGGAGAGGTATTACCTAGCTCTAAACTCTTATAAAAATTTTTAGTTTATAGTATTTACTATATACGTAATAATAATTTCATTATGTAGGATCGTGGCGTGTTGGAATGGCGTGACGAAACAAAATTCACGCTACGGTAGGGTAGAAGTTTTTCTTACGTGGTGAGGTCGAGGTATTATAATTTATTAATTACATCAAATATTAATGACTTCATACTATTAAATTATATTTTACTACTACTTTGTAGGAAGCCTCATCTGGTCAAAAGTTGGACGCGTTCACTTTTTTACATTCTTATAGAAAGAAGGATGGGTCTCCGATGACATCCAAGTGGAGAGATTATGGTATATTTACTTAATAAAATTTTATTTATTATAAATATTTATTATTTTTAATTATAATAGTTTAATTCTTCGTTAGTAGTTTTAAATTAATAATGTTAAGTTATGTTGCATTCTTTCTTATTGTATATTTCGTTTCTAACTCTTTAATTGATTTATTAGGAGAAACTAAAAGAGAAGAAGGCAGAGTATGAAGCGGCTGCTTTGACTGATAGTTCTGTTAATCTTGAGGATATCGATAGTAGAATTATTACTAATGTTTTGGGTCCTGAAAGGTATGGTCAAAATTTTTATGCTACATTTGCTTTTTTTGGCTGGAATTATATGCTACATTTGTTGTTTTTTATTACTGATCTTTTGGGTCCTGAAAGGTATGGTCGGGTTCAAATTCAAGGATTTGGAATTACCCCGACCCAATATTTTGGATCCGGCTCCCAGCAATACATGCCTTCCGGGAGTCAATCTTGAGTTGAAGTTCAGAGGTTGAAAGACCAGATAGCTAAGATGCAAGCGAGCACGGTTGAGCAAATTTCTCAACTTAGAGCGAAGGCAGTAGCGAGGGAGGCAGAGTAGAATAGAAGTATGATGAACTCTAGCTACAGCTTCAAACTATGATGAAGATGTTCCAGCAGTCATAGAGGCCGCCATCTTAGACATTTATTTTCTCGTTCTAAGATCATTTTTAACATTGTTACATTTAACATTATTGTAAGAATTCATTTATTAATTTATATCATATATCTTTTATTGAATTTGAAGTTTCACTTAGAATTAATGCTTTTGGTGAGATTTTTATGCTACATTTGCTGTTTTTGGTTGGATTTAATACAGGAAGGGTATGATATTGGAAAAATTATATATTGCAAATCTGTACAAATTAGCTGCGTTGTGGGAAAAGCACCGCTAAAAGTCATGACCTTTAGCGGCTTTTTTTTTTCTCATAAACGCCGTTAAAGTTTGCGCGTTTGTTTTAATGGCGTTTTTTGTGGCACTTTCGAAAGCGCTGCAAATACTATTAGTGGCGCTTATAAACACCGCTAAAAGCCTAAAAAAATGCCGCTAAAAGTCTTTGTTGGTGTAGTGTAGAAGGTGAATAAGATATAGAATTAAAACTTATTGTGTCTACTTTCATATGAAAGAAACAGTGTAAGCAAAGAAATTTTATATTCTATGATATTTGAATTTTAGTGAGACAGGGTCAGAATGGTAATTGAAGTCCCTTGTTTAGAATTTATAAAATCATTTAAAATTGTATAAAAATAATTATGAGTTATAATTTATATTTATAGATTCCTTAGTGAGTCTACTTTCAGCAGAAATAAGTAGGAACAACATATAAAAATTTTATATTGAGATAATTGATTTTAGTGAAGAGTGGCCAGAACCATGGACAGTGAAATAGGGAGACTTTAATGAATAAACTGTACTAATTGGTCAAACCAAAAATTCTGAAAATTTTATGGTGAGAAGATATATGAGTCTAGTTTCAGGGAAAATTTACGTATCTAAATTTCGAGTTTCATAACTTGAGTTATAATTAAATTAATAACTATTGCGCAGATGGACAGATTTGCTGTAAATGATGAAATAAATTATTTTTATATCCTAACTTGTAAGTTAAGTTAATAACGCCTCGTGCTCAACTCCGACGATGGTCTCGAGTAAGTGGTGTTACATTTATTGGTATCAGAGCTACGGTTTAGTCGATTATTGGACAAACGTAGCGAGTGTAATAGATTACCTATACATGCCATAATTGAATAATGATAGTGTGACGACTCCTGACATCTTAAAATATTTTCTTTTATATAGTAATGGATAATAATGAAGCTACAATTAATGATGCTCAAAGTAATGCGCCTACTCTCGCGCAAGGGATGGCGCCAAATGAAAATCGACCCGAGACTCAAGACCAAGGAGATGAGGCTCAGAAGCCTTTCTCCATATGATGAGCAATTGATATACCGAGTTTGTTAGAACTAATCCTAATGTTCGACCTCCTCTGTCCCCTCCTATTCCTCAAGCTGTTCCCATAGCTCCTCAACAAACTGAAGTGTTAATATTGTCAAAGCCTCTAGTGGACAAAATTCGAAAGTATAGAGCCGAAGAGTTTCGAGCTAATGTAAATGATGATCTTGAGAGAGCAGAGTTCTGGCTTGAAAATACCATCAGAGTGTTGGATGAATTATCTTGTACTACAAAAGAAACTCTCAAATGTGCTATCTCATTGTTGAGGGATCCGGCTTATAATTGGTGGAAAACTTTAGTGTCAGTGGTGCCAAAAGAGAAAGTTACATGGGATTTCTTTCAAGAGGAATTCTGAAAGAAGTACATAAGTCAGCATTTCATTGATCAAAAGAGAAAAGAGTTTCTTGAATTGAAACAATGGCACATGACGATAGCCGAATATGAACGAGAATTTGTCAAATTAAGCAACTATGCCCAAGAGTGAGTATCTAATGAAGCTACATTGTGCAAGAGGTTTAAATATGGATTGAACGAGGATATCCGATTGTTAGTGGGAATTCTTAAAATTAAAGAATTAGTGGTACTAGTTGAAAGAGCTATCAAGGATGAAGAGTTGAGCAAAGAGAAAACAAAGGTGGAAAGTGAAGTAAAAGATGCAAGAAAAAGATCAATGGGCAAGTCATTCCAATCTCAAGCAAAGAAGTCTAGAGAAATGAATACTCGATCGAATGTTTCTAGTGTGAATTTTCAAAGAGATCGAGGAAGACAAAATCCAAGTTCTAAAGCTCAAGCGACCTCTATGGCAAGTGTAGGTAGTGTTAAACCTATTAGACTGAAATGTCAACATTGTAGAAAATGACATTTTGGAGAATGTTATTTTATCAGCCGAGCATGTTTTAAGTGTGGATGTCAATATCATTTTGTGAAAGATTGTCCAAAAAGAGAAGAGATAGAAAAGTTTTAGAATGTGAAATCGAGCAGTGTGACTACTTGAGGAAGACCACCAAGAAATGTGGGGATTGGAACTAGTGGTAAAGGTGTAACAAAAGACACTACCGTAAGATCCAAAGCGAGAGCTCCAGCGAGAGCTTATGCCATCCAAGCTTGAGAAGAAGCATCTTCCCCTGATGTGATCACTGGTATATTTTCTCTTTACAACACTAATGTTCTTGCATTGATTGATCCTGATTCTACTCATTCGTATGTATGCATGAATTTAGTGGCCGGTAAGAATTTGTGTGTTGAATCGACTGAGTATGTGGTTAAAGTGTCGAATCCTTTAGGCAAGCATGTGATAGTTGATAAAATATGTAAAGTTTGTCCTTTAATGATACAAAGTCACTGTTTCCCTGCCAACTTGATGTTGTTGCCATTTGATGAGTTTGATGTTATTTTGCGAATGGATTGGTTGACATTACATAAGGCCAAGATAGATTGTAGTCAGAAAATTCTTGATTTGAAGTGTAGTAGCAGTGAAGTTCTTCAGGTTAAAACAGATAAGTCAAATGTGATGCCAATTGTGATTTCTGCCATGTCTGCTCAGAAATGTTTAAAAAACGGTTGTGAAGCATATCTTGCTTATGTGTTGAATATCTGAAATAAAGATCGAATCAATTCTGGTGGTATGTGAATATTTACATGTGTTTTCGAAAGAGTTTCCAGGTTTGCCTCCGGTTAGAGAAGTGGAATTTGGTATTGAAGTAATGCCCGGTACCGTTCCAATATCAATTGCTCCTTACAGAATGGCACCAACCAAACTGAAAGAATTAAAAGTGCAATTACAAGAGTTGAATGATAAAGGACTATGATTTTATTATTGATTACCATCCGGGTAAGGCTAATGTTGTAGCTGATGCTTTGAGTCAAAAATCTCTATTTTCTTTACGAGCTATGAATACCCAATTGTCACTAACTGATGATGGTTCAATCATAGCTGAATTGAGAGCTAAACCGACATTTCTACAGCAAATATGTGAAGCTCAGAAGAATGATGAGAAATTACAGGATAAACGGGTACAATGTGAGTCAGGCAATGATTCAGAATTTCAGACTGGGATTGATGGTTTTTTATTATTCAGAGGCAGGGTTTGTGTACTGAAAAATTCAGAGCTTGTACAGAAGATTTTAGACGAGGCACACAGTGGTATTATGTCCGTACATCCGGGTAGTAATAAAATATATAATGATTTGTAAAAGATGTACTAGTGGCCAAGTATGAAACGTGATATTTCTGAGTTTGTATCAAGATGTTTGATATGTCAACAGGTCAAAGCAGAACATCAGGTACCTTGAGATTACTCGAGCCAATTATTATACGGAATGGAAATGGGAAAGAATTACTATGGATTTTGTGTCGAGATTACCATTGTCACCGGAAAAGAAACTCAATTTGGGTGATAGTTGATCGATTGACTAAGTCAGCTCATTTCATTCCTGTGCGAATGAATTTTTCACTTGACAAGTTAGTCGAATTGTATATTGTTGAAATAGTCTAATTACATAGTGTGCCTATGTCTATTATATCTAATCGAGAACCACGGTTTACTTCAAGATTTTGGAAGAAGTTACAAGAGGCATTGGGTACTAAATTGAATTTTGGTATAGCATTCCATCCCCAAACCGATGGACAGTCTGAAAGAGTAATTCAAGTACTCGAAGACATGTTGAGATGTTGTGTATTGGAATTTGAAGGCAATTGGGAAAGACTACCTTTGGTGGAACTTGCATATAATAATAGTTATCAATCGAGCATAAAAAATGGCACCTTATGAAGCGTTGTATGGACGAAAGTGTCTGACGCCATTATACTGGACTGATATTAAAGAAAATCGGTTACATGGAGTTGATTTGGTAAGAGAAACTGAAGAAAAAGTGAAGATAATATGTGATTGTTTGAAAGCTGCATCGGATCGACAGAAGTCGTATACAAACTTGAAAATAAAAGATATTGAATTTCAAGTGGGTGATAAAGTATTTTTGACAGCGTCTCCATGGAAGAAAATTTTGAGATTTGGCCGTAAAGGTAAATTAAGTCCAAGATTTATTAGTCCGTATGAAGTGATAGAAAGAATCGGTCCAGTGGCTTATCAATTGTCTTTACCATCAAAATTAGAAAGAATTCATAACGTGTTTCATGTTTCTATGTTGAGGCGATATCGATCAGACCCATCGCATGTGATTTCACCAACTACAGTGGAAATTCGATCGGATATGACATACGAAGAAGAGCCAATTTGATCTTAGCACGAGAAGTGAAACAGTTGAGAAACAAAGAAATTTCTTTAGTAAAAGTGTTATGGCAACGACATGGAGTGGAAGAGACGACATGGGAAACTAAGGAGGCTATGAGGAAACAGTATCCCAACTTATTCACTGGTAAGATTTTTGGAGGCGAAAATCCTTAAAGGGGGGAGAGTTGTGATAGCCCGAAATAGGGCCTAAATGGAATAGGGGTTTTGAAACCACAATTCTGAAGTAGAAAAATTTATTCTGATTAATTTTTATAATTTATCGATTGATTAGATGCATGTGTTAGAATATCGATAGAAAATTTCATGAATTGCATGTCTAATTTGCCTATTAGGACTTAATTGCAAAAGTTGATAAATATGAGATCTAGATGTTAAAAGATTTAATTTAAGAGCATAATTGAAGTAGAGGTCCTTAAATGGTAATTATACCATTAGGCTTTCATGGACAAAAATGGACATACATAGGTAGAAATAACCAAATTTTTAATGAAGGGTATTTTAGTCATCTAGTAATTAAAAGATTAAAAAAAGGAAAAATATGGAAAAATATGTCCATCTTCTTCATTAGGACGAAATTTCAAGGGTTCTCCATAGCTAGGGTTTGTTTCAAGCTTCCAAGCTCCATAGTAAGTGATTCCAAGCCCCATTTTTAATGTTCTTTACGTTTTTGGAGTCCCGGTAACTTAATTTAGCTTATACTAGCAATAATTTAACCTAGGGTTCATATTTGGAAAAATACCCATAGGTGAAATGTGTTTATTTTGATGTTTTATGATAGAATACGAAGTCTAAAATTATGTTAAACAACTTTTGCTAAGTGATTTTAAGTGAAAACGAGTAAAACGGCTTAATTAGTAAAAATACCTAATGTTCATAAGTATATGTTAGAGTGAGAATTTGATGTTGTCATAGAAGGAAAAAATGATCAGCATGTCATAAAACATAAGAATAATGGACAAAGTTTAATTTTCGAGCTTTGGGGCAAAAGTGTAAATATATGAAACTTTAGGGGCAAAAATGTAATTTTGCCAAAATATTGTGTATGAATTGTATTTGAATGGAATGTTGATAAAATGTATTAAATTGTGTTAATATAGATCAAGAAAGAAGGAATAGTGAAGGTGATCGGGGAAAAGAGAAGGTTATCGACTAATTTATGAAAATAGTCGTTTTGCATCCGAGGTAAGTTATGTGTAAATAATAGCAATATATTTTTATAAATTGTAAATTATATTTGATTTGTGAATTAATACTGAATGTGGAAGAAAAATTATTCATGTGATAAAGTGTTTAAAATAAGTGTTAAGTGTAAATTCCCGGTTGAATTTAGGAATAGAAGTGGATACAAGTGATATATCACTAGAGACCAGTGTTATAGTGTTACAGTGAGTCCCGGGTGCTTGGTGATCTAGCATGTGTTGCAGACACCTGACAGCTTGTGTGAGCAGGCCCGTGGACATTTCTAGTGTTATTGATCAGTGGTAACCCGGCTACATATCGATGGTAGCCCGCTACATATCGATTATGGCACTTATGTGCTAATTCTCTACGATCTGTGTATATTCGAGTTTTCAACGGGATTAATAATGAATTAAAGTGAATATGAGATGAAGTGTGAATGCGGTATAATTGAAAGAATCAACATACGTGATAAAGGTTAAGTGTATAAATGTATTGCAAGTGAATTGGTAAGATTGTACATGTGTATGCGATTAAATTTGCTAAGAAGGATATTGATTAGTTATATGTAAAATGTTAATTATTAATTGAATGCTTATTGTTTACATGTAACTTACTAAGCTATTAGTAGCTTACTCATTCTTTTCCTTTCCTTTGTTTTATAGTGTGTTGAACTTACTTGGATTGGAGATCTTGAACCTCATATCACACTATCAAGCCTTTATTTTGGTATATAAATGCTTTTGAAATGTTTTAAATTATGGCATGTATAGGGATCAAATTATTTTGTATGGATACCTATGTGATGTTTACAACAATGAAAGTATGAAAAAGTGAAAAATTGTTATGAAACAGTTTTTGGATAATAGCGATGACGTGAATTTGAAAAATCACTAAAATAGGAGAAATGAAATTATAAGGTGAATAAGATATAAAATTAAATCTTATTGTGTCTTATTTCATTTGAAAGAAACAGTGTAAGAAAATGAATTTTATATTTTGTGATATTTGAATTTTAGTGAGGCAGAATTCGAATGGTATTTGAAGTCCCTATTTAGAATTTAGAAAATAATTTAAAATTTTAAAAAAATAATTATGAGTTATAATTTATATTTCTAGATTCTTAAGTGAGTCTAATTTCAGTAAAATAAGTATGAACAATATATAAAATTTTACATTGATAGAATTGATTTTTAGTGAAGAGTGGTCGAACCATTGGACAGTGAAACAGGGGAGAATTTAATGAATAAACTGTACTAATTGGCCAAACCAAAAATGCTGAAAATTTTATGTTGAGAATATATATGAGTTTAGTTTCAAGGAAAATTTACGGATCTAAATTTTGAGTTTTGTAACTTGATTTATAATTAAATTAATGACTTTTACGCAGATGGACAGATTTACTGTGAATGATGAAATAAATTATTTTTATACCCGAAGTGGTAAGTTAAGTTAAATAACGCCTCGTGCTCAACTCTGGCAACGGTCTCGAGTAAGCGGTGTTACACGAATTTTCGACCAGACCGTATGATCCACACGGCCAAGGAAAATTTGGGCCGTGTGGGCCCACATGGGCGTGTGAGCCCATTTTTACTGAATTGATTGCTAAGGTTGCACGAGTCGCCCAAGTCGACTTTGAACTCATCAGAGGATCAGTAAGCATTGCTTAGACCCTAATTGTGTGAACTAACTGATTGATGGATTTATATTGAGCATGATGATAGTATGCATGTATACATTTCTTGATTATATGTCTTGATATCATGAGATAGCATGTCATGCATTGCATGGGGTTGGGTTAATTTTATTTGGAGGAAGTGTCTTGAAAGGCTCTTAAGTCTAATATCTTTGGTATTTCATTTGCAAAACTCTTATTTTGTGCCGCATTCATTACTACATGGAGTGTAGGGATGTAGGGTTGGACGGAGATCTTTGTGTAGAGGCTGGTTGGGTAGGACTTTGTTCTTGAATCTTTGTATATCTATTACTGATATTGTGATGGGTTAAGGCCCTTATGCATACTAATACTGATACTGAGTTGGGCTAAGGCCAAAACCATTACTGATACTAAAAGGGGCTTAAGCCCAAGACTGTTTTTGACTGTGCACTATGTTTACTGTTATTTGTTTTCTGTGGGATTACACACTGAGTTTACGTAAACTCACCCCTCTCTGTTTAATGTGCACAAGTAATCCCCAAACCTAGACGGATCGGTGAGGCAGAGGACTCAATGGTGACCACAGTTTTTGGACTTTTACGATTTATAATTTATGATTTTTGGTTTATTTGGATGTAATTTGGAGACTTTTTCTTAAATTTTTTTTATTTATTTTTATGGATTTATAACCGCTAAACATAGGAAAACTCGATTTTCAAAAAGGAAAAGTTTTCTCTAAACACACGATTTACTCAAAACGATTTTAAAAGCTTCTACAATGAATTATGTTTAAAACAACCGACTAAACGAGTAAGGATTTTGAAATTAAGAAGAGATAAGAAAAGTAAGTAAATGGAAATGATTTTATCGAGAAACTTAGTTTTCAACACGCTATCATGTGACTTAGCAGATTCGCCATAACGTTGGTAGGGTTTGGGGTGTTACATTTAGTGGTCTCAAAGCCGGTTGCAAAACTTCATTTGTGGATTTTGGGTTTTAAAACTTGGTTTTAAGAACTAATTTTTTTTAATTGATTTGAAATGACTTGACTGAGATTGTGGTACACCGAGTCTCCAGAACCGATCCTGTAAGTATTCTGACAAACTCCTATAGATAGTCGATACTGAAACACTCTAGTTGAAACACCCCAAACACGGCCCACAAGCCCTGACCGGATCTGGCATGCTTCTAAAGAAAATCCATTCAAATCTTGTTTGAAACTTTGTTAAAAACTTGTGTGTTTTTGAAATCAGTAGTTGATTTGGGTTGGGCTCGAATTTTAAAACCCATGTCGCTTAGGTGTTAAAACATTTAATATCATTACTTAAGAAAATTTTATTTTTAACTTTAATTTGATAATAATCGGATCATACTAAGTAATTTAAAAACATGCTTAACAATTTAATGCAAGAAGGCCTTATTACATCAAATAAACCCAAAATAATTCAAAACTTAAATATAGAAAGAAAACTAATAAAAAAAGCAGTCTCGGGCTTTGCATGGCCTCCACTGAGCCCCTGCCGACCCGGTCCATCACTGATCATCACCTGAAAAATAGTCCCACAAGGGGTGAGTCAAACAGGCTCAATGTGTAACCAAAACACTAAGTCACAATAGATATGGCATAACAAATCATACATATTCACATAACATTTAAAAAATGATGCAATCCTGGACCCAAGCCTAGTTATCCATCCGCTACACATCACCCATACCAATCATCACACTGTGGGGACTACTAAGTCAACCCTCCATCCGCTACACACCATCGAAGGCAGTCGCTGCAGTCGACGTGCTCATCGCCCTTATAAAATTCATGGCATAGCCACCATATATATAAAATTGTGACATAAGTCACCACATACTTATATTGTGACAAAAGTCACCACATACTTATATTGGGGTATAAAACCACCAATTCACTTCCCCTTTACATATCACCCATATGCCCCATGTCATACAATTATGCATTAACCATATCATATTCCTTATTCACATTCTTATAATTTCATGTATATGCCATAGCAAAACTTATCATACTCATAGTAGGAGTAGGAAAACGTACCTGAGTACTTTGTACCATTACATGGTACTTTAACCATAATCTTACACTTTTATATTAGCACATATAATAAATTAAAGCCGTAAATCTATCAATATTTAGTTTGGGGTCTGAAACACCCACACCCTACCCTGAGCCTGAACCGAATCTGGTATGTTCCTAAAGTAAACCGGTTTCAAAGATTTTTGTTACTTAGAGAAAATTTGTGAATATTGGAAAAAAATGTTGTCGTGGTTTGGGCTTAGATTGGAAACCCATTTAAGTAATCTTGTAAATCCAATTTTATTAAGGTGACAAAATAATTTTAAGGTTTTAAAAAATCAATTAACTTTAGTCATAATAGTTAGTAACATAACAATTTAAAGTAAAGCGAATAAGAAAAATCCACTTTGGGCCTTATGGCCTTATTACATCAAGTAAAACCCAAAAAAAATAACAAAGTCCAAATTGAATAAAATCTTCAAATGAAACATGGCCACCTCGAGGTCTACCGTCCGGTCCACATCCTGTTCATCACCGAAAATATTTCCCTAGCAGGGTGAGTCAACAAACTCAATGTGCACAGTACTAACATTTGACAAATCAGCACACATGTTCATATCAATTTCATATTCATATAAAAATGATGATGCAACCCAACCCAAACCTAATGTTCCATCCGCTACACACCACCCGTACCTGCCAGTCACACCGTGGGGACTACTAAGTCAACCCACCATCCGCTACACACCATCGAAGGCAGTCGCTGCAGTCGACGTGCTCATCGCCCATATAATTTGTGTCATTAGACACCAAATTCAAATAATGTAACCGAAGTTACCAAATTCAGATAATGTAACCGGAGTTACCATATTCAAAATGTTGTGACCGTAGTCACCATATAACGTTGGTGAGACCGAAGTCAACACCTTCTTCCTCTTTCACATAAATCCGAATGCCCCAAAATATATATATCATGCATAACATACTTAATTTCATATTCATATACATATATTCACATGTTATAAAATAACATATTTCATAATCCTATCGAGTAGGAAACGTGCACGAGTACTCTTGTACCACATTAGGGTACTTAGCCATATTCATATACTTACATATAGTCATATAATAAAAATAATTGCCATATGAAATATCGAAAGTTAGTGTGCGTATACACCGATTTGCTTAATAGATTCCTTGAAATCCAAGAAGCGATCTACCGATCTAGATTTTTACTCCTATATTCTACCAACCATTAAAATATATTAACAAACTTATTTGGCTTAAAACCAAATCTAAGTAGGATTTGTATTACTTACCTTGTTCTTAGAATTAAAAGATTGTAAATCAAATGCCGAAATTGATAGTATTCCTTCCTTAAATCGGCTAGCCACTAAATCGTATTTATGTCGGTTTTAACTTTTGAATAAATGGAAAATAATTCCAAATATCAAGAACAAACCTTGGCGAATGTCACTTACCATACAATTTCCAAATCAAGAGGATTCCTTAATATGCTGTCAAATCCCTACAATTTCATATGTTAGATCGATCTAATTTTAATAAGTAGTATTTGGCCTTTAGCCGAATGTGCCTCACCTTAAATTCCTTGAATCTGAAATCCCGAAACTCTTCCTTTGATATTCGGCCAAGAGACATAAAAGAGGTTATTTCCTTAGATCTTGATTAAAAGAATTTAGAAGAACAAAAATTAATTGTTCTTACCTTAGATCCTTGATCCTTATATTTGGTAATTGTAAAAACCCGAGAGATCCTTGTAGATTCGGTCATGAACAAGAATAGGGATTAGTACCCTGATTTTGGTAAAAAGAAAAGGAATAGAAATTGATTGACCACAGATCTTACTCTTTTTGATGTTGTAGTTGATTGCTCCTTTGCTTAGAATCAACAAAGATTCGGCTTTGATGATGAAGAAAAATAGAAGAAGAGAGGATGGTTTACGCTTAAAGAAAATTCAAGAGAGGGGAGAGAGCTAGGAAAATTTCGGCAAGGCTTAGAGAAGATGAGAGAATAGCCTAAATTCTCCTCCTTTAACTGAAATTGCTAGACCAAGAGTCCTGGACTTGGCCACTACTCCCCACAAGTGATAACATTATCTTTTAATTATCATCTTAATTAAATCAAAAGTGTTTAATCCATCCTTTATCTCTTCAATTTATTTATCACTTTAATTTATCAAGTTTTAATAGAAATAAAACTCCTCCCTTTTCTAGAAATAGGTGCCGTCCACCCCTTAGTCTTGGAAGCAAAAATAAAGCCTTCATTATTTGCTTTCTAAGTGACTCGAACTCAGGCCCATTTCTCTTACACATGGCGCCATTTCCATAAACCTTAAGTGACACCTTCAGGCCACTTTTCCTAGCCCGATTGTGTGTCGAATTTCACCAACTTTTACTTTTAAGGCCCTCTTGCCCTTATTTCCTATTTTGGACTTTAAAATTTGACATTTCGGCATCATTTCTAAGTTTCCTAAAATTTTAGATCAGCTCTGTAACTTGCCATTTTTCTTACATCTTCAAGTTTCCAAAATGTTCAGGTTTCCATTTTTGGATCATTTCCAAAAAATGTTCAGGTTTCCAAAATGTTCAAGTTTCCAAAATGTTCACTTTCCTAATTTACTTAGGTTTCCAAAATGTTCACTTTCCTAATTTGCTTAGGTTTCCAAAAATGGTCATTTTCCTATTTCCAACATAACATTTCCATACATTCTCGGGTTTCAAAAATCATTCCAAATTTATTCCAAAACACATAAAAGATGTCTTTTGTACAATTAGGCCAAAATGCATAGGCGCTTTTCGGGATGTTACGTTCTACCCCTTAAAAATAATTTCGTCCTCGAAATTACTTACTATCGTTCATCCGCACAGTCTAACACACCACACTACGCTATTGCTGCACACTCTGATCTTAAAGAACTATCATACTTTCTAGGCACATTCTCTAAGTTCACAATCAAGGTTCCATACACTTCATTAGCAATATAAGATCGAACTAATCTTATAGCAAGTAAAGTAATGAAGTATACTCCATAAATAAGAAACTTACTCGTTGTCTAAATGCGCGTCACTATCCTCATGACGACCGATCGCATAAACTAACCTTGGCTGCCTTGCTTCGAACCTTCAACACCTCCGTTTGGTGCTCCATGACCTTGGCCGGAACCATTACCTCTGTTATTCAAACCTCGACCTCGTTGAGGCTGCTGTCCTCCCCTACCAGCCTGATTAACATTCTGAGTTGCTGGCTGTTTGTCATTTGATATTTTTGGACAGTCCTTGAGCATATGGTCCTTGGACCCACACTTAAGACATGCTCCTGTCTTTCTCCAACACTCACCTAAATGCTTCTTTCCACAATGCTCACAAGGACGATACTGCCCTCTGGTACCAACTTGTTGATCCTTCGACCCATCAGTTCTAGGCCTCTTATTCCCCGATGATCCAGACAATCCAAAACCTCTTTCCGGCCTATTTCGATCAGTGTTCTGCTTGATAGAATCCTTAATTCCCTCGGCCACTTTAGCCTTATCCACTAAAGCAGAAAACTCCCGCTCCTGATGCGGTGCTATCAATAGTCTCAGGTCGTCTCTCAGTCCATCCTCAAAAGCAGACACACTGCGTTCATGCTCGATTGCCACTACCCTCGAGCATAGCGGCTCAACCTCGTGAATTCGCCTCATATTCTGCATGATGACTTACTCCCTTATACCAACCCTAGAAAAGCCTTCCTTTGTTCATCTCAGATACCGGTTCCCACATACTTCTTCCGAAATGCCTCTAACATACTCCCGTGTCAAGTTTTCACCGTGGTACCATCTCGAGCAGTTAACCACCAGCGATACGCTTCATCGCGTAACAACACCACCATCCTTTCAACTTTTCCTCCTGAGTCGATCGAGCTCATCCATGATATCGCTCCGTTGCTTCCAACCAAGACTCACCAGACTTGGGTGCCACATTAGATACTCCTCGGTACATTTCGCTCCATTAGCTCGGAGCCGTTCAGTCAGACTTTCGATTTCTGAATTTCCTCCGCACCGCCACCAATTCCAAAACTCGTATACGACTGCGACACGACATCTTCCCCGCCCGATCCTGCTGCTCAACATTAATAATGGGGTGGTGGTGGCGGCGGTATTCCATTGTCGGACCCTTGACCCGATCTAACGGGTTCCGACACGGTTATCCTTCCTCTACCTCGACCACGACGACCACGTCCTCTAGAGCTCATTTTCTAACGTCGAGATCTGATTAAGAAATTTTATGGAATAGTCATTGTTCCACTTATTTACCAGCGAAGGAGTTTTATGAAGAGGGATTTAAGAGTGGTTCTTTCGTATTCATACAAACACACAGTCTTTTCCATTCATTCATTCATCCATCAAACAAGTATGAACTTTCGTTCATTCAGAGAAACGTTGTAGTTTTTGTTGTTGTTGTTTTTCACTACCCGGGGGTATTTTCGTAATTTTGTCCTACAGGGGCATTTTCGTAATTTTTCAGAAGAAAAACGTTCCTTGGTGTTTTTGTCAAAATTATTTTGAAAATTTTGAAGTCTCGGGGTAATTTGGAAAAATTTTGAAATCCGGGGGTATTTTGGTAATTTTTCCAAATTAGAGTAAATTTGTAAATTTAATAAATTAGGGGTTTTTTCTGAAAGTTGTAAAACTTTGGGGTTCTTTTCAAAATTGTTCCTTCAAAAATGGGGATGTTGCAAAATTTTAGAAATCGGGGTCATTTTGGTAATTTTGTAAGTTGGGGCAATTTTATAATTTTCCAAAATCAAGGTATTTTGATATTTTACAAATTAGGGTTCTTGAATGTTTATGAAATATTGAAATTTTGGTAAAGCTGTTGAGTAGTTGAACATTTTATAAACCAAGGGCATTTTGGTAATTTTACCACTAAGGGCATTTTTGTAATTTTCGCAAATCAGGAGTTTTTCAGGAAATGTTGTAAAAATAATTTTCTCCGATTTAAAAGAAAGTTTTAAAAATTTGAAAAACTAGGGTTTGTTGTTTTGTTCTCTTTTTTTTTTTTTTAAAAAACATGGCTAGTTCCCTTTCGGGTTTTAGTCATTATGTTTAGCCTATGGTCGAGCCCTCTTGGTCGTGGTGAACCAAAGCTACGCACTGCGAGTGATTCGTGTGGAGAGGAGGTGAGTCACGTGATCGCTTAAATACCAAGCTCCCACCAAACCATTCCTAGACATGCGCATGAGGTTGCCACACCATTGAGCCCTCCGGGTTGGGGTGAACAGCTACGCACTGTAGGATTCTGCAAGAGGAGGTGAGTCACTAGGACTACTTAAATACCAAGCTCTTGGGATCCAATCCTAGACATGCGTATAAGGGTTACCACACCACTAGCTCAATTGACTTAGCCATAGGTTTGTTCAAGGCATTAAGTCTTATGTGGCTTTGTGTGTGAGTAGTCTAATCCTAGGGTTCGTGTTCCTATCATTCTATTCTACATTCCATGCCTTTTCTACCCTTATATAGTTCACTGAATCACACATATAGTTAGGGTTACTTACCTGGTGGACTGCGGGTCGGAGACTTGGGGGCCATGCCAGAAGCCTGCTTATTTTCAAAGAAAATTATTTGGCTCGCTTTGAAAACATTTTGGGCCTTAGCCCACAGGCCGAGAGTTTAAAATTGGGCTCTGATACCAAATTGAAACACCCCACACCCGGCCCACGAGCCTGAACCGGATCTGGTATGTTCCTAAAGTAAACGTGTTTCAAAGATTTTTGTTAATTAGAGAAAATTTATGAATATTGGAAAAAAATGTTGTCGTGGTTTGGGCTTAGATTGGAAACCCATTTAAGTAATCTTGTAAATCCAATTTTTATTGGTGACAAAATAATTTTAAGGTTTTAAAAAATCACTTAACTTTAGTCATAATAGTTCAGTAACATAACAATTTAAAGTAAAGCGAATAAGAAAAATCCACTGGGCCTTATGGCTTTATTACATCAAGTAAAACCCAAAAAAAAAAATAACAAAGTCCAAATTGAATAAAAATCTTCAAATGAAACATGGCCACCTTGAGGTCTACCATCCCGGTCCATCATTGTTCATCACCGAAAATATTTCCCACAACGGGTGAGTCAAGCAGACTCAATGTGCACACAAGACTAACATTCGACAAATCAGCATACACGCTCATATCAATTTCATATTCATATAAAATGATGATGCAACCCAACCCAAACCTAATGGTCCATCCGCTACACACCACCCGTATTCGCCACCACACCGTGGGACTACTAAGTCAACCCTCCATCCGCTACACACCATCGAAGGCAATCGCTACAATCGACGTGCTCATCGCCTATATAATTTGTGTCATTAGACACCATATTCAAATAATGTAACAAGTTACCAAATTCGATAATGTAACCGAGTTACCATATTCAAAATGTTGTGACCGTAGTCACCATATAACGTTAAGTGAGACCAAGTCAACACCTTCTTCCCTTTCACATAAATCCGAATGCCCCAAAAATATATATATCATGCATAACATACTTAATTTCATATTCATATACATATATTCACATGTTATAAAATAACATATTTCATAATCATATCGAAGTAGGAAACGACGAGTACTCTTGTACCACATTAGGGTACTTAGCCATATTCATATACTTACGTATAATCATATAATAAAAATAATTGCCATATGAAATATCGGAAGTTAGTGTGCGTACACACCGATTTGCTTAATAGATTCCTTGAAATCTCAAGAACGATCTCTCGATCTAGATTTTTACTCCTATATTCTACCAACCATTAAAATATATTAACAAACTTATTTGGCTTAAAACCAAATCTAAGTAGGATTTGTATTACTTACCTTGTTGCCAATTAAAAGATTGTAAATCAAATGCAGAAAATTGATAGTATTCCTTCCTTAAATCGGCTAGCCACTAAATCGTATTTATGGGTTTCTAACTTTTGAATAAATGGAAAATAATTCCAAATATCAAGAACAAACCTTGGTAATGTCACTTACCATGCAATTTCCAAATCAAGAGGATTCCTTAATATGCCCGTCGAAATCCCTACAACTTCATATGTTAGATCCGATCTAATTTTAATAAGTAGTATTTGGCCTTTAGTCGAATGTGCCTCACCTTAAATTCCTTGAATCTGAAATCCCAAAACTCTTCCTTTGATATTCGCCAAGAGACATAAAAGAGGTTATTTCCTTAGATCTTGATTAAAAGAATTTAGAAGAACAAAATTAATTGTTCTTACCTTAGATCCTTGATCCTTATATTTGGTAATCAGTAAAACCCGAGAGATCCTTGTAGATTTGGTCATGAACAAGAATAGGGATTAGTACCCTGATTTTGGTAAAAAGAAAAGGAATAGAAATTGATTGACCACAGATCTTACTCTTTTTGATGTTGTAGTTGATTGCTCCTTTGCTTAGAATCAACAAAGATTCGGCTTTGACAGTAGAAACAGAGAAGAAAAATAGAAGAAGAGAGGATGGTTTTTGCTTAAAGAAAATTCGGCAGAGAGGGGGAGAGAGCTAGGAAAATTTCGGCAAGGCTTAGAGAAGATGAGAGAATAGCCTAAATTCTCCTCCTTTAACTGAAATTGCTAGACCAAGAGTCCTGGACTTGGCCACTACTCCCCACAAGTGATAATATTATCTTTTAATTATCACCTTAATTAAATTAAAAGTGTTTAATCCATCCTTTATCTCTTCAATTAAAAATCCTTTATTTATCACTTTAATTTATCAAGTTTTAATGAAATAAAACTCCTCCTTTTCTAGAAATAGGTGCCGTCCACCCTTAGCCTTGGAAGCAAAAATAAAGCCTTCATTATTTGCTTCCCAAGTGACTCGAACTCGTGCCCATTTCTCTTACACATGGCGCCATTTCCATAAACCTTAAGTGACACCTTCAGGCCACTTTTCCTAGCCCGATTGTGTGTCGAATTTCACCAACTTTTACTTTTAAGGCCCTCTTGCCCTTATTTCCTATTTTGGACTTTAAAATTTGACATTTCAAGCATCATTTCTAAGTTTCCTAAAATTTTCGATCGGCTCAGAACTTGCCATTTTTCTTACATCTTCAAGTTTCCAAAATGTTCGTGTTTCCAAAATGTTCAAGTTTCCAAAATGTTCACTTTCCTAATTTACTTAGGTTTCCAAAATGTTCACTGTCCTAATTTGCTTAGGTTTCCAAAAATGGTCATTTTCCTATTTCCAACATAACATTTCCATACATTCTCAGGTTTCCAAAAATCATTCCAAATTTATTCCAAAACACATAAAAGATGTCTTTTTGTATAATTAGGCCAAAATGCATAGGCCCTTTTTCAAGATGTTACAGGTACACACCTGATATACTTAGCAAATTTACTCCAAATCCCGAAAGCCCGATCTACTGATTTAGATCTCAATTCCTTGCTGCCGATCTGATTCTTAAACGAATCCCGAAACTTTATGATGCTTCTTTATTGCAATCGGCTATACCCTTACGATTCTCAAATCCCAAAATTGCTAATTACTCTTTGGTATCTTGATATTGAATCCTGAATAATCCTCCTTCTAGTCGACTATAGACACAGCCCCGAAAGATCCTCCCTTTATTTAAAATCAGCGGCATCTTTACTTGAATCCACAGGGCTATTCGGCCTTATGGCTTAATGGAGAATCGGTTATGGCTTCAAATGGTGATGAACTATTCGGCAATGGTGAGGGTGAAGGTGTAATATCCCGGGTTAAGGGGCTATTTCGATTTGGCATTGTTTGCATGTTTAATTGCTTGCTATGATGTTGTTTTGGTGTTTTCGGGATTTAGTTGTAGGCTAGGTGTGAGCCTGGGTAGGTGGTGAAATTCTTGTTCTTGGGCTTTAGGGGATAGAAGCAGAAGGTGCTGGGGTTTATATTTAAATTAAGTGAAATTATAGCACAAATGAGGAGCTAGCTAAGTGGCAAGGCATGCGCCACTTAGACCTTGGGTGTGGCGTCATCTACAAGGGGGAGGTCTTGAGTTCAAGTCGCGAGAATCCCACCCCTTTTGCAACCATTTTGGACGGCATGGAGGAAGAGGTAGAAGGCAAGTGGAATTCTACTTTGGACCAAGTCAAACCGTTCAAAAGTAAGGTGGAGAGTGATTGTAGGAGTAAGACTTGGTAAACACATTTGAAATGTGTGGAGTGGAGTGTATGGGGGAGATTTGGCGGTTTGGGTAAGAGTTTGGGGAGAGGGAGTGTGGACGGCTTGGTGTGGTGTTGGGGGGGTGCCGAAATGCATTTTCCCCAGTTGGGTGCATATTCGGTCTTTGTTGGTAAAACAAAAAGTCTCATTTTTGGTTTTGTTAGCCGAATTTTCTTCCAAGGTTTCTCTCATCTTTTTGCACTTTTTGAAGTTGAAAACACCAAACCCCTATAGTAGCCGAAACTTCTTTTGTTCTTTTGTTTCTTCCATTTTTTTCTTCTTGGAAACCGAAAGACCAAGTTATTTGCCTTATTCTTTTGGTACTCTCAGTAGCCGAATGCTCTCTTCTCTTTCACCTCTCTTTCTTCTTGAAGCTTTGTAAGCCGAAACCTCTAGCACCTTATTGCCGAAAGTATACCTTGTTCCTTCCTTCTTTTCTTCATTCATGCTAAACCGAAACTTGTTTCCCTAGACACCTTTTTCATTCTTTCCTTTCAAAACCGAAAGTAAATCCCCTCTGCTCATCTTGATTTCTTTTCTAGAACTCTTTAGTTAACTATCATCCCCTTCACTGAAATCTCTTTTTACAATTTTCTTCCATTTTGGCCGATTGTGAGGTGGGGTGTGGATCGGTTTTGGGATTCCGTTTTCAAATATTGGGGAAAAGTAGCAGGTGAGGCCGAATACTTGTGTTCTATTTCCTATTCTCTATCGGCATCTTCAAAGTAAGAGTTGGTTTTGGCGATCGATTGGAAGTATAGTAACCATTTATTTGGAAATCGTTTTATCGTAGGCATTCAGGATTTCAAAGCAGTCAAGCATAGCCTCGGTTCCTTGATCAGGTGGTAAGTGGCGGTAAGGGATTGTTTTAACAAGTCTAATTGTTTGGTATTTGTTTAAGCCGAGAGCTATTATCTTTGGTTGGTTGCCGATTGTAGGAAGTGGAGCAGGAGCCTTGTTATCTGATAAGCAAACGGGTGAGGCCGATTGTTGGTTGAACCATTGATTGGGTTCGGGGTTGGTAGGAAACCAAAGAAGTTTAAGGTAAGGGTGACTGATATACCCTTTGATTTATTTGGGTATGGCCGAATGATATGTGTGCTAACCCTTTGGTTGGTCGATTTTAGGATCAAGTGGTCAAGGTGGTCGAGGGTCTTAGACCGGTTCTTAGTATTAAAATCTCCGTTAATTCAGGTGTGTAAACTAACACACTTCTGTTTAGTAATATGATTAATAACCTGTGTGATGATTAATGAAACAGTGATGATTGATATGATACCCTAATGGGTATGATTCTGGACTCGGGTAAGTCAGTATTATTATTATGAGTTTACTGATGATTTATGTGATACCATGGCTGTGGTTATATGTGACATGGGATATGAGGTTACACATAATAGCATGATATGCATGATTGTATGATATGCATGATTACATGAGTATGGTATGTTGATGGGTGATACGAGTGGAGGGAGCAGTGATATTTTGTGCTGACGAGCACCAGTGCTTTGGTAGCACACTTTGTGACTTTGGGTCACCAGAGGTTTGGCACCTCATTGCGACTTGTCCCTGTGGTTTAACCACCGTGGGTTGGCCCCACATGAGATATGGGATCGTCTGCTAGTGATTTGGTATCACACGATGGGTTGGCCCCATCATCGGATTTGTGACTTTGGTCACCGTTGCTTTGGTAGCACAATTGTGTCTTTGGGACACCAAAGTGGTTTGGCACCACATTGACGGATATTGTGTCTTTGGGACACAAGTGTTTTGGTAACACATTGTGACTATATGTCACCGTGGTTTGGCACCACCGGTGGTTTGGTACCACACGGGTAGAAAAGGCGATATGGATGGTTAGGATCGGGTTGCATTAATTATGTTGCTTTGTATGATGTGTGTTAGCATGTTGTTTTTGGGAGCGGGTTTACACATCGAGTCATTCGACTCACCCTCTCCTTTGACATTTCAGTGACTCGAGAAGCGGACATGGAGCCGGATGGACTCTGGGTGCACATGCCAGCTTTAATAAAGGACTATTGAATTTGGGTACTTTAGCTTATTTACTTTATTTGGGTTTTATATTGGATTTGTAAAAGGCCTTTAAATTATGTTTTGGTGATGTTTATATTTTAATTAGATTTTAGTATGCCTTAACAAAACAAGTTGGTATAAATTTTTAAAACTTGGAAAGATAATGATTTCAAAATGATAACGCAAAATGTTTTTAAACCATACCATCGGGTATCTCACTATGTCTTTATAGTAAGCAAATTCAAGTGATTTTCAAATCAAACTTGTATTACTCCTAAGTCTAATAAGGTTTTAAGTAACACTAAGAAACTATTAAGGTTTAAATGGTTTAAACTCATTTAGCCACACAATCCGTTAAGATTTCAAAATCTCCGGGTTTCACATACTTCATTCGATTTCAAACAAGTCTACTCAAATTGTCTTCAAAATACACCGTGTTCTCACTCGGCTTTTAGCGAAAAATTTAACCTCTCACAAACATGTTTCCGTAATATACAGATTCTGACGTGGTGTCTTGTCGGGTTTGGGGTGTTACATTTGTGGTATCGAGCTAAGTTCAAAAGTTTTACTGTGGGCCCGAGGCCCAAAATGTTTTAAAACTATACTTTTCAAGTATTCATTTTTAAAGTATGGGTTGAAGGGCATGGCACCGAGTCACAAGCACCGGGCCGCCTGTAAGTACCCGTACTATTTGTTGTGATTGACATGATTGGATGGTTAGTAAGACTACTTTAGAGACCGAGACTAATAGGACTCTGTGGACTCATGAAACAAAGCTTCTTTAAAATTCATAAAACTTTGCTTTAAACACGGTGGAATAATGACCGATACATAAAATTCTTTAATCGACGAGATTTAGTCATGAGTACCGAGGTGGACGTGGTCGTGGACGTGGTCGCAGTAGGATGATCGCTTCGAGCCCGTGAGGTTCAGGCGTGGTTCAGAGAATGAGATACCTGATTCGCCACCGGTGGAGGTGGTGAGTTCGTGAATGACTGCCGCGATGATGCAGTATCACAAAGCGATCGTGGGTTTTAGAGAGGGTAGCTGGAGCAGGTGGGGCGTAGGAGCTAGGAAATCTGTGCCTGAGCGACTTCGGGCAAATGGGGCTGAATTCTTCCGGGTGTCTCTGGTGTTGCTCCTAGCATCGCCGAAATCGGGTGGAAGCGATGATCGGATTATGGATTTATCTGGACCTAACGGCTGAGGAGAAATTAAAGGGGATCGTATCACTTCTCCGAGATGAGTCATACCAGTGGTGGCTCACGGTCCGTGATAAAACAGCGCTGCAGCTGAAGATCTGACATGGGATTATTTCCGGGCTGCTTATCAGAAGAAGTACGTCTGAGCTAACTACATAAATGAGCAACGGAAAGCATTTCTGAAGTTAGTCGAGGAGCAAATCAGACGGAGTATGAGGCCGAAGTTTCGAGGTCGAGTCGGATGCTGTGGGTATGGTGGCTACCAAGAGGAAAGGTGCGTTCGTTTGAGGATGGCTGCGAGACGAGTTAAGATTGTTGATTGCGCCCCAGCAGGAGCGTGAATTTGCAGTTCTAGTTGAAAAGGCAAAGGTTGCCGAGGGCATTAAAGAGTCTGTGAGGCAGAGTATGGATAGAAACCGTCATAAAAGGAGTTTTGGGTCTTCTGGGTCATCAGGTAATCAGCAGAAGAGGGCTAGACCGAGTGGGCCGAATCAGTCGGGTAGGTTTGTTGCTGCTAAGCGGGGACCGCCAGATGTAACCGTTGTGGAAAGGCTCATTGGGGAGGTCTTGGGTGATGGTAGAGGTTGTTTTGAGTGTGGCTCATTGGACCACCGTGTGAGGGACTGTCCGCGCAAGTTGGCTAGAATTCAGTCCGAGAATCAGGGCCGTAATCAATACAGAAATAATGGACCGCCGCAGAGGGGCCGAGGTAATGGCAGAGGAGGTACTTGATTACGGTGGGGCCGTGGAGCACCAGGCGAGGTGCAGTAGTTCGAGGCCGACACCTGGTTTGGTATATGTCGCGAGGCGCCGAGAGGAGGCGACGACCGGACGTCATCACCGTGACGTTTTTGATTTTGGTTCTCCTTATACCGCTTTAATTGATGTGGGTTCTACGACTCTTATGTTGCCGTAGTATAGTAGAGACAATGGATTTAGACTCGAGATATCTTCTAGGCGGATGACCGTAATAAGCCCTCTAGGTCACTCGTAGTGGTAGATAAACCGTATAGAGACGCACCTCTAGAACTCCAAGGGGTATCTTTTGAGGTCGATCGATGGAACCGCCGTTTGGGGAGTTCGATCGATTTTGGGATGGGTGGCCGAGTAAGCATTAAGCGAAGTTGGATCATGCGGCTAAGCGCATGGTTACGAAACATGACCAAGGGTGATGAAGTAGTTCGATCGGTAATAGGAGAAACTATCTCGTCCAATGTGGTATCTGCTCAAAGCCGAGAAAATGGTCGAGAAAAGGGTGCGCGAAGCATATATGGTGCATGTGTATGCCTTGGAGGCTAAGGAGTCTTCCGTGGAGACTATTCGGACGATTAGGAATTTGTTGATGTGTTTCTGAGGAGCTTCCGGTTTGCCGCCAGATCGGAGGTAGAGTTCGGGATAGATCATATCTTAATCTGCGCCAAGATCCATTGCTCCGCATGGATGGCACCTAAAGAATTAGTGGAGCTTAAGGCTCAAATCCGTGGGTTATTGGACCGAGGTTTTATCGGGCCAAGTATTTCGCCTTGGGAGCGCGGTACTCTTTGTAAAGAAGAAAGACGGTACTATGCGGATGTGCATAGACTACCGCTAACCGAATAAGTCGATGATCAAAACAAGTATCCACCGCTTCGGATAGATGACTTGTTTGATCACCAAGGGCGTCTGTTTTCTCAAGATTGACCTAAGGTCCAGGTATCACCATTGAAGGTAAAAGAGGCGATATCAGAAGACGGCATTCCGCACTCGGTATGGGCACTTTGAGTTCTTGGTTATGCCGTTCGGTTTGACTAACGACCGCAGACTTTCATGGATCTAATGAATAGGGTGTTCCAACAAGACTGGATCGGTTAGTGGTGGTTTTATCGACGACATCTTGGTATATTCAAGGATCGAGGAGGAGCATGATGCTCATTTGGGTAGTATTGCGATTCTAAGGAGAAACAAATTCTATGCTAAGTTCAAGAATGCGAGTTCGCTCGTGGAGGTGACATTCTTGGGTCATGTAGTGTCGGTGAGGGATTAGAGTGGATCCTCGAAGATAGAGGCCGCTTCGATTGGAAGCCGCCTAAGTCGATGAGCGGAGATTCGAGTTTTCGGGGTTGGCGGATACTACCGAAGGTTTGTAGAGGGTTTCTCGTTAATTGCGACCGATGACCAAATTATTGAGAAAGGGAGTTCCGTTTGTTTGACCGAGAAGCGCAGGAGAGCTTCGATAAGTTAAAGAAGATTTTGATGAAGCTCGGCTCGATTCACCGAGGTCGGTAAGGAATTCACAGCAGTATCGCGATGCATCACATACTGAGCTTGGGTTGTGTCTTGATGCAGAAGGGAAGGTTGTAGCTTACGATCCCGGCAAACCGAGGCCACATGAGGTTAATTACCCCACGACGATTTGGAGCTTGCGTAATGTAGTATTTGCCTTAAAGATATGGAGGCATTACTTGTATGGAGAAAGATCGATAGTCTACACGGACCATAAGAGTCTCAAGTACCTTCCGACTCGTGAAAGACTTGAATCGAGATACCGATGGATTGAGTCAGCTGAAAGACTACGATTGCTCAATTGAGTACCATCCGGCAAGGCTAACGTCGTGGCGTACGCGTTGAGCCGTAAGGTTGTTTCGAGATCTAAGAGCGTTGTTTGCCCACTTGAGTTTGTACGATGACGGAGTATTCGCGAATCGCAGTGTTGCTTCGTGGGTTGAGCGGATCGAGAAAAGCGCTTGTTAGATGAGGTATTGAGCGCGCAGAGGACTCAAAAGTGTAATGATGGTTTGAAGGGCATAGCTTGTCTAGTGATGGGGTTTCGTGTTTCCGGGAAGGCTTGTATGCCGAGAGATGCTGAATTGAGGCAAAAGATTCTTCAGATGCTCATAGCGACCCTACGCTATGCATCCCGGAGGTAGCAAAATGTATAGGGATCTCAGAGAACAGCTTTGGTGGTAAGGGTCTCGAAAAAGGAGGTGATGAGTTTGTAGGAAGTGCGACATGTCGACAAGTCAAGGTCGAGCATCGATTGCCGTCTGGTTGCTTCAACCGGTGAAAATTCCACAAAGGAAGTGGGAAAGGATCACTATGGATTTCGTCGGTGGATTACCGCTACACCGAGCAAGAAGGATTGATTTGGGTAGTTGTGGATCTACCGACTAAATCCGCCACTTTATTCGGTGAGGGTGGATTACTCACTTGAGAGGTTGGCGAAGTCGTATGTCTCGGAGATAGTGAGACCGCATGGGGTGCCGTGACGATCATCTCGGATAGGGACCCCTGATTCACGTCAAGGTTCGGAAGGCGCCGATCGTGTAATCGGGTACAGTTAGATTTCAAAGACAAGATTTCATCCCAGATCGACGGGCAATCGTAAAGGGTTATCTGATTTTGGAGGATATGCTTCGAGGGTGTGTTTTGGACTTGAGGGTAGGCGGGAGGAGTATCTACCGTTATTAATTTGCTTGCAACAACAACTACCAAGCAAGCATTAAGATGGCACCTTATGAGGCGTTGTACGGTAGAAAGTGTCGTTCACCGACTTGTTGGACGAGTTAAGTGAACGCCGCTTGTTAGGGCGAGTTGGTTATCGAGATCAAGACAAGGTTAAGTTGATTCAGCTCGATTGAAGGAAGCTTCGGCCGCAGAAGTCCTATGCCGATCTTAAACGGAGAGATGTTGAATTTCTTTGTGGGAGATCGAAGTTTTCTGAAGGTCTCACCGTGGAAGAAAGTGTTAAGGTTCGGAAGAAAGGCAAGCTTAGTCCGAGGTTTATTGGGCGTATAAGGTACTAAGACGAGTGGGACCATTGCATATCACCGAGTTGCCGGTGAGCTAAGTCAGATTCATGACGTGTTCCACGTTTCGATGCTTCGGCGATATCGTTCGATCCATCACATGTGGTAACAAGAGAGGAGATCGAGGTAAATCCAGATATGTCCATAGAGGAAGAGCTGCATCTGATTTTAGATCGGGATGTAAAGGTTCTACGCAGGAAGTCTGTGCCTCTCGGTTAAGGTTCTTTGGCGGAATCATGGCGTGGAAGAAGCTACGTGGGAACCCGAGGATATGATGAGACAGCAATACCCGCAACTCTTCTGACCATGTAATTTCGAGGTCGAAATTCTTTTAAGGGGGGTAGAACTGTAATATCCCGGGTTAAGGGGCTATTTCGATTTGGCATTGTTTGCATGTTTAATTGCTTGCTATGATGTTGTTTTGGTGTTTTTGGATTTAGTTGTAGGCTAGGTGTGAGCACGGGTAGGTGGTGAAATTCTTGTTCTTGGGCTTTAGGGATAGAAGCAGAAGGTCTTTGGGGTTTATATTTAAATTAAGTGAAATTATAGCACAAATGAGGAGCTAGCTAAGTGGCAAGGCATGCGCCACTTAGACCTTGGGTGTGGCGTCATCTACAAGGGGAGGTCTTGAGTTCAAGTCATGAGAATCCCACCCCTTTGCAACCATTTTGGACGGCATGGAGGAAGAGGTAGAAGGCAAGTGGAATTCTACTTTGGACCAAGTCAAACCGCTCAAAAGTAAGGTGGAGAGTGATTGTAGGAGTAAGACTTGGTAAACACATTTGAAATGTGTGGAGTGGAGTGTATGGGGAGATTTGGCGGTTTTGGGTGAGAGTTTGGGGGAGAGGAGTGTGTGGACGGCTTGGTGTGGTGTTGGGGGTGCCAAATGCATTTTCCCAGCTTGGGTGCATATTCGGTCTTTGTTGGTAAAACAAAAGTCTCATTTTTGGTTTTGTTAGCGAATTTTCTTCCAAGGTTTCTCTCATCTTTTTGCACTTTTTGAAGTTGAAAACACCAAACCCCTATAGTAGCCGAAACTTCTTTTGTTCTTTTGTTTCTTCCATTTTTTCTTCTTGGAAACCGAAAGACCAAGTTATTTGCCTTATTTTTTGGTACTCTCAGTAGCCGAATGCTCTCTTCTCTTTCACCTCTCTTTCTTCTTGAAGCTTTGTAAGCCGAAACCTCTAGCACCTTATTGCCGAAAGTATACCTTGTTCCTTCCTTCTTTTCTTCATTCATGCTAAACCGAAACTTGTTTCCCTAGACACCTTCTTCATTCTTTCCTTTCAAAACCGAAAGTAAATCCCCCTCTGTTCATCTTGATTTCTTTTCTAGAACTCTTTAGCGAACTATCATCCCTTCTTCAAATCTCTTTTACAATTTTCTTCCATTTTGGCCGATTGTGAGGTGGGGTGTGGATCGGTTTTGGGATTCCGTTTTCAAATATTGGGGAAAAGTAGCAGGTGAGGCCGAATACTTGTGTTCTATTTCCTATTCTCTATCGGCATCTTCAAAGTAAGAGTTGGTTTTGGCGATCGATTGGAAGTATAGTAACCATTTATTTGGAAATCGTTTTATCGTAGGCATTCGTGGATTTCAAAGCGATCAAGCATAGCCTCGGTTCCTTGATCGGTGGTAAGTGGCGGTAAGGGATTGTTTTAACAAGTCTAATTGTTTGGTATTTGTTTGCCGAGAGCTATTATCTTTGGTTGGTTGCCGATTGTAGGAAGTGGAGCGGAGCCTTGTTATCGATAAGCAAGCGGGTGAGGCCGATTGTTGGTTGAACCATTGATTGGGTTCGGGTTGGTAGGAAACCAAAGAAGTTTAAGGTAAGGGTGGTGATATACCCTTTGATTTATTTGGGTATGGCCGAATGATATGTGTGCTAACCCTTTGGTTGGTCGATTTTAGGATCAAGTGGTCAAGGTGGTCGAGGTCTTAGGCCGGTTCTTAGTATTAAAATCTCCGTTAATCTGTGTGTAAACTAACACATTGCTTAGTAATATGATTAATAACTCGTATGATGATTAATGAAAAAGTGATGATTGATATGATACCCTAATGGGTATGATTCGGACTCGGGTAAGTCAAGATTATTATTATGAGTTTCTTGATGATTTATGTGATACCATGGTCGTGGTTATATGTGACATGGGATATGAGGTTACACATAATAGCATGATATGCATGATTGTATGATATGCATGATTACATGAGTATGGTATGTTGATGGGTGATACGAGTGGAGGAGCAAGTGATATTTTGTCCGACGAGCACCGTGCTTTGGTAGCACACTTTGTGACTTTGGGTCACCGGAGGTTTGGCACCTCATTGCGACTTGTCCCCGTGGTTTAACCACCGTGGGTTGGCCCCACATGAGATATGGGATCGTCGCTAGTGATTTGGTATCACACGATGGGTTGGCCCCATCATCGGATTTGTGACTTGGTCACCGGTGCTTTGGTAGCACAATTGTGTCTTTGGGACACGGTGGTTTGGCACCACATTGACGGATATTGTGTCTTTGGGACACCAAGTGTTTTGGTAACACATTGTGACTATATGTCACCGGTGGTTTGGCACCACCAAAGTGGTTTGGTACCACACGGGTAGAAAAGGCGATATGGATGGTTAGGATCGGGTTGCATTAATTATGTTGCTTTGTATGATGTGTGTTAGCATGTTGTTTTTGGGAGCGGGTTTACACATCGAGTCATTCGACTCACCCTCTCCTTTGACATTTCGGTGACTCGAGACGCGGACATGGAGCCGGGATGGACTCGGGGTGCACATGCCAGGCTTTAATAAAGGACTATTGAATTTGGGTACTTTAGCTTATTTACTTTATTTGGGTTTTATATTGGATTTGTAAAAGGCCTTTAAATTATGTTTTGGTGATGTTTATATTTTAATTAGATTTTAGTATGCCTTAACAAAACAAGTTGGTATAAATTTTTAAAACTTGGAAAGATAATGATTTCAAAATGATAACATAAAATGTTTTTAAACCATACCATCGGGTATCTCACTATGTCTTTATAGTAAGCAAATTCAAGTGATTTTCAAATCAAACTTGTATTACTCCTAAGTCTAATAAGGTTTTAAGTAACACTAAGAAACTATTAAGGTTTAAATGGTTTAAACTCATTTAGCCACACAATCAAGTTAAGATTTCAAAAATCTCAGGGTTTCACATATACTCGTCGATTTCAAACAAGTCTACTCAAATTGTCTTCAAAATACACTGTGTTCTCACTCGGCTTTTAGCGAAAAATTTAACCTCTCACAAACATGTTTCCCGTAACATACCAGATTCGGACGTGGTGTCTTGTCCGGGTTTGGGGTGTTACAGAAGGAGTTTTCAATTTTTTTTTAGATGAACACTTAGAGAGTTTCGGTTCAACGAAGATGAGAAAGAAAAGCTTGAGGGTTTTGGCAATGGTGGAATGTAAATTCGGCTAGCACAGGGATTATTTCGGCTTAACAAAATAAAAGAGAAGAGGGGGAGTTTTACTAGAGAGTTTCGGCAGAAGAATGAAATAGAGGAAAGAATAATGGTTGGCCTCTCCTACTTGCCGAAAATACTATACCAAGAGTCCCTTGGCCGGCCACCTCTTCCTCTCACTATCAAATTCCTTAATTCACTCTTCCTTACCCCTTTTCCTACCTTAGCCGAAATTTCTAGGAGAATTAGACCTCATCTCAAACTCCTCTCCTAGACTCCTTTTTGCCATCCACCTCTCTTCTCCTTGTAGCAAAATAAAAATTCTTTTATTTGCTTCCTTAGCGACTCGAACCTTGGCCCATTTACCCTGCTAGTGGCGTCATTCCCAGAGGTTTTAAGTGGTGTCTCTGGGCCACTTTTCCAAGCCCAATTATATATCATATTTCCCTTATTTATTTTCTGAAGGCCTTATCAAGCTTAGCTTCCCCTTTTAAATTAAAAATCCAATAATTTCTAAAGTATTTAACTACACACTAAGGTTCACAAAATCCATAATGCACATTCACAAAACACATAAGCATTCTATTTCATATAATTTAGCAATAGTGCATAAGCCCTAATCTGGGATATTACAGTTCTACCCCCTTAAAATAATTTCGTCCTCAAAATTACCTGCTAGAATATGTGGGGCATTCTTTGTCAGATTGCTTCTTCCGGCCCCACGAGGCTTCCTCCGATCCATGATTTCGCCACAACACCTTGACCAAAGGGACCGATTTCCTTCAGTAGCACTTTCACATCTCGTTCCAGAATCTGAATCGGCTCTTCCTCATAGGACAAGTCTGGCCTTAGCTCCACCTCTTCAACAGGAACAACGTGAGATGGATCCGATCGGTATCGATGTAGCATAGAAACATGGAATACGTCATGCATCTTCTTTATTTTCGGAGGCAACTCTAATTGATATGCCACTGGTCCAATTCGCTTCAATACCCGTTAGGGTCCTATGAACCTTGGACTTAGCTTCCCTTTTCGACCAAATCTCATCACCTTCTTCCAAGGCGATACTTTAAGGAACACTTGATCTCCCACATCAAATTTTATTTCCTTCCGTTTAAGATCTGCGTACGACTTTTGTCTATCGGATGCTTCCTTCAATCGAGCCCGAATTACACTAACCTTCTCTTCGGACTCTACCACAATTTCTGGACCCAAAATCTGACGTTCTCCCAATTCCATCCAACATGTAGGAGTCCGACACTTCGACCATACAGTGCTTCATACGGTGCCATCCGAATACTGGCTTGATAGCTGTGGTTGTAGGTAAATTCCGCTAGAGGCAAATATTCCTCCCAACTTCCTCTGAAATCCATCACACAGCCCCTCAACATATCCTCCAACACTTGGATTACCCTTCGATCGCCTGTCCATTTGTGGATGAAAAGCCGTAGTAAAATCCAGCTTAGTGCCTAAAGCCTGATGTAGTGCCTTCCAAAACCGAGAAGTAAACCTTGGGTCCCTATCTGAGATATTCAACACCGGCACTCCATGCAACCTTACGACTTCTGCCATATACAACTTTGCCAACCTCTGCAAAGGATAATCAACTCTCACCAGAATAAAGTGCACAGGCTTAGTCAACCGATCCACTATTACCCATACCGAGTCCTTCTTAGTAGGCGTAAGGGGAAGCCCACTAACGAAATCCATGGTAATTTTCTCCCACTTCCATTGCGGAATCATGATTGGCTGAAGCAATCCTGACGGAACTTGGTGTTCAACCTTAACTTGTCGACACGTCGGACACTTGCCAACGATTCGGTCACTTCCGTTTAAGATTAGGCCACCAAAATTGTTCCCTTAAGTCTCAGACATCTTACTACCTACGGGATGCATAGTATAAGGGCTACTATGCGATTCGAAGAATTCTTTGCCTAAGTTCCATATCCTTGACATCTGGACCTTACCCTTGAAGCACAATACTCCTTCATCATTAACACCATAACCTTCCAACTCTCTATTCGCGCTTGTCGTAACTTAACACTTAAATCTTCATCCACCAACTGTCATTCTTTTACTTCATTCAGCCACACCGGCTTGACTTGCAACTCTACTAGTAAACTTCCATCGTTATAGAGACTTAGATGTGCGAACATCACCCTCAAATCCGTCACCACCTTCCAACTTAAGGCATCCGCCACTACATTTGCTTTGCCCGGGTGATACTTTATCGAACAATCATAGTCCTTCAATAATTCCACCCACCTTCGCTGTCTCAGATTCAACTCCTTTTGAGTCGGCAGATACTTAAGGCTTTTGTAGTCTGTGTAGATCACCGACTTTTCTCCATAAAGATAATGCCTCCACACCTTAAGGGCAAAGACTACTATCGCCAATTCCAAGTCGTGCGTCGGGTAGTTAACCTCATGTGGCCTTAGTAGAGGCAGCGTGGCGACTACTTTTCTATCTTGCATAAGGACACCTCCCAACTCGTATGGGAAGCATCACAATACACCGTAAAATCCTTTCACGCCTCAGTGAATCAACACTGGAGCTTAGTCAATACCTCTTAAGTTTTTCAAAACTCTCCTGTTGTGTATCCGTCCATACAAACGGTACTTCCTTCCTCAACAACTTTGTCAAAGGCGCTGCATTGACGAGAACCCTTCTACAAACCTTCTGTAATAGCCTACCAATCCCAAGAAACTACGAATCTCTGCCACCGACTTAGGTGGTTTCCAATCCAACACTACTTTAATCTTTCTAGGATCCACCCTTATTCCTTCAGCAGACACCACGTGCCATAAGAATGCAACCTCCTTAAGCCAAAATTCACACTTGCCGAATTGGCATAGAGCTTCTTCTCCCTTAACACTTGCAGCACAATCTGGAGATGCTCATCATGCTCCTCCTTAGTCTTGGAGTATACGAGGATGTCGTCGATGAACACAATGACGAACCGATCCAAGTAAGGTTGAAAAACCTGGTTCATCATATCCATGAACGCGGCTGGGGTGTTTGTTAACCCGACGACATTACTACAAACTCATAGTGGCCGTATCTTGTCCTAAAGGCTGTCTTATGGATGTTTGCCTCCTTCACCTTCAACTGATGATATCCTGACCTTAAGTCAATCTTTGAGAACACTGCCGCCCCCTTAAGCTGATCGAACAAGTCATCTATCCTCGGTAAGGGATACTTATTCTTGATGGTTAGCTTATTCAACTGGCGGTAATCTATGCACATACGCATAGTTCCGTCCTTCTTTTTCACAAATAAGACCGATGCTCCCCATGGAGACACACTGGGTCGAATAAACCCACGATCAAGCAACTCTTGGATCTGAGCCTTGAGCTCAACCAACTCCTTTGGTGCCATTACAGATAGAACAGCAGACGGAGGAGGCTGTGCACTACAAGAAGTCAATTCCAAACTCCACCACCCGGTCTGGGGGTATTCCGAGTAATTCTTCTGAAAACACATCTTCGAAATCCCTTACCGTTCTAACTCTACTAACACCTTCTTTCTTTCCATCTAACGTACTTACGAAGGCTAAAATCGCCTTACACCCTTTACGAACCATCTTTTCAGCCTTTAGCGCCGAAACTACATTAGACAAGTAGTTTCTTCTTTCTCCTATCATAATGACCACCTCATCCTCCGGGGTTCTTAACTCCATTTGCTTAGTTGCACAGTCCAACACAGCCCGATGATCCACTAGCCAGTCCATTCCAAGTATGAGATCGAACTCTCCAAAGGGAAGTTCCATCAGGTTGGCAGAAAATACTACGCCTTGAATTTCTAAAGGTACACTTCAAAAGACCTTATTCACCACTACAGTTTGACCTAGTGGGCTTACTACAGTCATCTCCCTATCAGAAAGTTTAGAGGCTATGTCTAGAGTTTTAACTATTCTACATGCAACATAAGAATGGGTCGAGCCCACATCGATCAAAGCAAAATAAGACTTGCCATAAATAAAGAACGTATCGGTTATGACGTCCGGTCGTCACCATCCTCCCTACGATGGCGCATACACCAAGCCGGTTGTCTTGTACGTATTACCACCACCTCGACCGGTGTTCGACGTCCTCTTTTGGTACCATTTCTCTGTTATTCGAACCACGACCTCGGCGAAGGTCTTTGTCCTCCTTTACCGGCTGATTAACATTACGAGCTCTTGGTCGATTCCTTACGGTCTCATCAGCGGTCCTTAATCATATGGTCCTTTGACCCACACTTGAAGCATCCCCCGTCTTCTTCCAACATTCGCCTAAGTGCTTTTCCCACATTGATCACAAGTAGGTAGTCGCCTCGAAGAGTGATTGATGACCTCATGACCCTTCAACTCTAGGCCTCTTTTGCTCATTCCTAGATGGCCTTGACTATCCAAATCCTCTCTTTTGCCTATTTTGATTGGAGTTCTACCTTACGGACTCCTTGATACCCTCGGCCACTTTGGCCTTTTCCACCAACACAGTAAATTCCCGCTCCTGTTACGAGGCTATTAATAATCTTAGGTCATCTCTTAGTTCGTCTTCAAACTGAACACACCGCTCATGCTCAGTCGACACTATGCCCTGGGCATAACGGCTCAGACTTAAGAATTCAGCTTCATACTCAGCTACGGACTTGTTCCCTTGACCCAGCCCTAGGAAAGCCTTTCTCTGGGCATCAATATAATGAGTGCCACATACTTCTTACGGTATGCTACCTTAGCATACTCCCGTGAGTTCTCGGTATGTAGCACCATCTCTGCTGTGAGCCACCATTGATATGACTCATCGCGAGAAGCGACACCAATTCTTTCAGCTTTTCCTTGTCAGTTAAGTCGAGCTCATCCATGATCTGCTCAGTCGCCTCTAACCAATACTCAGCGGTATTGGGTGCTACACCTGATACACCACGGAACACTTCAGCTCTGTTGGCTTGGAGTCGCTCAGGTACCGACTTTTGAGCTTCCATGCCTCCACCTGCTCTTACTACCCTTTCCAAGACCCGCAGCATCGCTTGTGACACTGCGTCATCCCCCGTCTGGTCTTGATATTCCACATCAGCGGCTGGGGGTGGTGGTGGTGGCATTTCATTTTCAGATCCTTGACTCGATCTAACGGGTTCAGACACAGTCATTCGGCCTCTACCACGGCCGCATGCGCTACTGACCACGTCCCCTTGAATTCATACTTGCGTTTATCTGGTTAAAGAGTTTTATACGTTAGTTTGGTTCCTTGATTTATCACGAGCAGGTTTTATGTTTAATAGTTTTAAGAAGTTGTTCTTTCAATTCATACACATCTGATCTCACATCATTCATTTAGTCACACACATGAACTTGCGTTCATTACTGGAGAAATGTTGTAATTATCGTTGTTTGTTGTTTTCCACTACCAGCGTATTTTCGTAATTTTATCCTATAGAGGTATTTTGGTAATTTTCAAATTAGAGTATTTGAAAATGTAAATAAAATAAGGTCGTTGATATTTTACAAAATTAAAATACTTGTTGGAAAAATTTTAAGGGTAAAATGGTAATTTATACACTAGGGGTATTTTGTAATTTTACAAGTCGAGGTCATTTCGGTGATTTTTAGTAAAGATATGGCTCTGGTGACCTTCAAAACAAGGGCATTTTGAAGATTTCTAATTTGAGGGCACTTCGTTGATTTTTCCTTCTTGAGGGTATTTTGGTCATTTTATAAGTCGGGGTAATTTAAGTAAATTTTTTCAAATCGTGGTGTCTTTGATATTTTGTGAAGTTTTTGGATATTTTGCAAAACTAGAAATTGTTATTGAAATCGGGGTAGTATGGTAATTTTGGAAAATCAAGGGCATTTAGAAATTTTTTACCACTAAGGGTATTTAGGTAATTTGTAAATTAAAAATTCTTAGAAAGTTTTTCCAAAATAATAATTTTCATAATTTCAAAAGGTAGTTTGTTGACTTTTTAAAACTAGGGTTTCCATAAAAATATGGCTAGTCCCTTTCGGGTTTTAATTATTGGGTTTAGCAGTGGCTAAGTCCTCTTGGTTAGGGTGAGCGAAGCTATGCACCGGTAGGATTCAGTGGAGAAGAGGTGAGTCCATGAACTGTTTAAATACCAAGCTCCCATCAAACCAATCCTAGACATGCGCACAACGGTTGCCACACCCTAGCTCGTGACTTAGACACAAGTTTGTTTAATTGTGCATTAAAGTTTTATGTAATTGTTGGGGTAAACTAGTCCTAGGGTTTATTTCTTAATCCACTATTGCACGTCCCTATATATATCCCTACATACAAATCACAAAGTGGTTAGGAGTACTTACAGTGGACTTGTGTTCGGAGTCTCAGGTGCCATGCTAGAAAGCCTGTTTATTTCTTAGAAAAGTCTATTTTCAAAAGACAGAAAACATTTTGGGCCCTAAAAGCCCTCAAGGTCGAGTTATGAACCGGGCTCTGATACCAAACTGAAACACCCCAAACTCGGCCCACAAGCCCTGACCGAATTTGGCATGCTTCTAAAGAAAATCCATTCAAATCTTGTTTGAAACTTTGTTAAAAACTTGTGTGTTTTTGAAATCAGTAGTTGATTTGGGTTGGGCTCGAATTTTAAAACCCATGTCGCTTAGGTGTTAAAACATTTAATATCATTACTTAAGAAAAATTTATTTTTAACTTTAATTTGATAATAATCGGATCATACTAAGTAATTTAAAACATGCTTAACAATTTAATCTTGGAGGCCTTATTACATCAAATAAACTGAAATAATTCAAAACTTAAATATAGAAAGAAAACTAATAAAACAAAGCAGTCTCGGGCTTTGCATGGCCTCCATCGAGCCCCTACAGGCCGGTCCATCACTGATCATCACATGAAAAATTGTCCCACAAGGGGTGAGTCAAACAGACTCAATGTGTAACCACAACACTAAGTCACAATAGATATGGCATAAAAATCATACATATTCACATAACATTTAAAAAATAATGCAATCCCGGACCCAAGCCAAGTTATCCATCCGCTACACGTCACCCGTACCAACCATCACACCGTGGGGACTATTAAGTCAACCCTCCATCCGCTACACACCATCGAAGGCAGTCGCTGCAGTTGACGTGCTCATCGCCCTTATAAAATTCGTGGCATAGCCACCATATATATAAAATTGTGACATAAGTCACCACATACTTATATTGTGACAAAAGTCACGACATACTTATATTGGGGTATAAAACCACCAATTCACTTCCCCTTTACATATCACCCATATGCCCCATGTCATACATTTATGCATTAACCATATCATATTCCTTATTCACATTCTTATAATTTCATGTATATGCCATTGCAAAACTTATCATACTCATAGTAGGAGTAGGAAAATGTACCTGAGTACTTTGTACCATTACATGGTACTTTAACCAGAATCTTACACTTTTATATTAGCACATATAATAAATTAAAGCCGTAAATCTATCAAGATTTTGTGTGGGGTACACATCTTATATACTCAGCAAATTTACTCCAAATCCCGAAAACCCAATCTACTGATTTAGATCTCAATTCCTTGTTGCCGATTTGATTCTTAAACGAATCTCAAAACTTTATGATGCTTCTTTATTGCAATCGGCTATACCCTTACGATTCTCAAATCCCGAAATTACTAATTACTCTTTGGTATCTTGATATTGAATCCCGAATAATCCTCCTTCTAGTTGACTATAGACGCACTCCTGAAAGATCCTCCCTTTATTTAAAATCGGCGGCACCTTTACTTGAATCCACAGGGCTATTCGGCCTTATGGCTTAATGGAGAATCGGTTATGGCTTCAAATGGTGATGAACTATTCGGCAATGGTGAGGGTGAAGGAGTTTTCGATTTTTTTTAGATGAACACTTAGAGAGTTTCGGTTCAACAAAGATGAGAAAGAAAAGCTTGAGGGTTTCGACAATGGTGGAATGTAAATTCGGCTAGCACAGGGATTATTTCGGCTTAACAAAATAAAAGAGAAGATGGGAAATTTTACTAGAGAGTTTCAGCAGAAGAATGAAAGAGAGGAAAGAATAATGGTTGGCCTCTCCTACTTGCCAAAATACTATACCAAGAGTCCCTTGGCCGTACCTCTTCCTCTCAATATCAAATTCCTTAATTCACTCTTCCTTACCCTTTTCCTACCTTAGCCGAAATTTCTAGGAGAATTAGACCTCATCTCAAACTCCTCTCCTAGACTCCTTTTTTCCAGTCCACCTCTCTTCTCCTTGTAGAAAAATAAAAATTCTTTTATTTGCTTCCTAGTGACTCGAACCTTGGCCCATTTACCTCGCTAGTGGCATCATTCCCAGAGGTTTTAAGTGGTGTCTCAGGGCCACTTTTCCAAGCCCAATTATATGTCATATTTCCTTATTTATTTTCTTAAGGCCTTATCAAGCTTAGCTCCCTTTTAAATTAAAAATCCAATAATTTCTAAAGTATTTAACTACACATTAAGGTTCACAAAATCCATAATGCACATTCACAACACACATAAGCATGCTATTTCATATAATTTAGCAATAGTGTATAAGCCCTAATCCGGGATATTACACTAGTAGTGTACACTGAAACTTTAGTGAATTAAAATTGATAGAGAATGTACTGTAAAACAAACTCTAAATTTATGATACTGCTTTACATAAAATATCTATTAGTAACTAATGAAACTGTAACTGATTCATAAAGTTCGTAATACAGATAAATCCGAATAGACATGAGTACACGAGGTATCCGTGGACGTGGTACTTGAGGCCGTGGTAGAGGCCATAGAGGGGCTCGAGTTGAGTCCTCATCTCTGGGCAGCATACTGAGTTTGGACACGAGTGAGACACCCGTGTCACCTGCTATTGAGACTGGGTCTCAAGATCGCATGGCGGGGGTTGACGCATTGTCTCAGGATATGCTAAGGATATTGGAGAGGGTTGCTGGACCCAAAACTGAATCTGGGAGCCCAGGGTCAGTTATGAAAAAACTTCGGTCCAATTGAGCTGAGCTCTTTGGGGGTGTCACTGGGGTCGCCCCTAATGTGGTCGAATACTGGATTGAGGCCACAGAGAAGATCATGGATGATATAGATTTCACCCATGAGTAGAAATTAAAGGGTGCAATTTCACTGCTGTGGGATGAGGCTTACCAGTGGTGGCTAACTGTTAAGGAGGGCACTTAGCCTAAACATTTGACCTAGGATTTCTTTAAGATTGCCTTCCAGGGGAAATATGTGGGGGCGAGCTACGTGGATGCCCGTAAGAGGGAGTTGATCATGTTAAACAGTCGAGTTTTAATATTTATAAAGAATGATCGAACCTTTAGACTAACTATGACAATGATTGAGGCAAGTGCACCTATCGAACAATAGTATAGTTTAGGCAAGATTATTTTATCGAACCCAAAGGAACCTAAAAGTACTACTACTCACTTTTCAGAACACTCAAACCGGCTCACGAGCCTTGACCGGATTTGGTATGTCATCGCTAAAAGCGTTTGCGAAGAATTTTGACTTAAAGGTGAAAACGTAAAAAACATTGTGTATTTAAAAGCCCATTAAAATTTAGTTGTTATAAGTTCTCGGATTAAAACTTTTATATAAGTTATTGTAATATAAATTGATTAAAAAAATATTTCCCATTATTAGTTCAATAATAAAATAAATAAATTTCAAACCCATGAATAAAGTTTCCAAATACTATAAGTGGCCCTTATTACATTAAATAAATTCCCAAATCTGAAAATATAAAGTTCAGTAAATCAATTAAATCATCTTCCATGGGCCACCTCGTATCCACTCCAACCCGGTCCGAGCATCATGCATCACTGTAAGGTTTAATAAAATATTGGGTGAGTCAAAAGCAGTCGATGCATAGTTATTTCACATGTCTCCATATATGGGCTTGGCCCATATCCACACGATCCATATACAAAATTATGCAATTATGAAGCCCAACCCATCCTAAGGTCCATCCGTCACCCCTACCTCGGCAGACTACGCCCAAGGCGTGACTAATCCACCGATCAACCGAGTGTTCCCACATATCAATCGGTCCACGGTGATGCACACAGCTATCGACCGTCGAGATATGGCACCTAGCCAACACCTCCCTTGATGAAGCACATAGCTAACATCAAGCGCCAATGTAGCATAAGGCTAACATTAGACCACGTACATAAATATGTACACCCTGTCCTTCTTTGTTCGTAGATCGGGCCCCATGCATATAAATGTATCATGACCACGTATCACTTGAAGCAGATATACATCACATGCCATCACATTTTCATACATATATCATATGTAAATTATTGTCACAAAAATACTGACCTGGTTTATCGATTACCCATCATGGGTATCCACCATTTTAGCCCTTATTTTGGCTACCATTCACATCATATCACATATACATATTAACACATTTAAACATTCATTTAAGCATTCAAGAGACGGTCACGATAACTTCGCTTTTGTTTGGCACAATCGATCAAATCCGAAACCCACGTCTAAATGATTTGCACCCTTGCGCTTGTTGAACTCTTTCCTACACAACCTAAGTCGAGAATCGGCCAACATTGTATACCAAAATGGCCTATGGCGAATCGACTATTGCCTTACCTTACGAATCTAAATCCCAAAATACTTGCTTGCCCTTGAGACCGTTAAATCCTATATGCCATTGTTAGAATCGCTACAATAAATCCATGGAAAAAATGGCCTTTGGCGAAAAGTACATACCACTTACCTTGATCACGCAAATCCCGAAAGACCTCCTTAATGCTCCTTGATGTCAAAGACCAACGCTACTTGAAGAGACTACAAGGAAGTTGTCAATGGCACCACACTAGGAGATTCGACCTCTTGAGAGTTATGAAGAGAAAGGTAAAGAAAAGTTGGAGTTTGAAGTAGTTTTGACAATAGGGAAAATGAAAGAGAGGTTTCGCTTTGGTGTTTCTTTAAGGTATCGAGCAAATAAAAGAAAAAGAGGCTTATAAGGTTCAACTTTGGGAAAGAAAATGGGAGGAAGAAAAGATACACAAAATGCACATATGGTTACCTCAATATTAGGTTCTTGATTCAAGGAAAAGAGAGGAAAATGAGAGCTTCTCTTGATAAAATTTTCGCAATTAACATCAAAGAAAAAGATAAAAGATGAACACTAATTTGACTTAATCTCCCTTCTTGACCGAATATACCCACCCAAAAATATCAACTCCTTATCATATCCCATACTTTTCTCCCATTATCACTTCATTTAAAATTAAACAAATAAGCCACCATTATCTCTTATCTTACCCATTAAAAAATAAATAAATAAAGCTACACTTATCTTCTATCTACTAACTTAAAATAAATAAACCTTTATCATATAAAAAAAATAAAAGAAGCCTTATCTCATCCTTGTAAAACCCATGTGCTGTCCACTACTCCTTCCCCCTCTCTTAACGTCACATGCAAAAATAAAAGCCACCCCTCATGCTACCAACATGATTCGAACCCCTTCCCTTGAAGCTCCCTTTTTGACGCACACTTACAGCACTCAAGGTGGCATCCCTTGCCACTTTTCCAAGGTACTCTTTGTGTCATAAACTTCACCACTTATTCCTTTAAGGCCTTACTCCTTAACGTCAAAAATGTAAAATAATCGCCACCCATTTTGTCTGCCCACACGACTAACCAAGGCCCTTGCCCCCGTGACATGGCGTCATTCACTAAGGCCCTAAGTGGCGCCTTGCGACCACTTTACCAAGGTGATTTTTATGTCCAAGAACTCCCAAAATTTTCCTTAAGGCCTCCTTCGCCTAGCTCCCTTAATTAATACTTAAAACCAAATTTTCTCCTATGGCTCAAACCTTCCTTAGCTTATAACTAGCCCCTAAAATACCTCAATTAACACCACAACGACCACACTTATGCAAAAAAAAGAAAAATAATTTAATCAAAATTAACACCTATTTGAGTATTACAATTCTACCTCCTTAAAATAATTTAGTCCTCAAATTACTTACTAACGAACAATCTTACATCCTAACTCACCACACTACGCTATCTTGCAAGACTCGATCTTAAAGAACTATCATACTTACGGGCACATTCTCTAAGTTCACAATCGTGGTTTCATACACTTCACTAGCAACATAAGAACAAGTGATTCTACAACGAACAAGCAATAAAGGGTATTCGTAAACAAGAAACTTACCCGTTGTCACATCCGCACATCACTATCCTCGCGATGGTCGATTGCATAAAACAACCTTGGTCGCCTTGCATCCGAACCTTCAAAGACTCCGCTTGGTGCTCCACGACCTCACCAAACCATTCCTCTATGGTTGGGACCACGACCCTAAATAGCCGCTTGTTGACTATTCCTACTCAGCTGCTCATAACCCTGGCCTACTTTCTGAGCCCAACTCGGATCCTGGGGATAATATCTAATCAAATGAGACTTAGACTTACACCTAAAACATTCTTGATCTCGATTCCAGCACTCACCGACATGATACCTTCCACACTGAGCACACGGACGGTCCTGATTTCCAATAGCTGGCTTAGTAACACGAACAGAATTCTCAACCCTCGATCTTTTCTAAAAGCTCTCAGATGATTTTGACTGTCCAAAACTCCTCTTATCCCAGTTCCTATCCTTATCTCTGTTCTGCCTCACCGAGTCCTTAATCCCCTCAGCTACCTTAGCCTTTTCTACTAATCTGCGAACTCTCGCCTCGCCATGAGCTATCAATAACCTCAGATCATCCCTTAGTCCGTCCTCAAATCGAACACATCGCTCATGCTCCGTAGCCACTACTCCTCGAGCATACCGACTCAACCTTAGGAATTCAGCCTCGTCTCCGCCACGGACTTGTTCCCTTGAACCAGCCCTAGAAACGCCTTCCTTTGCGCATCAATGTAATGAGTACCAATATACTTCTTCTGATAAGCCGTCTTAACGTATTCCCAAGTGAGTTCCTCAGCCGTAGCACCATCCCGAACTGTGAGCCACCACTAATATGCCTCATCGTGAAGTAGCGCCACCATTCCTTTCACTTTCTCCTCAAGCATGATCCAACTCATCCATAATTCGCGGTCGCCTCCAACCAATACTCACCAGTCTGGGTGCCACACTGCACACGCCACGGAACACCTCGGCTCCGTTGGCTCAAGTCGCTTCGCACGGACTTCCTAGCTATCATATTTCCACCTGCTCCAGCCACCATCTCAAGAACTCGCAAAGATCGCTGCGATACCGCATCATCCCCCGTCTGATCTTGCCGTCAACTCCAAAAGCTGGTAGTGGTGGCAGTGGTACCTCATTCTCGGATCCTTGACCCGATCTAACGGGTTACGACATGATCATTCTACCTCGACCACGCCCACGATGACCACGCCCTCTAGAACTCATTTCTAACGTCGCGATTTAATCGATTAAAAGTTTTATGTATTAGAAATTTTGTTTCACCGATTATCCCACTAACAATTTTATGAATGTAGTGTTTAGAAGTAGTTCTTTTGATCAACCAAAAGTTCATTTCAAGTTCACTATTCTAGTTCGTAGAGTCACATTCACATTCATCAACATTCAACACACTTCCATGGGCATTTTGTCCATTCCCATCCTGTGGGTAATTTAGTCATTTGTTCTATGAGGGTATTTTGGTAATAAATCGAGGTCAATTTAAAAATCTTTACAAATCGAGGCATTTCCAAAATTTACAAAACTCGAGGTTAAAATTTGTTTTCCAAATCAGAGGTATTGCAAAATTTCAAAGAATCGAGGTCATTTCGGTAATTTTGTAAGTCGGGGTATTTTCGTAAATTTTTCCAAATCGTAGTATCTTAATAATTTGCAAAATTTGGATTTACGGTATTTTGTAAAACAAAATATCTTTGCAAAAGTCGAGGTATTATGGTAATTTCAAGAATCAAGGGTATTTTTGTAATTTCTCAACCTGGGCATTAGGTAATTTTATAAATCAAGAATTTTCGTGAAAATTTTCCAAGTCTAAAATGGTTTTACAAATCAAAAGGAGTAATTTTGAAACATGTAAGATTTTTATAAACAGAAGGCTAGTCCTTTCGGTTTTAATTATTGGGTTTAGCAGTGAATAAGTCCTCTTGGTTAGGGTGAGCGGTTACTACGCACTGTAGGATTCGATTAAAGAGGAGGTGAGTCACTAGATTTGCTTAAATACTAAGCTATTATCGAATCCACTCCTAGACATCGCGCGCATAATTGCCACACCTTAACTTGGCGACTTAATCACAGAGTTTGTTGGTTGTTTTAAGTCTTATGTATTCTTCATTGCGAAAGAGACTAGTCCTAGGTTCAATAAATCCTAGTTCACTAATCTATGTTCCCATAATGCCCATCAAATTCACATATACAAATCACTTCAATAGCTTAGGTACTTACCGGTGGACTTGGTCGGAGATCAAAAGCCATGCCGAATAAACCTAAAATAAGAGTCCATATTTTTGAAAAGCCCATCTTTGAAAATGTTTTGGACCCAAAACCCTAAAAGTCGAGTTTTGAACCTGCTCGATACTAAATTAATACCCCAAACCCGGCCCACGAGCCTTGACCGGATCTGGTATGTCATCGCTAAAAGCGCTATTTAAGAATTTTGACTTAAAGGTGAAAACGTATAAATTTATTGTCTTTGGAAAAACATTGTGTATTTAAAAGCCCATTAAAAATTAGTTGTTATAAGTTCTCGATTAAAACTTTTATATAAGTTAATGTAATATAAATTGATTCAAAAAAAATATTTCCCATTATTAGTTCAATAATAAAATAAATAAACTTCAAACCCATGAATAAAGTTTCCAAATACTATAAGTGGCCCTTATTACATCAAATAAATTCCCAAATACTGAAAATATAAAGTTCGTAAATCAATTAAATCATCTTTCACATGGGCCACCTCGTATCCACTCCAACCTGATCCGAGCATCATGCATCACCTGTAAGGTTTAATAAAATATTGGGTGAGTTAAACAGACTCAGTGCATAGTTATTTCACATGTCTCCATATATGAGCTTGGCCCATATCCACACAGTCCATATACAAAATTATGCAATTATGAAGCCCAACCCATCCTAAGGTCCATCTGTTACCCCTACCTCGGCAGACCTGCTGCCCAAGGCCGTGGCTAATCCACTGATCAACCGAGTGATCCCACATATCAATCAGTCCACGGTGATGCACACAGCTATCAACTGTCGAGATGTGGCACCTAGCCAACACCTCCCTTGATGAAGCACATAGCTAACATCAAGCGCCAATGTAGCACAAGGCTAACATTAGACCACGTACATAAATATGTACACCCTGTCCTTCTTTGTTCAGATCCCAGGCCCCATGCATATAAATGTATCATGACCATGTATCACTTGAAATAGATATACATCACATGCCATCACATTTTCATACATATATCATATGTAAATTATCGTCATAAGAATACTGACCTGGTTTATCGATTACCCATCATGGGTATCCACCATTTTAGCCCTTATTTCGGCTACCATTCACATCATATCACATATACATATTAACACATTTAAGCATTCATTTAAGCATTCAAGAGACAATGCGATAACTACGCACCTATTTTGGCACAATCGATCAAATCCCGAAACCTACGTCTAAATGATTTGCACCCTTGCGCTTGTTGAACTCTTTCCTACATAACCTAAGTCATTATCGGCCAACATTGTATACCAAAATGGCCAATGGCTGAATACGACTATTGCCTTGCCTTACGAATCTAAATCCCGAAATACTTGCTTGCCCCTTGAGACTGTCGAAATCCTATATGCCACTATTAGAATCGGCTACAATAAATCCATGGAAAAAAAATGGCCTTTGGCCGAAAAGCACATACCACTTACCTTGATCACGCAGATCCTAAAAGACCTCCCTTAATGCTCCTTGATGTCGGCACCAACGCTACTTGAAGAGACTACAAGGAAGTTGTCAATGGCACCACACTAGGAGATTCGACCTCTTGAGAGTTATGAAGAGAAAGGTAAAGAAAAGTTGGAGTTTGAAGTAGTTTCGACAATAGGGGAAAATGAAAGAGAGGTTTCAGCTTTGGTGTTTCTTTAAGGTATCGTGCAAATAAAAGAAAAATAGGCTTATAAGGTTCGGCTTTGGGAAAGAAAATGGGAGGAAGAAAAGATACACAAAATGCACATATGGTTACCTCAATATTCAGTTCTTGCTTCAAGGAAAAGAGAGGAAAATGAGAGAGCTTCTCTTGATAAAATTTTTGGCAAGTAACATCAAAGAAAAAGATAAAAAGATGAACACTAATTTCGGCACTTAATCTCCCTTCTTGACCGAATATGCCCACCCAAAAAGATCAACTCCTTATCATATCCCACACTTTTCTCCCATTATCACTTCATTTAAAATTAAACAAATAAGCCATCATTATCTCTTATCTTACCCATTAAAAAAATAAATAAATAAAGCTACACTTATCTTCTATCTACTATCTTAAAATAAATAAACCTTTATCATATAAAAAAAATAAAACAAGCCTTATCTTATCCTTGTAAAACCCATGTGCCGTCCACTACTCCTTCCCCCTCTCTTGACGTCACATGCAAAAATAAAAGCCACCCCTTATGCTACCAACATGATTCAAACCCCTTCCCTTGAAGCTCCCTTTTTGATGCACACTTACAGCACCCAAGGTGGTGTCCCTTGCCACTTTTCCAAGGTACTCTTTGTGTCATAAACTTCACCACTTATTCCTTTAAGGCCTCACTCCCTTAACGTTAAAAAATGTAAAAATAATCGCCACCCATTTTGCTGCCCACATGACTCGAACCAAGGCCCCTTGCCCACTGCACATGGCGTCATTCACCAAGGCCCTAAGTGGTGCGTTGCAACCACTTTACCAAGGTGATTCTTATGTCCAAGAACTCCCAAAATTTTCCTTAAGGCCTCCTTCGCCTAACTCCCCTTAATTAATACTTAAAACCAAATTTTCTCCTATGGCTCAAACCTTCCCTTAGCTTATAACTAGCCCCTAAAATACCTCAATTAACACCACAACGACCACACTTATGCAAAAAAAAGAAAAAATAATTTAATCAAAATTAACCCCTATTTCAGGGTATTACACTTTCTTTCTATTATTTAGCCTAAAATATGGAGTGATTGGTTTATTAATCTAAAGCTAATGAAAAACTAAACTAAACTAGATGCAAAGATAAAAGAATGAAACTTTGGGAAAAGACTGTGGAAAAACTCAGTTGATTTTAGATGATACCGTCAAGAAGAATCCACCTATGACTTCTCTTGTTATCTAACCTTTAATTCATATGACTTCTTTACTTAGCTTGATCCGTGAGACTCCCTAACCTATATTAAACCCTCTCTCGAGGTGAATAACGTATAACCTTAGGTTAATTAGTGGAACTCTCGTTCCCTTATAATAACCCCCAAAGAAAGCAGTAAATCGATCAATGGACTCTTATATTAGGTTTCACCCTAATTCAAAAAAATCTCGTCACCCTATCTTTAGGCGTGCGATCAACTCCGCTTAATTATGCTAGATCTACTCTCCAGCAGGGTCTATTCCTCCTCCACCTAAGCACATCAAATTAAATTAAGCAACATAATTAAGAACAAACTAAGTACTTATCATATAATTTAGAAATCAAATAACAAAATCCATCATAGGTTTCATCCCCTTCAGGTATCTGAAGGGTTTAGTTCATAACAAAATAAGAAAACATCTCAAGAGAAAAGATAAAACAAAACATAAGAAATCCCTAAAACCCCTTAAGGAATTGAAGAGGAAATCCTCTATCTTGAGTAGAACTCCGGCTTCTTGAGATGGATCAACTGGCTATCTTCGAGTAATTCCCTGAATAAAAGCTCTGACAGAAAACTCTGCCCAAAACTTCCTCCCTAGAATGGCTGCCTTGGGCTATTTATATAGGCTCTATAGATGCTTTACTTGGCTCCTAAGTACCTCATCCAAGTATAATTACTAATAAGGTGTTTAAGTAGACTTAGGAGTATGTTTCTTTGGCTTCAAGCATCCAAATTCGAGTGAAATTGCTCATTCCCGTGGCAGGGGCATGGCCATGGTACACGCCCGTGTAAATCGTCTTCAGGCCGTGTCTTGATTCTGTCGATTGGGGCACGACCGTGTAAATCATGGCATGGACGTGTGTACGAGGCACGGCTGTGTGGCTTGAAGTCCAGGCTGTGTCGATTTCCTCTTTGGCGCAAATTGGCCCATTTTAAGCCCGTTTCTCATTCTTTTCGTCCTCGGGTGCTTTCCTGAGTATAAAAATGAAAAGAAAGGATTAGAAGAACCTTTTTACATAAATCAAGGGCTAAATCATCCAAAAGCATACTAAATATGGGGTTAAAATATGTTACTTTTACGGTTTATCAAATACCCCCACACTTAAGCTTTTGCTTGTCCTCAAGCAAAATTCTCAACTTGCAATTAAAATAAACTTTCCATAATTCATAATTCCTATCGACAATGTCTCGTCATAATTCATAGATAATTTATACATGGATAATTCAACTCAAAGAGTCCTAAAGATTCAATCACGATAAGTCATACCTTTGTAGTACGAAAACATAGGTGTCTCCCCTTATCTGAATAATTACCTTTAATTCAAAACTGACAAGGATTGACATCCTCACTAAAGGTTTATTCAAATCACTCAAAGTGTTTAAGGTTCAAGAATAAGCACTCATAAGTCGAACTCGAAAAGTTAATCCCATAGGCTTGCTCGAAAATCAAATCTCCACCATCAGATATGAGATGATACAGATCAAAAGATCTTTATCGAGGGTTGTAACGGGCTAAGGTTAAGGGTGTGGATACAAATTTGAATTAGAAGGTTAGAATCGAGACTAACTTGACAAATTACCTAACTAGAAACAATGAACTAACTATGGATTGATAATTATTCTATAATAAAGAGTATTTTCATCACTTAAAATTTGATAATACTTTAATACGAGCTTTTTCTTGAATAATTTGAATTTAAATGCTCTAAGCTTTTTTTTTTAAGAACAAGCCAAAATATTACATCATAAATGATAAATGTAACTACTGAACTAATATAATTTGGTAACTTAATCAAATCAAACCTCGATTAAAGGGTAGTCAAAAGAAAGGGTGATAAGAAATACAAAGGGATTTTGGGTTAATATTAGTGGGTGAGTCAGTAAAAAGGTTGTTAGAATTCAACGGGGTTTACTAGGGGTTACTTTGTGAAGGTAGGCTTTTTATGGAGTAAGTGGGTTAAATCCTATGCGCTTATCATCTCGTCAGATATCAAATCAAAAGTGTGGTCTCGACATGTATAAATGACGCAAGTTCTAGAATAACAGTTCAAAGTTAACACACTCATAATCAATAAAGTGAGCATGAAAAAGAATATATGCTCTATAAGGCTCAAAATCTCACAAAAAGTATGGGTAATTGACATCAATCCTATAGAATTCAAATTTCTAGGTAATACTCAAATTCAGTTCAACACCCTAAAGATTTTTTGAAAAATAGACTTATCATGCTTGATTCTCTAGTATTCTTTAAGTATAAATCATCAATGCACAATTATCACTGACTTACTCAAAAACATGTCAATAACAATCATAAATCATTAGAAATTTCACCCTAATTAATAATTTGAGAAGATTACTTATGGACAATACTAAAATTCAAGATTTGAGAATAATGCAACTCAAAAAGTTAGGTATTTTTACCCCCCACACTTAAGTTGTACATTGCCCTCAATGTACAAAGATAGATAAACAGTTATGTAATAAAAAGAGAAGGGGAGAAGTAAGACTTCCTGAATTTTGGATGATTCCGGGAGTTGGCATCTTTGGTGGCGGTGATGGTGTCTTCTCTGGGCCCGGTGGGGTGGCTACCGAAAAGTATTTTGCTAGATGAAGAAACTGGGTAGCCTGGGAAGATATAGCTAAGAAATCTAAAGAAACATTAAGAATATACTAATAATATAATTAAGCACAAGAAAAAATAAAGAGAAGGATACTAAGAAGAAAACTAAAGTTAAAATAGAATACTAATGGACTGAATAGTCCTTATTGACAGATGGTTTGCGAAGTGGGAGTGATTTCTAAGGCTGCGGATTATTGGTGATGGTGGAAGTGGCGTGATTCCCTAGCAGCCTTTAGAAACTAAAACCAAGAAACTAGGATGAAGGGAATTAATTTAAGCAGAAGAGAAGTATAGGTAAGGAAAATAAAGGAGAAGAGAAAAGAAAAATAGAACCGAAATGGTTTCGGAGATCCTTGGCGTGTCGAATAGTTGAAGCTGTCGGAATGAACTCATGTTGAGATCTCCTTTGGGGAGACAATGCTTACCTTCTTACGCTTCTTCGGCATGATTTTTGTGTAGCTCAAGAGTTTGGACACTATCTTAAAGAAATAAGAGAAATTTGGAAGAAGGAGGGAAGAATGAGAAATTGGTAGGAAAGAAGAGGGTTGTGGTGTTTAAATAGTATCTCAAATCTGGCACGTTCATACGCCCGTGGTCCAAGGGCGTGTCGAGTTACACGGCCGCCTTACACGGCTGTGGTGTAGAGCGTGTTGCATTGCCCACGCCTGTTCTTGATATGCCAGGCCGGTGTTTGAGTAGTCAGTGTCAACCACGGCAGCCGCCTGCACGGCCATGGTATGCAGGCGTGTGCGTCCCACCCCGCTTCTCGGTCACCACGCCTGGTTGGGAGATAGTCAGTAGCTTCACACGATTTAGGGCACGGCCTTGCTAATCTATCGGTGCCCGTGGGGAAGGGTGGTTGGGCCCATGACGTTTGACGATGGTTGGCCTGAATTGCATTGCCTCTGCTCTGTCAGTGTGGTGGTTCGGTGGTCCACAAGGCCAAGGACACGGCCGTGTGGCCTTGGAAATCTGCACTTTTGTGTTAGTTTACAACTAGTTATTTAGAAAAGAAAGAAACTGAAAATAAATTTGAAAATAAATTGAGTTAATGCTCGAGTTGCCTCCCGAGATGCGCTCGTTTATAGTCTTAAGCTAGACTATCCTCGTATTTGAAAATTTTAGGGAGGTTTAAAGGTTTGAATATCTTCCCTCATGCTCACAGTTCTATTTTTGTGACAAGGTTGAAGTCGAGAAGCGTTTACCTTGAATTTGCCAAATATTTGATTGCTTACCTCGACTACTTCGTGTGGGAAGATATTGTGTACCTTAAGAAGAATTTCTCCCTTTGCCCTCAGGTCTGTTGAAGTGATGTGGGGATCGACTTTGTCTAACAGTACCTAGTCTCCTATTTTAAAGTGATTTGATGTCCCTACGAGCTTTTCTGGTGGTTCTTCTAGTTTTACTTCGTGTGGATCCGGCTTTTCTTTGACTTGTATCTTCTGCTCTTCTAAATCATCGACCTTAAGATTTTGTTTCTTGTGTGATTCTTCTTTGTCGACTTAGGGGCTATGAGTTAGCTCAGGTTTGATGCCTTGTGATGTTTCCTGTAATGAAGGTTGAATAATTTGATTATCTATTGAAGTGACTTTATTACCTTCATCATCTGCTGTTCTGGCTGAGTCAAGAGCTTGAAGATTGATCGATTCATCTCCTGCGCGAAGTACGAGTTCACTTGTGGCGACAACAATTTTAGTTCTAGCAGTTGCTAGGAAAGGTCTTCCTAGAATTAAGGGGATTGAATTATCCTCATCCATGTCTAAAACAGCAAAATCTACTGGGAAAACAAATTTATCGATTTTTACAAGAACATCTTCAATAATGCCCCTAGGAATTCTAACAGTTTTATCAGCTAGTTGAATACTCATCCTAGTTTGTTTAGGCTTCCCTAGACCTAGTCGTTTAAACAATGCAAAAGGTATGACATTTATGCTTTCCCCTAGATCAGCTAACGCATTATTAATAGTTAAACTACCAATTAAGCATGGAATCGTAAAACTCTCTGGATCTTTTTGTTTCTGCGGTAGTCTATTCTGTAACATTGTCGAGCATGTTGCGCTTAGTTCCACGTGGTGCTCTTCATCTATTTTGCGTTTGTTTGTCAAGAGTTGTCTTAAAAATTTCCTCGAGTCTGGCATCTGGAAAAAAGCTTCAAGAAGGGGTAAATTAATATGTAATTTCTTTAAAAGTTTAAGAATCTTGCCAAACTGTTCCTCTGAATCATTTCCTTTCAATGCTTCGGGATAAGGTATGCAAGGTTTGTATTCTTTGATTATTGGTTCTGGCTTTTTGTGTGCTACCTCTGTTTTATCTTTTTCTTCCTTGGTTTCTTGTGCCGTGGTGGGCTCGTCTACCTTTATAACCTCTTGAGCTGTGATGGCTTGGATTTGTTCTTTTGGGTTTATTTCTGTGTTACTTGGTAGATGTCCTTGTTGACATTCAGAAATCAGCTTTGCGAGATGTCCCACTGACCTAGTAAGTTCTCCAACTTGATTCTCGATCCCTTTGATCGATTTTTGTTGTTCATCGTTACCGCTTCATCTTTTGGAAACGAGAATCTATGGTCGCCATGAATTTCTTCAAAGATTTCTTCGAGGTTTGATTTCTTCTCTTGTGGATATGGCTGATTTTTATAATTTGGAGGAGGTTGCTACCTTTGATTTCCTTGATTTCCTTGTCCTCCCTACGAAAAATTTGGGTGGCTGCTCCAACCTACGTTATAAGTGTTACTATAAGGATTATTATTAGATCTGAAATTGTTACCTATATAGTTTGTTTGCTCATGTTCTACTCCTGGTTGGTAGGGTGGGTACTCAGGATTCGCCACATTCCCACTTGCGTCGCATTGCATTACTGGGTGTACCTGTGAAGAACATAAATTATCAAGCTTTTTATTCATTATCTCCACCTGTGTTGACAGCATCGTTACTACGTCTATGTTAAAAACTTTGGCTGATTTTGTCAGTTTGGCCCTTGTAATTTTCCATTGATAGGTATTCAACGACATCTCTTCAATAAAGTTGTAAACAGCTTTAGGAGTTTTGTTATTCAAAGTTCCACCGGATGATGAGTCAATCATTTGCCTCGTTGAAGAATTCACATCGTTGTAAAAAATTTGGACTTGAAGCCATAAAGGTAATCTGTGGTGTGGACATCTTCTCAAGAGATCCTTATATCTTTCCCATGCATCATATAATGTTTCTACGTCATTCTGCACAAAAGAAGATATGTCATTCCTAAATTTGGTCGTTTTGGCTGGTGGAAAATATTTTAAAAGAAATTTTTCAGTCATTTGATCCCATGTGGTGATTGATCCTCGTGGTAACAAGCTCAACCACTGCTTTGCTTTATTCCTTAATGAAAAGGAAAATAATCAAAGACGAATGGCATCATCAGAAACGCCATTTATTTTGAAAGTATCACAGAACTCTAAAAAATTTGCTATATGAGTGTTCGGGTCTTCATCCTGCAAACTATCAAATTGAACAAATTGTTGAATCATTTGTATTGTATTAGGCTTTAATTCAAAATTATTAGCAGCTATAGTAGGCCTGACAATACTTGATTCTGCTCTTGTCAAATTGGGTTTAGCATAATAATACATAGTACGCGGAGCATTCTGTTCTTGCACATTTGGCGATGGATTATTTTCATCCATCCCTTCAGTAGGATTGGATTTGTCTTGTTGTTCTTTTCTTTAGTAGTCTAGAGCTCGTCTAGTTTCTCTGCGATTCATGCGAGCGGTAGCTTCAATGTCACTTCCGTACGCTAAAGGTCCTCTCGGGATCCTTTTAGTCATAAACTAGAGGTACCTGCTAGGAGAAAAAAAAAAGAAATTTAATGTAAATAAAAATTTAACCTAAACTAAAAATAAAATTAAATTGCAAAAAAATAATAAAATAATGGCTAAAGTAATAGAAATAGATCTTTCTTAATATTTTAGTGTTCCCCGGCAACGGCGCCAAAAACTTGATCGTGTCAAACAGTCGAGTTTTAATATTTATAAAGAATGATCGAGCCTGTAGACTAACTATGACAACGATTGAGGCAAGTGCACCTATCGAATAATAGTATAGTTTAGGCAAGATTCTTTTATCGAACCCAAAGGAACCTAAAAGTACTAATACTCACTTTCTTTCTATTATTTAGCCTAAAATATGGAGTGATTGGTTTATTAATCTAAAACTATTGAAAAACTAAAGTAAACTAGATGCAAAGACAAAAGAATGAAACTTTGGGAAAAGACTGTGGAAAAACTCAGTTGATTTTAGACGATACCCTCAAAAAGAATCCTCCTATGACTTCTCTTGTTATCTAACCTTTAATTCATATGACTTCTTTACTTAGCTTGATCCATGAGACTCCCTAACCTATATTAAACCCTCTCTCAAGGCGAATAACGTCTAACCTTAGGTTAATTAGTGGAACTCTCGTTCTCCTATAATAACCCCCTAAGGAAGCAGTAAATTGATCAATGGACTCCCATATTAGGTTTCACCCTAATCCAGCAAAATCTCGTCACCCTATCTCTAGGCGTGCGATCAACTCCGCTTAATTATGCTAGATCTACTCTCAGGCAGGGTCAATTCCTCCTCCACCTAAACACATTAGATTAAATTAAGCAATATAATTAAGAACAAACTAATCACTTATCATATAATTTAGAAATCAAATAACAAAAGCCATCATAGGTTTCATCCCCTTCAGGTATCTTAAGGGTTTAGTTCATAACAAAATAAGAAAACATCTCAAGAGAAAAGATAAAACAAAACATAAGAAATCCCTAAAACCCCCTGAAGGAATTGAAGAGGAAATCCTCGGTCTTGAGTAGAACTCCGGCTTCTTGAGATGGATCAACTGGCTATCTTCGAGTAATTCCCTGAATAAAAGCTCTGGCAGAAAACTCTGCCCAAAACTTCCTCCCTAGAACGGCTGCCTTGGGTTGTTTATATAGGCTCCTTAGATGCTTTATTTGGCTCCTAAGTACCTCCTTCAAGTAGAATTAATATTAAGGTGTTTAAATAGACTTAGGAGTATGTTTCTTTGGCTTCAAGCATCCAAATCTGAATGAAATTGCTCATTCCCGTGGCAGGGGTACGGCCATGGTACACGCCCGTGTAAATCGTCTTCAGGTCATGTCTCAATTCTGTCGATTGGGGCATGGCCGTGTAAATCGTGGCATCGCCGTGTGAAGTAATTTGACAAGGCACAACCATGTGGCTTGAAGTCTAGGCCGTGTCGATTTCCTCTTTGGCCCAAATTGGCCCGTTTTAAGCCTGTTTCTTGTTCTTTTCGTCCTCGGGTGCTTTTTTGAGTATAAACATGAAAAGAAAGGATTAAAAGCACTTTTTTACATAGATCAAGGGCTAAATCATCCAAAAGCATACTAAATATGGGGTTAAAATATGTTACTTTTACAGTTTATTAGGAGTTCCTGTACCTTACTCAGAAAGATCGATATGTGGCCGAGTATGAGGCTGAATTCCTGCGATTGAGCCGCTATGTGCGAGGTATGGTGGCGACTGAGTATGATCGATGGATCCACTTTGAGGATGGCCTTAGGGATAATTTGAGAGTCCTAATAGGCGAAGATCGCCAAGGAGGTTAAGCGCGCTGAGGGTCAAAACCATAATCGAGAGAGGGTAAGAACAAAAAGGATTCAGAGCCCTCGAGTTTTGTACAGAGGCCTAACAAAATGGTCAGACTTGATGGGCCAGTTAGACTTGGGCCCCCAGTTACTGCTACTGGACTGCAGCCATGTGTCGATTGTGGTAGACGCTATCAGGGCAAGTGTTGGAGGAGGACTAGGGCGTGTCTGAGGTGTGGATCATTGGATCATCGCATTAGAGAGTGTCCGTTGAGGGTCGATCAGATGCAAGCTCAGGATACTGGTATTGTGCAGCCATAGAGAGTAGCACAGCAGCCACCGAAAGGCCGTGGTCAGAGAGTACCGGGCAGAGTTGCTGGCCAGACTGAGGTGAGGTAGCTTGCTTTGTATACACTGCATGTCACCGAGAGAATAGAGATGCTCCAAACGTCATCACGGGTACATTTCTTTTTTATGATGTGCCTTACACTTCATTGATAGATATAGGATCTACGTATTCCTATGTAACATATTCTGTTTCTAAAAATCTGGGGATTTCGGTTGAGAGTACTTCTAGCAAGGTGACAATGCCGAGCTCACTGGGCAACTGTTAGAGTTAGCAAACTATATAGGAAAGTTCCTTTAGAGGTTTAAGGACGGTATTTCGGTTGACTTGATGGAGCTTCTGTTTAGGGAGTTCGATATGATATAGGGGATGGACTGGTTGGTCAAGCATCGTGTGAGCTTGGACTATGCAACTAAGAGGATCGTATTGAGAATTGAAGAAGATGATGAGGTAGTCGTGGTTGGAGAACGTCAGAGGTACTTGGCTAACGTGATCTCTACACTGGTAGCTGAGAAACTAGTTCGCAAAGGATGTAAGGCATATTTGGCCTATGTAAGTGTTTTTGCTTCTAGGACTCTACTGTAAAGGATATTCGCACTATAAGAGATTTTCTAAATGTCTTTCCTGAGGAGTTTGGGATTAAGCTTTTCCTTGGTACAGCTCCGGTGTCTATCACTCCCTATCGAATGGCACCGAAGGAGCTTACGGAGCTTAAAGCTCAAATTCAAGAGTTGATGGATCGTGGGTTCATCCTCCCTAGTGTGTCTCCGTGGGAAGCGCTGGTACTATTTGTTAAGAAGAATGATGGATCTATGAGGATGTGTATTGACTATCGGTAACTGAATAAGCTGACTATCAAAAACAAGTTTCCGTTACCGAGTATATGTTTGACCAGTTTCGAGGGCGTCTGTGTTCTCCAAGATTGACTTATGTTTTAGGTATCATCAGTTAAGGGCTAAGGAGGCTGATGTGCATAAGACGGCACTTAAGACTCGTTATGGTCACTACGAGTTCCTAGTTATGCCTTTTGGGTTGACGAATACGCCAGCCACATTCATGGATTTGATGAGCCAGGTATTTCAACCTTATATGGATTAGTTCATCGTAGTTTTCATCAACGACATATTAGTTTATTTGAGGACTGAGGATGAGCATTACGAGCACCTTAGGATTGTTTTTCAGATTTTGAGGGAAAAGCATCTCTATGCTAAGTTTAGCAAGTGAGCATTTTGGGTATTGAAGTAACATTTCTGGGTCATGTGGTGTCTGCTGAGGGGATTTGAGTCAATCCTCGAAAGATTGACGCTGTAGTTTGGCGGGTTTCTGGGTTCGGCGAGTTATTATCAGCAGTTTGTGGAAGGCTTCTCACTGATTGTAGCACCTTTAACTAAGCTGCTACATAAAGGTATACCATTTTCTGGTCTGATGCGCAGTAAGAGAGCTTCGAGAAGCTCAAGACTATACTGATTGAGGCTCCTGTTCTGATACATCCTGAACCCAAAAAAGAGGTCACGGTTTATAGTGATAAATCACATGTCGATTTGGGATGTGTGTTGATGCAGGATGGTAAGGTAGTAGCATATGCGCCACGTCAGCTTAAGATGCATGAGGCGAACTACCCGACGCACAATTTGGAATTGGCCACTGTAGTATTTGCTTTGAAAATATGGAGGCACTATCTGTATGGTGAGAAATGTGTCATCTACACTGATCACAAAAGCCTTAAGTACCTCCTTACTTAGAAGGAGCTGAATCTTAAGCAGTGCAGATTGGTTAAGCTGCTTAAGGATTATGACTGTACCATTGAGTACCATCCTGGCAATGCCAATGTAGTGGCCGATTCATTGAGCCGTAGGGATATTACTAATCTGATAGCAATGTTCGTTCAACTTAGCTTGTTCGACGATGGGAGTTTTTTGTATGAACTGCAAGTCAAACCAACTTGGATCGAGCAGATTAAGGGTAAACAGCTAGAGGATGAGTCTCTGAGCTTGAGGTTTCGATAGATTGAGAGTGGTACTATTGTCGACTTTGGGTTAAACAATGATGGTATGTTGTGTTTCTGAGGACGTATCTGTGTACCGAACGATGTGGATCTGAGATAGTCGATTTTAAGGGAGGTGCATAGTAGCCCTTATGCTATGCATCCCGGTGGGAATAAGATGTACCAAGATCATCAAGAACTATACTGGTGGTTGGGTTTAAAGCGTGAGATTACTGATTTTGTGGCACGATGTCTAACTTCCCAGCAGGTTAAGGCTGAGCATCAGTTACCTTCACGTTTGATGTAGCTGGTTAAGATTCTCTTATGGAAATGGGAACGAGTGACTATGGACTTCGTTAGTGGGTTGCCCTTGACACCTACTAAGAATGATTCAGTTTGGGTCGTCGCGGATCGATTAACCAAGTCTACACACTTCACCCCAATTAGGATAGATTATTCTTTGCAGAAGCTGGCGAATCTCTATATTTCGGAGATAGTGAGACTGCACAGGGTACCAGTTTCGATCATCTCTGATAGGGATCCTCGCTTCACGTATCAGTTTTAGAAGAAGCTACATGAGGCTCTGGGTTCAAGGTTGGACTTTAGTACTGCGTTCCATCCTCAGATCGATGGTCAATCCGAGAGGGTGATGTAGATATTAGAGGATATGTTGAGGAGCTGTGCTATCGATTTTTGAGGCAGTTGGGAGGAGTATCTGCCGCTAGAGGAGTTTACTTATAATAACAGTTTCCAGTCTAGCATTCAGATGGCCCCTTACGAGGCTCTGTATGGTCGTAAGTGTCACACTCCCTTGTGTTGGACTGAGTTGGGTGAACAACGTGTTCTAGGTCCTGAGTTGGTTTCCAAAATTGAGGAAAAGGTTTGATTGATTAGGGATCGTCTGAAGGCGACTTCTGACAGACAGAAATCTTATGCTGATCTAAAGAGACGTTAGATTGAGTACTCTGTGGGGGACTTCGTATTTCTCAAGGTCTCGCCATGGAAAAAAATTTTAAGGTTCGGTCGTAAGGGCAAGCTGAGCCCTAAGTTTATTGGGCAGTACTGAATTTTGAAACGACTGGGACCGATCGCTTATCAATTAGAGTTACTTCCAGAGTTAGACCGTATTCAAGATGTGTTCCACGTCTCGATATTGAGGCACTACCGCTCCTCGTATATTGTCCTTGTTGAGGAGATTGAGGTTAGGCCAGACTTGAACTTTGAGGAGGAGCCGGTTTAGGTTCTGGATCGTGACATTAAAGTTCTACGAAAGAAATTCATTCCACTAGTAAAGGTTCTGTGGTGAAATCATAGCACTGAGGAGGCCACGTGGGAACCTGAGGATTCAATGCATCAGCAATATTCTCATTGTCCTGATCAAGAAAATTTCGAGGCCGAAATTTTCTTTCAGGGGGTAGATTTATAACACCCTAAATTTTATAATTATATTTCTGTAAATTCGGATACAACCGTATCCGCTTGATGGTTAAGTGTTTTGGAAGTGTGCGAAAGGTCCCAAGTTCAAGCCCTGTATTTGGAAAATTTTTAATTTTTTTCTAATTTAAGCCCTATCCCTGTTCAGTGGGCATATATTAAATTATTTATAAAACCATATCAGAATGGGCCTGCTGGTTTGGTGGTTAATTTGGGTGCTAGATTGCTGAAGGTCTTGTGTTTGAATTCCTGCGCAAGCATGGATATTCATTTTTTTTCAATTCTGTGCAAGAGCCTTAGTGGAGTTGGGTTTTTGAGTTGGTTGAGATATAGTGGATTAGTGGGAGAAAATCAAAGGATTTTCACATCTTTATTCCTTTATTTTTTTTTCCCAAAATTTTGATTATCCCTCTTTTTGGAAAAAAATCTAACGTTTCATTTCCCTCTCCCTACGTTTTCTTTTCTTTTTTTCCTCCATTGATTTTGATCTTTCATATCATAGTCCTTGCATCTCGTTATTTTGGTGTTGCAAGCTATTCTGGTAAGTGGGATCATTGTGTTTGTTTAGTTTTAATTTCTGAAGATTGAAGTTATGTAATTTGTTATGTAGGGGACGGTAGTGAACAGTAGTTTCACTTCAACGGTCTATTTTGTGCTATTTAACGGGTGTGATTGTGGTATGTGAGTGTGTTTGGCTCAGTTTGGGTTTGAGAAATTCGTTAATCAATTACTGAATCGTGATTGGGTACTCTGGATATAGGTTCTGGTGGCCTTAGGAGTGCTTTTTCGTCAAAAATAAACCAGATGTGTACCCAAAAACGCAGAAAATAGGGTTTGGCCGAAAGCCAAAAACCCCATTGTTGATGCCACATGGGCGTGTGGCTGCTCGTGTGGTAGGCCATGTGCCATAACACGGGCGTGTTTTTGACGAGGCCAGGCCATGCGTGCATGACACGGCCTTGTGATGGCCAGGCAGGCCGTGTGCTACATACGAGCTAGACTAATTTGGATCGTGTGGGCCATACGAGCATTTAGGTCCACACGGGCGTGTGGGATTTTGGGCCACACTTTGTGATCCACACGACCAAGGCAAATTTGGGCGTGTGGGCCTTTATGCGGCGGGCCAACACAGTAGCCACATGGGCGTGAGCCCATTTTATTGAATTGATTACTAAGGATGCACGGGTCACCCAAGTCATTGTGAACTCTCTGTAGGGTTGGTAAGCATTACTTAGACCCTAATTGTGTCAACTAACTGATTGATGGATTTATATTGAGTATGATGATAGTATGCATGTATACATTTACTGATTATATGTACTGATATCATGAGATAACATGTCATGCATTACATGGGGTTGGGTTGATTTTTTTTTGGAGGAAGTGTACTGAAAGGCTCTTAAGCCTAATATACTGGCAGCTCAACTGCAAACTACTATTTTGTGCCGCATTTGGTATTACTTGGAGTATAGGGATTGGTGGGTTGATTTAATCCCCACATGGAGTGTAGGGTTGGATGGAGATGGTGTGTAGAGGTGGTTGGGTAGGACTTTGTTATCAATATCGTGATATCTCACATCGACATCGTGATGGGCTAAGATCCTTATGCATACCGACATCGACATCTTGAGTTGGGCTAAGGCTAAAACCATTATCGACATCGAAAGGGCTTAGGCCCAAGATCTTTTTCTTGTGCACTATGTTTATCGTTGTTTGTTTTCTATGGATTACACACCGAGTTTATGTAAACTCACCCTTTTTGTTTAATGTGCACAGTAATCCCTGCACCTAGATGATCGGTGCACCGGAGGACTCGATGGTGGCCACAGCTTTTAGACTTTTACGATTTATAATTTATGATTTGTGGTTTATTTGGATGTAATTTGGGGAATTTTGCTTAAATTTGGTTTTTATTTATTTTTATGGATTTATAACCACTAGATGTAGGAAAACTCGGCCTTCAAAAAGGAAAAGTTTTCTCTAAACACACGATTTACTCAAAACGAGTTTAAAAGCTTCCGCAATGAATTATATTTAAAACAACCGACTAAACGAGTAAAGATTTTGGAATTAAGAAGAGATAATAAAAGTAAGTAAATGGAAATGGTTTTATCAGAGAAACTTAGTTTTCAACACGCGATCATGTGACTTGATTCGCCATAACGTCCGTGCGGGTTTGGAGTGTTACATTATTTATTATCAAATGTGCTAAGGTCATCTAAAAAAAATTCTGACATGACCATTCTTGGTTCATTAACTCAATTTCTACTAACCTTATTTTTGGAATATGACAATAACCCAAAAACATAGAGTGAAATAATTGTAATAGATGGTCGAAATATGGCAATCTTGATTCGAGTACTACAACAAATAGCTGGGTAATCGGAGGGGACAACTACTTGATGATGAAACAAGGTTTTTTTTCAAACAAGTGGAAGGGTAATCGAAAGGGTTTCTGAGTTTGTGAAAGGTTTCAAACAAATTCAGGGTTTTTTTTCAAACAAATTGAATCAAAACGATTTCTCAGATGAAGAATCAATGTTAAATATGGGATTCTTAATAACTATTATCTGGCTATTGATATTCAACAAAAAGAAACCTAATAGTTTTATTTCAGATAAAGAATCGATAAATTTTTCCCCAAACGATTCAAAGCCAGATGTTAAGTTTTTAATTCTTTCTTATTTTTCAAATATTAATTAATGTTGCCTTTAATTCTTTTTTTAAAAAGGGTCAGGTCAGCAGCTAAAAAAAGGGTCAAATAGAGTTCTCATATTGCGACACGTGGTGGTAGCGATTGACACAAAGATCACACGTCAAGAAAATTTAAACGGCATTAAGCTCAGGTATAAACCAATGGACGGAAAAAAAGTTTGGGTATTAATCTGGGACAAAAAAACCATAGGTACCAATCTAGGAGAAGTGGGACAAAAAAGTTTGGGTATTAATCTGGGACAAAATAATAATATTTTTAAGAGTTAATTTGAAATCAAATTCTCTGGTAGAGTTCCGGTAGGAGTGAAATTCTTACACTGCTCAACCACCGGAGAACCGCTGCCGCTGACAATCCACCGGCCATCAAAATGTCGCCGTTGTAGTTACCGACAACGCCGTTCTGGTGATGTAGGTGCGACACCCTCACAACACCTCGAGCCGGTTCAACTGTTGGCAATTCGGTCCGGGTCAGTGACAACCCGATCGGCCTAGTCTAGCCACCGGTTGGATCGTATGCCCAGTTTCACATATAGAGCCCAGTTCAACCAGTTTTGGGTCTTGGTCCCAGGTTTTGGTTCTCGAGCTCAATTTTCTATCTCAAGTTCAATTTTCAAATTTAATTACCCATTGGGCCAATTGTCTGACTTGAAAACTAATTTCCAAAAATGTCATATTAATTTTAATTAATTTGATTAATTTAATTTTCCTTCATCAAAATTAATTTTTCCAAAATCACTTAGATTTTCTAAATTAATTTTTCAAGAAATTCCTTTAATCAAATTCTCTAGTTGAACAATTCTCATGACCACCTAATTTAATTTAACATCAAATAAATCGACTCTTATTTCCAAAGTCGTAAAATTTCCTTCTGATTCAAATGTAGTTCGATTGAGCTTTTGTTGAGCTAGCAGAAGGACAATCAGACATATACAATTAGGCTCTAGTAATTGCAATTTTGTTCAGAAACATCGTTTAGATAATTGGCAATTACTTAATCATAAACTCAATACTCCATTATTGAAAACTCCATATTGTATGCTCTTTATGAAAGCAATTCATCCAACTACTTTGTCCAATGACCTCGTTATGTGTTACCCTCATATGATATCCTTGATTCCTTTAAGTTAAAATTCATTCACTCAATACAATTCTATTTTATCTCATTGTCTCCATTGTGTCTTCTTAATGATTAATATGATCACATCAACAAATGACTGTGATAAATTGCTTGTTTGAGAACAAGCAACCCATGGCCACGTTCCATATTTATCAATTCATACAATGCTAATGAGAGGATATCGTTAACTCTTTAATTGAGCTATGAATTCCATTATTGCTAGTAAAGCAATGCCATACACAATTTATTTACCCAACATACCGACTATGTAACACCCTGAATTAGGGGGTTATTTGTAATTTAAATAAATTCCATGTGGACTTCAAGAAATAAATAAATATGATTTTATTTAGCATGATTTAGGGTCTAGAAATAACCCTGATTTAGGTCGAATTTGGGTTTTAAAAAAAAAGAAAAGAAAAGAAGGAAAAAAAATTTAAATTAAAGTACTTAAAAGGAGGGAAGCTAGGGAATAGCGGTTAAATAAAATTTAAGAAAAACTTGACACAGAATGTATTAGGTATAAGTGGCGTGGTGCGCCTAAGGGTTGCAAGGACGCCTTGGGTTCAATCTTGGAAAGGGAGAATTCATTTTGTTTTTATTTTGGGCGTTAAAGAGAAGGGGCCGTAAAGGAAGGTCTTAAGATTAAATAATGGAGATGTTCGGACATGAAAGACGGGCTGGTGGAGTGGCTTGGGGCACCACTTAAGGGGCCTTGGTATGAGGACTCGGGTTCGAGTCATGGTAGGTATAAGGAGGACGTTTTTTGGCTTTATGCTGAAAGGAAAAAGGGCCCAGCTTATAAAGGCTTTAAAATTTAATGAGGAGGCTTTATGACATGAAAGTCGATTGGGAGAAGTGGTAAGGGCGCTGGAAGAGGGGGCTGCAGTGAGGTCTCAGTTCGAGACATGAAGGATGCAATGGAGCATTTCGCTTTTTTTTTTTTCCATATGCGATCTTCGGGCTTTAGTAAGAAGGTTTATAATTGAATGTTGTGGCCAATTGACATGAAAGTCAATGTGGTAGTGGCCTGGGCATGTTAAGGGGGCCGCTAGGGTTCCATGTTCGAATCCAAGCAAAGAAAGAACTTAATTATTTTTTTCTCTTTTTCTTCCCCTTCTTTGGCGTGAGGGAGCGTAATTAGCGAGATTTTGGACTCTAATTTTGATAAGAGATAAGGCATTTTTTGCTCATAATCATTTGGAAGGGGGTTATTAGTAGTTTAATTACAATTAAATTGTTGAGGGATTAGAGATTAAAGTTAGATTTATTTTGTGATAATTCAAGGCTGGAAATTATCACAAAATAAAGAGAATTTGGCCACTTTGGGACTCCTTAGGGCTGTCCATAATTGTTTTTTTACAGAAAGGAAGGGCCAAAAGTTCTTCAATTTTTCTCTTCTTTTCTCACTTGTTGTCGCGAAATTCCCTAAGCAATTGTTCAATTTTCCAGCTTCTTTTCTTCTTCTTTTATGTCGAAAACCCTTTGAACCCCTACTTCTTTTCCTTCATCTTTTTCTTCCTCCATTAGCCAAACCCTACCACCTTGTCGCCAAAATCTCCTTAGACAAACCGCCCAAAATCACTCAAAATTCCAGCATCATCTCTTGTTTTCCTTAGCGAATCTACTCCTCCCGATTTGGTGTAGTTTTGGTTAACATCAAAGCAAAGGGTGCTCTTTTCTTCAATCGGTTAGAAGAGGTAAGTGGATCTCGTCAATGTTCTGCTTTTGTTGGATCAAGATCTATGGTTATAACATTATGTCTAAACCGATTGTAGGAAGCTTTTGGAATTATTTTCCAAGGAAAGTTGGTAGCACATTCGACCAAAGGCCTTTCAATTAAAAAGTCTATGATTAAATGTCAAACTAACGATGCCATGGATTTAGGGACTAAGTTAGGCTTGGATTTGATTGGAAATCAAATCCATTCAAGGGACAAAAATCTAGTGTTGTAGATCGGATCTTCTGGATCTAGGAATTCCTAGAGAAGCAGTGTGTAAACTCCTTACACACTTTATTATTAAACTTGTAATTTATTGTCTTGTGTATAAATTTTGGTAGTGATCTATGATATGCTTGTGGGCTTAAACATGGATTTGGGTAAGTCCCCTAAATTTATGACTTTTGATATATGATTTGCATGCCATCACATGATGATTAAATGCTATGATATGATTTATGAAAATTTTTACTAAAACATGTGATGGTGGGATTGATGAGAGGAGGGATGAAATATGGATGTCGTCGGTGGTTTTGACCACAAGATGGGTTGGCCCCATCAGATTATTTGTGACCTATGGTCATCGGTGGTTTTGACCACAACGATTGAATATTTGCGACTAAGTCCCAAAGTGGTTTGGTACCACCAAATGGTTTTGACCACACTTGATATTTTGTGACCTATGGTCATCATGGTTTTGACCACACGATGGGTTGGCCCCATCATTTAAATTGTGACTTTAAGTCATCAGTGGTTTTGACCACATGGGGTAGAAAAGGAGTATGGATGGCTAGTTGGGTTGCATGTGCATGTTTAATTGATAAATTGTGTATGAGTTGTATTTTTAGGGTAGGGATTTACACATCGAGTCTTGGTGACTCACCCTTCCCTTAACATTTTGCGATGAGTAGATCGCGGAGATGGAGCCGAGAGGACTCGAGGCTGCCATGCTTAATGTTGGAATTAAATTATGTTTTCGTTAAGTTTAATTATTTTATTTCCTAAGTATCTTTAATTTGGGATGTAATAAGGCCGCTTATTTATTTTGTGGATGTTATTTTCTTTATTTTGCTTATGTTATGTTACAAATGAAATTTTCAATTGATAAGTAATCGATTAAAATAATTTTTCAAACTTAATAAATTTCTACTTGTTTTTAAAAGATGTTACCATCGGGTAACAAAAATAAACTAAGTCAACTATCACTTTGATGATTTTAAATGATACATGATCAATGTTTTCAAAAGGGTTTATAAAGCCCAACTGTATTTATAAAAGTCCCAACCGAGTTTTCAAACCCCGCTTTAAATACCTTAGCCCAATTTTATCAAGTTTTCACCGTAATTTCAAAATGACTCAAATTATTTTACCCAAGGACATACCAGATCCGCCAGACTCATGGGCTGGGTTTGGGGTGTTACAAATTGGTATCGAGCCCTGCTCAAAACTCAAATTGGGGCCCAAGGCCCAAAATGTTTTATTTTGGATAGTAGGCCTTATTATAATGTTTGAGAAATTATTTTGGCTTGAATAAAGATGGCACCGAGTCTCCAAGACCTATCCGCCTGTAAGTACCTCTATCAATTTCTCGTGAATTTTTTTTGGATGAGGGTAGAAGATAAATGGGAACGTAGACTACTAGAGTAGAAACTATTGAACCCTGTGGCTAGCATACCCCAACAAAAATTTCATAAAATTTAATAATTACCTAAACAAACCCCGTGAGTTGTCAATGAGCAAAGGATGTGGCAATCATTATACGCATGTCTAGGATTGATTCGGTGAGGGCTCGGTATTTAAGCAATTCCTCGTGACTCACCTCCTACTCACTTGAATCCTACCCATGAGTAATCTGCTCATCCTAATGAGACGACACACTCACAAAGCTAAATTCGATAACTAAAACCCGAAAGGACTAGCCATTTTATTTTGGGAAATAATTAAAATTTTAGTTTTTTAAAAAAAAGAGACCAAAATACCCTCAAGATGAAAATGACCAAAATACCTCGGTTTGTAAAATACCTCCATATGGAAAAATTTTCAAATAGAAATTTTCAAAACATCCTTCTTTGTGAATTCACTTAGAACCTAAATTTTGGAAATTATTTTGTGAAGATACCTCGACTATGTAGAATTACTAAAATACCCTTGGGGTGAAATTACAAAATGCCCTTGAGTTATGAAATTTCCAAAATACCCACGATTTTAATCCAAAAAATTCATCACATGAAAAGTGCCCAAAATCGTAAAATTCGAAAACGTTATGATTACAAAATTGCCCCTAACCTACCAAATTACCAGAATACCCCCTAACTTTCAAAATTTTACATCTCTATTTTGGAAAGTGCAATTAGCAAAAAGATCCCTCAAAGTTTTACAATCTTTGAAATATCCCCGATTCATCAAATTTTACAAATTCACCTCGATTTGTGAAAATTACCAAAATGCCCCCGAGCTTCAAAATCGATAAAACACCCTCAATTTCAAAATTTTTCAAAATACCCGGGAAATTAAGAGTTTTAAAATAATTTTTGACAAAATCATCCGAGAACCTATATTTTTGAAAAATTACGAAAATACCCCTGTAGGACAAATTACAGAAAATACCCCCGGGTAGTGGAAGAACAATCACCATGAAATCAACAACTCTCTTTGAATGAATGAATGAAAGACTGTGTGTTTGGTTGATTACGAAAGAACCACTTCTAAAACTCCTATCATAAAATTTCTTCGCGGATAACCAAGTGAAACTAAGGTATCGATACATAAAAATTCTTAAATGATAAACGCGATCGTTAGAATGAGTTCAAGAGGTCGTGGACGCCCGCCTCGTGGCCGTGGTAGAGGTAGGATGACCGCTCGAGCCCGCGAGGTCCGGCCATGGGTCCAAAATGAGATGCTTGGATCACCGACACCAAAATCGAGTTTCAAGACCATACGGTGGTAATGACGTAGTATCTCAAAGTGGTACTACGGGTGTTGGAACGAGTAGTCGAGGTCATGCGGTGCAGAACCCGAATTGTGTTGAACGACTCCGCCAACGGAGCGTAAGTATTCAGAGGAGTTTCCGGAGTGGCACCTAGTACAATGGAATATTGGTTAGAGTCCACGGAAAGGATTATGGGTGACTTGGATTTCACCGAGGAGAATTTCAAAGGCATCATCTCTCCGCTTGGGATGAGTCCTATCGGTGGTGGCTCACCGTAAGGGATGGAACAGTGGCGTAAAACCTTACTTGGGAATTTTTCGTGGAAGCCTACCAAAAGAAGTATATTGGAACCGGTATGTAGACGCCAGAGAAAGGCTTTCTTGAACTCGTTCAAGGAAACAAGTCGATGGAATATGAGGCCGAGTTCCTCCGATTAATAGATATGCTCGTGGTATTGTGGGTACCGAGCATGAGCTAATGTGGTCGTTTGAGGATGGCACGATAGATGAGCCGAGAATGATGATAGCTCCACAACAGAGAACGAGTTCATTGTCCTTGTGGAGAAGTCTAAAGTTCTTGAGGAGTAAGACACATCTGTTAGACGGAACTAGGATAGAAATTGGAATAAGAGGAGCTCGAAACCATCAGAGTTCCCTGGTAATCAGCAAAAGAGGTCAAAGTTTGGTGGGTCAGATCAAACTGCTAGGCCTGCTGCTGCTAATCCTCAATGGCCGCCACGGTGTGATAAGTGTGGCAAGTTTCACAAGGGGGAGTGTTGGAATGGTAATCGTGGATGCTTTGAATGTGGGTCTATGGAGCATCGAGTTAGAGACTGTCCTAAGAAGGCAGCTAGGCTGAGAACGGAAGGTCAGGATCATGCACCGAACAGAAGGGATAACCAACAACCACAGAGGGTCGAGAAAAATAGGGGTAATGGAAATGGTAGCAGGCGTACGAGGTGTCAAGGTGCAGAGGCGAGGCAACCAAGGTTGGTTTATGCAATTGGCCGTCATGAGGAGGAAGATGTGCCAAATGTGACAACGGTACGCTCTTTAATTCGAATACCCTAATTGCTTTAATTATTGTAGAGTTTTCTTGTTTTACTAGGAAGTGCTCGAAATCTTGGTTGTGAACTTAGAGATTGTGTCTAGGAAGCATGATAATTCTTTAAGATCGAGAAAGCGCAAAGAAGAGTATAAAGGTGAGTAAAGATGTACGTTATTCGTTAGTAAGTAATTTCGAGGACTAAATTATTTTTAAGGGGTAGAACCTGTAACACCCCTAATTAGGGGTTATTTATAATTTAAATAAATTCCATGTGGACTTCAAGAAATAAATAAATATGATTTTATTTAGCATGATTTAGGGTCTAGAAATAACCACGATTTAGGTCGAATTTGGGTTTTAAAAAAAAGAAAAGAAGAAAAAATTTAAATTAAAGTACTTAAAAGGAGGGAAGCTAGGGAATAGCGGTTAAATAAAATTTAAGAAAAACTTGACACAGGAATGTATTAGGTATAAGTGGCGTGGTGCGCCTAAGGGTTGCAAGGGAGGTCTTGGGTTCGAATCTTGGAAAGGGGAGAATTCATTTTGTTTTTATTTTGGGGCGTTAAAGAGAAGGGGGCCAGAAAGGAAGGTCTTAAGATTAAATAATGGAGATGTTCTGACATGAAAGACGGGCTAGTGGAGTGGCTTGGGGCACCACTTAAGGGGGCCTTGGTATGAGGACTCGGGTTCGAGTCATGGTAGGCGTAAGGAGGATGTTTTTTTGGCTTTGGCGTTGAAAGGAAAAAGGGCCCGATTATAAAGGCTTTAAAATTTAATGAGGAGGCTTTATGACATGAAAGTCGATTGGGAGAAGTGGTAATGCTAAAGAGGGGGCTGCAGTGAGGTCTCGTGTTCGAGACATGAAGGATGCAATGGAGCATTTCGCTTTTATTTTTTTTTCCATATGCGATCTCGGGCTTTAGTAAGAAGGTTTATAATTAATGTTGTGGCCAATTGACATGAAAGTCAATGTACGAGTGGCTGGGCGTGTTAAGGAAATGCCGCTAGGTTCGTGTTGAATCCAAGCAAGAAAGAACTTGGTTATTTTTTTTTTTCCTCTTTTTCTTCCCCTTTGGCGTGAGGGAGCAGAATTGGCAAGATTTTGGACTCTAATTTTGATAAGAGATAAGGCATTTTTTGCTCATAATCACTGGAAGGGGGTTATTAGTAGTTTAATTACAATTAAATTGTTGAGGGATTAGAGATTCGTTAGATTTATTTTGTGATAATTCAAGGCTGGAAATTATCACAAAATAAAGAGAATTTGGCCACTTTGGGACTCCTTAGGGCTGTCCATAATTGTTTTTTTACAGCAAGGAAGGGCCAAAAGTTCTTCAATTTTTCTTCTTTTTCTCACTTGTTGCTTTGAAATTCCCTAAGCAATTGTTCAATTTTCCAGCTTCTTTTCTTCTTCTTTACAATGTCGAAAACCCCTTGAACCCCTACTTCTTTTCCTTCATCTTTTCTTCCTCCATTAGCCAAACCTCGCCACCTTGTCGCTAAAATCTCCTTAGACAAACCGCCAAAATCACTCAAAATTCCAGCATCATCTCTTGTTTTCCTTAGTTAATCTACTCCTCCCGATTTGGTGTAGTTTTGGTCAACATCAAAGCAAAGGGTGCTCTTTTTCTTCAATCGGTTAGAAGAGGTAAGTGGATCTCGTCAATGTTCTGCTTTTGTTGGATCAAGATCTATGGTTATAACATTATGTCTAAACCGATTGTAGGGAGCTTTGAATTATTTTCCAAGGAAAGTTGGTAAGCACATTCGCCAAAGGCCTTTCAATTAAAAAGTCTATGATTAAATGTCAAACTAACGATGCCATGGATTTAGGGACTGTTAGGCTTTGATTTGATTGGAAATCAAATCCATTCAAGCGACAAAAATCTAGTGTTGTAGATCGGATCTTCTGGATCTAGGAATTCTAGAGAAACAGTGTGTAAACTCCTTACACACTTTATTATTAAACTTGTAATTTATTGTCTTGTGTATAAATTTTGGTAGTGATCTATGATATGCTTGTGGGCTTAAACATGGATTTCGGTAAGTCCCTAAATTTATGACTTTTGATATATGATTTGCATGCCATCACATGATGATTAAATGCTATGATATGATTTATGAAAATTCTTACTAAAACATGTGATGGTGGGATTGATGAGAGGAGGGGATGAAATATGGACTGTCGTCGATGGTTTTGACCACAAGATGGGTTGGCCCCATCGATTATTTGTGACCTATGGTCATCAATGGTTTTGACCACAATGATTGAATATTTGCGACTAAGTCCCGTGGTTTGGTACCACAAGTGGTTTTGACCACACTTGATATTTTGTGACCTATGGTCATCAATGGTTTTGACCACACGATGGGTTGGCCCCATCATTTAAATTGTGACTTTAAGTCATCAATGGTTTTGACCACACGGGTAGAAAAGGAGTATGGATGGCTAGTTGGGTTGCATGTGCATGTTTAATTGATAAATTGTGTATGAGTTGTATTTTAGGGTAGGGATTTACACACTCGAGTCTTGGTGACTCACCCCTTCCTTAACATTTTGCGATGAGTAGATCATGAGATGGAGCCGAGAGGACTCGAGGCGGCCATGCTTAATGTTGGAATTAAATTATGTTTTCGTTAAGTTTAATTATTTTATTTCCTAAGTATCTTTAATTTGGGATGTAATAAGGCCGCTATTTATTTTGTGGATGTTATTTTCTTTATTTTGCTTATGTTATGTTACAAATGAAATTTTCAATTGATAAGTAATCGATTAAAATAATTTTTCAAACTTAATAAATTTCTGCTGTGTTTTAAAAGATGTTACCATCGGGTAACAAAAATAAACTAAGTCAACTATCACTTTGATGATTTTAAAATGATACATGATCAATCAAAAGGGTTTATAAAGCCCAATCAGATTTATAAAAAGTCCCAACCGAGTTTTCAAACCCGCTTTAAATACCTTAGCCCAATTTTATCAAGTTTTCACCGTAATTTCAAAATGACTCAAATTATTTTACGCAGTGACATACCAGATCCGGTCAGGACTCATGGGTCGGGTTTGGGGTGTTACAGACTATGGGCTTGATCATCTTTAGAGCATAAGCCTCCACTTATATCAAAGCACGTGAGTAACATACGCATGGTTAGTGACGAACTCAAGATTTAGGTAAATCACACCATAAACATCACAAGTGAATTAATTCACAAATAGATTCAAAATTAATTCATCTTGGGTCTAGTTCAATAAATCATTCTTTCAATGAATACATTTATGTTTTTACCTGTGGAGTCAACATCTTCCCAATTGGAATTGTAGATGACATAATAATCCTTCTAAGTATTTGGATCAAATGCTCACTTTGATTCTTTTACGAGATTACGGACGCGTTTAAATTATATGCTGAATTAAGTTGTCTTTCTCGCAATGTAAACATTCTTACAGTGTCACTTATTATCAGTTTGAACTTAGATAATCAATAAGTTAATATTTGTTTGTCACAATTTTGCTATTCATGCAAAATATGAAAGATAAAAACACAAAAGATAGAATAGTGACATATGAAATGAACTTTATTTATTTATTTATCATTCAAATACATAGAAAACAATTACATGCTTACAACAATATGGGCATATTTCCCAACAATGGGTATGTGAAGTCCATACCGTGTAAGACCTAGTTTGGGGCTATGGCATCATATGGGGTATGGAAAGTCCATATAGTGTAAGGCCTAGCCATATTGCTATGGCATCATATGGCAAACAAAGACCACATTTGAGTATGTCATGTGGTGGATGGTTGGGTGAGTACTAGACGATGAGGGGCAAAGCTCATGATAATGAGTGTAGGCAAATCCCAATCGTCGAAAACACCAAGTTACTGATATGTTGAAGCCTTTATTGTTGTTCTTATATATGTGAGCCTTTGTGGTGTAACTTGTTGTATGTGAGTCATTATGACAGAATATGGTGTACGAGCCATTGTGGTAGTAACTTGGTATATGTGAGCCTTGGTGGCCAATCTGTTATATGTGAGCCCTTGTGATGGGAACTTGTGATATGTGAGTCTTTGTGACTATTCTTTGATATGTAAGCCTGATAAACCATAATTTATACATATTTTTACCTCATGCTTGGCTTATTTTTGGATGAATTTTCATTAAATTTGATGAATTCGATGCTCTTAATCCTTTAATTTCATGTTTTACACTCAGGAGAGCTTAGGGAGTCGAAAAGAACGATAAATGGGCCAAAAGGGACAAACTACCTACCTCAAAAATCAACACAACTGGACTATAGCACACGGAAGATCACATGGCCGTGTGTGACGAAAGCGTAATCGAAAGCACTACTAAGTTGTAGACCACACGGCCATGTGGCGAAAGCGTAATCAAGCATGGCCTAAGCTATCGAACACGGGCATCGTGACACGGTGTGTCTCAAACACCCCAAACCCGGCCTATGCATTAAGACTAGATTTAGTTTGTTACATAGATCAAACTATCTTAATAATTTAGATGAATCGGTATTTCAAAACCCTTTTTAAAATAGAGTTTAATAAAACCTATGTAATTAATTTTAAGTTTTGATGTAATTGAGAAACATAAGTTAAAATTCTCATCATTAAATTTTTAATTATCAAAATCATAAAGTAATTTTTTATAAGAGTTCGTAGTATTTGAAAATAAGAATAGTTAAAGAATCTCGTATGTTTGAAAATCCAAAATATTTTAAGAAAACATTATGTGATAACCGTAAGCCCATATTAAAATATCCAAAACAAAAATTTAATCCAACCACGCATAAAATCCATAAAATATTAATAGAGGCCTTATTACATCATACCCAAAATAGTAAAATAAGGAAAGTACTTATTAAAAAGTTCAAAGTTCATTAAACCCATGTTTGCAGTATGGCCTCCACAAAGTTTATTACCTGAGATGAAAAATTTGAGGGAGTGAGTTACTCAGAACTCAGTGTATAACTCACTTACTTTATCCATTGGGCCAGATCATCAAGTCATTATTTTGGGCTTGAGCCCATTATCAAGATTAACAATATAAATAATGGAATGCATGCAAAAATGAAATTTTCCCACCCAAACCTAATTTCCATCCGCTACACACCACCCGTACCAACCATCACACCATGGGATCAAGTCAACCCACCCCGCCATCACACCAATTGTAGGCATTAAGCCATTTTATATTTGTGGCAGAGCCACCGAACTAGATTGTGACAAAGTCACCGAACTAGAGGCATTGAGCCATTAAAATATTTGTGGCATAGCCACCAAACTAGAGGCAATCAATGTTTAATTATTTTGTGGCAAAGCCAACGAACTAGATTTTGGCAACAGCCTTTCTTCTCTTCATCGTTAATCCCAACCCATGCAACATGTATGCAAAATAATCTATATTCAGATGATGATTTTGGCTAAAAGGCCAAATATATATAAGTCAATATTTCAGGTTTTTATTAAGGCCCATAATACAAGATATCATTTATTCCATATAACAATTTAGCATCTTTGGCCCATTTAACGATCTAGCAGAGATTTCGGCCCATTTACTATTTATCAGGGATTTCGGCCCATTTTACTATTTATCAGGGATTTCTGCCCATTTTACTATTTATCAGGGATTTCGGCCCATTTTACTATTTATCAGGGATTTCGGCCCATTTTACTATCTATCAAAGATTTATGCCCATTTTACTAACTAGCATACTTATCGGCCCATTTTCGATCTAACGTAGATTTCTACCCATTTTCACGAGACATAAAATTTACATATTAACAACTAACTCATCGAGTATGCCGTAATATTCACCATTTTAATCGTTTTCATATAATTTTCACCAAAATACCAATTATTACGCATTATACTGATTTTGTCATTTTTACTATTTTTCTCAATACTACTGATGACATCCAACCGAGAAAAGTGTGAAGTTACACACCTTGATATCGTGAGTACTAAACCTTCCCGCTCATCAACACCTAAACGTAATACGAACCATTAGAACACTATCATTTATCAAAAATACACTATTGGTATACGATCTAAATCCTTACCCCTTTGATTTTGAACCACTTCTATTTTTGGTTTCTCCTCGTTTGTTGATTCGTTGCCCGATGAGAATCCACGAACGTACAAAGGCTCGGGAGTACGAACGACTTCAAATAATTGATTCTCCTCGGTTGAAGGTCCGTAACTCGGTGGAAAATCCTAGATTCCCGAAATAGCCCTTCGTTTATAATTAGGGGATTTATAAACCGCCTCTTTCAAAGCTATGGACCGCCTTTTCTCGCTTCTATCTTGAATGTCTCTAAAGACATAAGATTATTAGTTCAACTTATTAGTATCGAAATATTACTAACATTTATAAGATTTTAGATTTGGCTTACCACGATTTGTCTTCGTTCCACGAGAATCGATCGAGCGATTATGTTCCTAAAACGAAATCGATTAATAACTAACTATACTAAATGAATAAGAATCCTTAAAAGAAAATCACTTTACCTTGATTCTTGAAATCGATTCCAAAGTTCCAAAAATACTCAAGAACACCTTCAGTTTCTACCCTCCAAAATCTCACTAATGCTCACAATTGGAAGAAATTGTGTGAGAAGAATTCGGTTTTGATCAAGAAAATGAAAGAAATTTTTGGCACAAGTACAAGTTAACATTCAGCCATGAGAGAGATTATTGTGGAGATTTTTAATTGAGAGAAAAGTAAAAGAATGGAACAATGGAGATAGTATGATTCGGTTTCAAGTGAGAAAGGGATAAGGAAAGAAAAAGAAAGGAGAAAGAAAAGGGAAGAAAAGAATTGGGTTTTGGAAGGATTGTGTAATCGGTTTTGTGAAGAAGAAAGAAAAGAGTGGCCTTTTGGGGTGTTGATGGTTTCAAGACTAGGAAGAATGATTGGCAAAGAAAATGATCAAATGATCAAGAAGAAAGAATGGTAAAGAAAATTGCTATAGTTTCCTCAAAGGGTTTGGTAAAATCGGCTAAGGGAGAGAGCAAACTTTTGAGAGAAAAATTTGATGAACAAGTAACAATTGACCAAAAAGAATTGTTCTCCCAATGTCAAAGCTTACAAATGCAAACACAAAACTGCCATCCCCTTAACCTCAATGCAATTAATACAATGGTCAAAAGGCCATTAGGAAGTTTCCAAAACATCTTCCTACACTTAAGCCTTTTTCCTCCTTTTCCTTAAGTTGATGAAACACAATCCCCATTTCAAGCCCTTATCCTTAGCTTTCCAAAACCTTAATCTTCTTACCAAAATAAAAACAATACAACTCATCCTATCCTTATCTCCTTGCCGACACATGCATAGACTAAAGCAAAAAAAAAATTTCTTATTACATGCTAGGTGATTCGAACTCCTTCCCTCATGTCCAACTTATGGTGCCATCACCACTATGCCATTAACTCATCTTATGCCATCTTTTAGTACTTAATTAATTTAAGTCTCAAGATCATTTAATTTCTTTACTCTAAATTACACTTAACTAATATTTTTTTATTCTAACTCCAAGTAAACCCGAACTAACATTTAACAACATAATGATACTCAAATTTTTAGGATGTTACAATTCTACCCCCTTAAAAGAAAATTTCGTCCTCGAAATTTACCTGATTAAAAGAGGTGAGGATATTGTTGTCGAATTGCATCCTTAGGCTCCCACGTAGCTTCCTCCGCTCCGTGATTACGCCATAAAACTTTGACCAATGGCACGATCTTCTTTCTTAGCACTTTAACATCCCGGCCTATAATTTCCATCGGTTCTTCTTCAAAAGACAAGTCCGAATTTAATTCCACTTCCTCTCTACAGACTATATGAGATGGATTCGATCTATAGCGCCTCAAAGATGGAAACATGGAAAACATTATGAATTTGACCCAACTCCGGAGGTAATTCAATCGATAAGCCATCGACCAACACGCTTCGTCACACGATATGGCCCGATGAACCTAGGGCTCAACTTGCCCTTCTTTCCGAATCAAAATTTTCTTCCAAGGTGAGACCTTCGAAAGACTCGGTCTCCCACAAGAAACTCGATATCCTTACGCTTCAGTCCGATACGACTTCGCCTATCTCGAGGCTTCCTTTAACCGTGCTCAATAACTTTTACCTTTTCCTCCATTTCGAGATATCATCTCGTGGCCCAACATCCGCCGTCGCCCAATTCAGGTCCAACAAGTAGGAGTACAGCACCACGACCATACAATGCCTCATAGGGTGCCATCCGAATGCTAGACCGATAGCTATTGTTATACGTAAATTCCGCCAATGGTAGAAAATCCTCCCAACTACCTCTCAAGTCGATCACACATCCCCTTAACATGTCTTTCAATATCCGAATTACTCTTTCCGATCGACCATCGACCGAGGATGAAAAGTCGACCAAATTCAACTTTGTCCCCAAGGCTTCATGCAGAAGCTTTCCAAAATCGTGATGTAAATCTAGGATCCCCGTCGATATAATAGACACCGGTACCCCATGCAACCTCACGATTTCAGATACATACTGACTTAGCCAATTTTCAGAATGAGTAATCCGTATTTAATTGGAAGAAAATGAGCGCCTTTGTCAAACGATCAACTATTACCCATACGAAAATTTTCTAGTAGGTGTTAAAGGTAACCCACTAACAAAATCCATAGTTATACGCTCCCATTTCCAAAGAGGAATCTTTACCGATTGTAATAAACCTGATGGCAATTGATGCTCCGCTTTCACTTGTTGACAAGTTAAACATTTTCCTACAAACTCGTAAATCTCACGCTTCAACCCCGACCACCAATCATCGCTTCACGGAGATCTCGATACATCTTATTTCCTCCGGTATAGCATAAGGGCTACTATCGCCTCGTAGAATCATTTGCCTCAATTTGAATCTTTAGGCATACAAACCCTTCCACGAAAGCACAAAGACTCCATTCATGTTTATACCAAAATCCTCTATTTCACCCCTTTCAACTCTTTGAAATAAAAGTCCCAACTTTTATCCGATGTCGACTTTTCCTTGATTTGTTCCAACCACGTAGGCTTCACCAAGTTCGCTAACAAACTACCATCATCATACAAACTCAAATGAGCAAACATTGCTCTTAAATCGATATCGCCTTACGACTTAACGCGTCGCCTACCACGTTAGCCTTTCCGTGATGATATTCGATTGAGAAATCATAGTCCTTAATAATTCCACCCATCTTCTTTGTCTCAAATTCAACTCCTTTTGGGTAAGGAGGTACTTAAGACTCTTGTGATCCGTGTAAATGATAGACTTCTCACCGTAGAGATAGAGCCTCCAAATCTTTAAAGCAAAGACCACGCAGCCTAACTCCAAATCATGAGTAGGGTAGTTTACTTCGTGCGGTCTCAATTGACGAGAAGTATAGGCCACCACCTTTCCATTTTGCATCAAGACACAACCCAAACCCGCATGAGACGCATCACAATAAACAAGAATTTTTTCCAGCCTCCTATCAATTAAACCTGTAAGCCGTCGTAATCTTCTTCAATTTCGAAACTCTCTTGTTGTTTTTCACCAAACATATGGTACTCCCTTTCGCAATAGCTTTAGTTAGGTGCAAAGAATCAACGAAAACCCTCAACAAAGCGCCTATAATAACCACCAATCCTAAGAAACTCCGAATTTCAGCTACCGGCTTTGGTGGTTTCCAATCCAGTATAGCCTCAATTTTCCAAGGATCTACCCTTATTCCTTCAGCTGATACCACATGACCGAAGAATGTCACTTCCTTTAGCCAAAATTCACATTTACTGAATTTGGCATAAAGTTGCTTATCACGAAGTAGCTGCAATACAATACGCAAATGCTTGTCATGCTCCTCTTCATTTCTTGAATAAACCAAGATGTCATCTATGAACACTACCACAAACCGGTCTAAATATGGTTGAAAGACTCGGTTCATCATGTCCATAAATGCGGCTGGTGCATTGGTTAATCCAAACGGCATCACTACAAACTCATAATGTCCATAACGAGTTCTGAATGTCGTCTTATAAATATCGCTTCTTTCACCCTAAGTCGGTGATAACCCGATCTCAAATCAATTTTGAGAAAATCAAGCTCCCTTTAATTGATCAAACAGTCATCAATTCTCGCAGAGGATACCTATTCTTAACCGTCAATTTATTCAATTGTCTGTAATCAATGCACATACGCATCGATCCATCCTTATTCTTCATGAACAAAACTGGTGCTCCCCACGGAGACACACTCGGTTGTATAAATCCCTGATCTAGCAATTCTTGAATTTGAGCTTTAAGCTCTGCCAACTCCTTCGGTGCCATTCTATAAGGAGCAATGGACACTGGAGCCGTATCGGGGAAAAGCTCAATGCCAAATTCTACTTCCCGATCTGGAGGTATACCAAGAAGTTCTTCGGGAAATACATCTAGAAATTCCTTCACCGTTCTCACATCATCCACAGATGACTCTTTGGCATCCAAAGCACAAATAAAAGCTAGGAATGCTCCATACCCTTTCCGTACCAACTTTTCTGCCTTTAACGCAGATACCACATTTGCCAAGTAATTCCTTCGTTCACCTATCATTATTACTTCCTTATCATCCGAGGTTCTTATTGACATCTGCTTTTCCGCACAATCCAAATGCGCCTGATGTTTAACCAACCAATCCATGCCCAGATTGAGATCGAACTCACTAAAGGCAATTCCATCAAATTTGCCAAAATACCTCCTCTTGAATTTCTAAGGAACGCCTCTAAACAGCTTTATTTACAATTACCGAACGCCCTAAAGGACTAATTACTGTCATCTCACTATCGGTAATTTCAGATTATAGATTCAGGTTTCCAGATATGGCGCTAGCAACATACGAATGGGTAGAACCAATATCTATTAAAGCAAGAATGTACATCAAGATAAAGAATGTACCAGTTATTACATCGTGCATTGCCATCCTCAAGGCGTCTAACTACATAGACCACCCCGGCCGTCTTGCATCAAGTGTTACCTCTGGGACCATTGCCTCGACCGGTGCACCTTGACCACGCCCACCCCATTACCACCACGACCTCTCGGTGGTCAGCCGAAAGTACCTTTGGGTTTTGTGCATCAAGATTACAAACTTCCGAGTCGTATCCATACGCCGAGGGCAATTTTTATATTGGTGATCCATTGAACCGCATTTGTAATAAGCACCTGCTTTCCTCCAAAGACTTCCGTAATGCCTTTTCCACATTCAAGACAATCTCGACCTCAATTATTAGTTGCGGTGCTCTACCTTGAGTGGTTCATCATTCCGAGGCCTCTTCAAACCTTTTGAAGAACCCGATCGCTATATATCTCTCTTGTTTCTAAATCTTTCCGATCTCGACGTTTCGAGTTCTTAGCCTCTTGGCTATCTTGGACTTCTCCACAAGCGTGGCAAAAGTTCTAACTTGTTGTGGGGCAATCGAACCTCAACTCATCATTCACCCATCCTCGAATTGCACACAACGCTCATGATCCGTTGACACTATTGTCCGAGCATAGCGACTCAAGCGTAAAAACTCACCTCATCACGCTAATCGTCTTACTCCCTTGGACAAGATTCGAAATTCTTCCTTCGGTATCCACATAACTTGTTCCAATATATTTCCTTGAAGGCAACTTAAAAGAATTCCCAAGTAATCAAGGCAACCTCGGTGCCTTCTCGAACAAAGAAGCCACCACCGACACGCCTCGCCTCTTAGCAAGGACACAGCCTTTCGGTTTACGCTCAACAAAGGCATTCCATATCATCCATAATTTGCTCCACGACTTGAGCCAATATTCAGCCACATTCGAGCTACACCAAAACTCCTCTAAAACTTCGCATTATTTGACTTGAGTCTTCCGAAATTGACCCACGAGTTGTTGGCCCAATTCTAGTTCCAATGACCCTTTCTAGGACTCGCAGATTGCTTGTGTCAAAGCATTATCTTCTTCCATATGATCCCGTGATCCCGCCTCACTTACAAGTGACGCAGTGCATCCATTTCCAGATATGATTTGGTACTTGATCAAAAGACTCGTCCTCTACCATACCACGCTCATCAAGGCCCACGACCACGCCCTCTAGTGCTCATGACGACTAATTCGATTTAATCGATTACAAGTTTTATGAATCAAAAATTGTTTGATGTTTATTAACGTGTTTTATGAGATTTGAGAGATAAAGTTGTTTTTACAACACATCCTATAGTCTCAATCTCTACGATTTTTAACATCCAAAACTAGAAGTTCTAGAGTGTTCTTATGATCATCATAATAATCATTAAGTAATAAATACTTACTTGACTTGTTGTCGGATGCTTGTGGTGCCATATTGATCTTTAAAACATAATTGAAATAATTTTATACAGAAATTATTTATTGAACCCAACCACAGCTGAGTTTTTGAAACTGGCTCTGATAACATTAAATGAAACACCCCAAACCCGGTCTATGCATTAAGACTAGATTTGGTTTGTTACATAGATCGAACTATCTTAACAATTTAGATGAAACGATATTTCAAAACCCTTTTTAAAATAGAGTTTAATAAAAACCTCTGTAATTAATTTTAAGTTTTGATGTAATTGAGAAACATAAGTTAAAATTCTCATCATTAAATTTTTAATTATCAAAATCATAAAGTAATTTTTTATAAGAGTTCGTAGTATTTGAAAATAAGAATAGTTAAAGAACTCGTATGTTTGAAAACCCAAAAATATTTTAAGAAAACATTATGTGATAACCGTAAGCCCATATTAAAATATCCAAAACAAAAATTTAATCCAACCATGCACAAAATCCATAAAATATTAATAGAGGCCTTATTACATCATACCCAAAATAGTAAAATAAGGAAAGTACTTATTAAAAAGTTCAAAGTTTATTAAACCCATGTTTGCAGATGGCCTCCACGAAGTCATCCTCGCCCAAGTCCACGTCAATTTCCATTACCCGAGATGAAAAATTTGAGGAGTGAGTTATTCGTAACTCATGTATAACTCACTTACTTTATCCATTGGGCCGATCATCAAGTCATTATTTTGGTCTTGAGCCCATTATCAAGATTAACAATATAAATAATGGAATGCATGCAAAAATGAAATTTTCCCACCCAAACCTAATTTTCATCTGCTACACACCACCCATACCAACCATCACACCTGTGGGGATCAAGTCAACCCACCTCGCCATCACACCAATCGTAGGCATTAAGCCATTTTATATTTGTGGCAGAGCCACCGAACTAGATAGTGACAAAGTCACCGAACTAGAGGCATTGAGCCATTAAAATATTTGTGGCATAGCCATCGAACTAGAGGCAATCAGCCGTTTAATTATTTTGTGGCAAAGCCACCAAACTAGATTTTGGCAACAGGCCTTTCTTCTCTTCATCGTTAATCCCAACCCATGTAACATGTATGCAAAATAATCTATATTTGTATGATGATTTTGGCAAAAAGGCCCAATATATATAAGTCAATATTTCAGGTTTTTATTAAGGCCCATAATACAAGATATCATTTATTCCATATAACAATTTAGCATCTTTGGCCCATTTAACGATCTAGCAGAGATTTCGGCCCATTTATCGATCTAGCAGAGATTTTGGCCCATTTACTATTTATCAGGGATTTCGGCCCATTTTACTATTTTTCAGGGATTTCGGGCCATTTTACTATTTATTAGGGATTTCGGCCCATTTTACTATCTATCAAAGATTTAGGCCCATTTTACTAACTAGCATACTTATCGGCCCATTTTCGATCTAATGTAGATTTTACCATTTTCACGAGACATAAAATTTACATATTAACAACTAACTCATCGAGGGCATTTTCGTAATATTCACCATTTTAATCATTTTCATGTATTTTTCACCAAAATACCAATTATTACGTATTATACCGATTTTGTTGTTTTTACGATTTTTCTCAATACTACTGATGACATCCAACCCGAGAAAAGTGTGAAGTTACACACCTTGATATCGTGAGTACTAAACCTTCCCGCTCATCAACACCTAAACGTAATACGAACCATTAGAACACTATCATTTATCAAAAATACAATATTGGTATACGATCTAAATCCTTACCCCTTTGATTTTGAACCACTTCTATTTTTGGTTTCTCCTCATTTGTTGATTCGTTGCCCGATGAGAATCCACGAACGTACAAAGGCTCGGGAGTACGAACGACTTCAAATAATTGATTCTCCTCGGTTGAAGGTCTGCAACCCGATGGAAAATCCTGGATTCCCAAAACAAATTTCTTCGCTTATAATTAGGGGATTTACTGAACCGCCTCTTCGAAAGCTATGGATCGCCTTTTCGCCTTCTATCTTGAATGTCTCTAAAGACATAAGATTATTAGTCCGACTTATTAGTATCAAAATATTACTAACGCTTATAAGATTTTAGATTTGGCTTACCACGATTTGTCTTCGTTCCACGAGAATTGATCGAGCGATTGTGTTCCTAAAACGAAATCGATTAATAACTAACTATACTAAATGAATAAGAATCCTTAAAAGAAAATCACTTTACCTTGATTTTTGAAATCGATTCCAAAGTTTCGAAAATACTCAAGAACACCTTGAGTTTCTACCCTCCAAAATCTCACTAATGCTCACGATTGGAAGAAATTGTGTGAGAAGAATTCGGTTTTGATCAAGAAAATGAAAGAAATTTTTGGCGCAAGTACAAGTTAACATTTGGCCATGAGAGAGATTATTGTGAGATTTTAATTGAGAGAAAAGTAAAAGAATGGAACAATGGAGATAGTATGATTCGGTTTCAAGTGAGAAAGGAGAAGGAAAAAAAGAAAGGAGAAAGAAAAGAGAAGAAAAGAATTGGGTTTTGGAAGGATTGTGTAATCGGTTTTGTGAAGAAGAAAGAAAAGAGAGTGGCCTTTTGGTGTGTTGATGGTTTCGACTAGGAAGAATGATTGCCAAAGAAAATGATCAAATGATCAAGAAGAAAGAATGGTAAAGAAAATTGCTATAGTTTCCTCAAGGGTTTGGTAAAATCGGCTAAGGAGAGAGCAAACTTCGAGAGAAAATTTGATGAACAAGTAACAATTGACCAAAAGAATTGTTCTCCCAATGTCCAAGCTTACAAATGCAAACACAAAGCCTACCATCCCCTTAACCTCAATGCCATCCAATACAATGGTCAAAAGGCCATTAGGAAGTTTCCAAAACATCTTCCTACACTTAAGCCTTTTTCCCTCCTTTTCCTTAAGTTGATGAAACACAATCCCCATTTAAAGCCCTTATCCTTAGCTTTCCAAAACCTTAATCTTCTTACCAAAATAAAAACAATACAACTCATTCTATCCTTATCTCCTTGCCGACACATGCATAGACTAAAGCAAAAAAAAAAAAATTTCTTATTGCATGCTAGGTGATTCGAACTCCTTCCCTCATGTCCAACTTATGGCGCCATCACCTATATGCCATTAACTCATCTTATGCCATCTTTTAGTACTTAATTAATTTAAGTCTCAAGATCACTTAATTTCTTTACTCTAAATTACACTTAACTAATATTTTTTTATTCTAACTCCAAGTAAACCCGAACTAACATTTAACAACATAATGATACTCAAATTTTTAGGATGTTACAGTGTCCCTGCCGATCCCAAGTCTAATTCTATTCGGAAAAAACCACTTGTGGACGAAGAAACGTATTCCAAAGCCTATATAAACACCCTAGGGGACAATCTAAGGAGATACGCAGAGTAGAAAGCAGAAAATACTCGAAGACAACCGTCAGGAGTAGTGAAACACCCCAAACCCGGCCCAAAAAGCCTGACCGAATTTGATATGTTCCTCGAGTAAAACTTTAGCAAATTCTCGCTTTGTTTAAGAAAAACTTGATGGTTTTGAATAAAACAAATTAACTTAAAGATCGGTTGAAATCAAATTGTAAAGTAAATTTGTATCTTCTTAAAACATTATTTTAAGAGAAATTAATAAGTTAAAAGAAAACCAGATGTAATGAAAATTTTATTTATTACTTTAAAACATATATATATATTAGTGTCAAAAACATTTTAAAGTATTTATCGAAAACCATTTAGTTATTTAATTAATAATTGTTCATGGCGTAAAAATAAATCCAAACATAAAAATTAAAAACAGTTCATAGTGGCCTTATTACATAAAAATAGCAAAACCCATAATAAATTCTAAATAAGTTTAATAAGTTTAATTTGGAAAATCTCCAAAATACTTTATTTGAGCATTGGCCACCAAGTAGTCCTCACGATTCGATCCATCGCGCTAAGAGTCATCTCAAAAATTATCCCACAAAAGGGTGAGTCATAAACTCAATGTGTAACACATACATTAAAAAGCCCATTTGATCATAGCCTTTAAGCCCATTAATAACACGATAGTCATAGGCCCATTTTATCACATTTGGCCAAAAGCCCATTTTATAGCAGATCAAATAATAATCATTTAAAATCACATATATATATATACATATAATGAAATGCAAACCCGCCCACCTAAATATCCATCCGCTACACACCACTGTACCAACCAATCACACCGTGGGGATTACTAAATCGACCCTCCATCCGCTACACACCATCAAGGCGGTTACTTACAACAACATGCACATCGCCTTATAATTTTGTGGCAAGGCCACTGCATAAATGTGACCAAGTCACCAGATTCAAAATATGTGACCAAGTCACCAGATTCACATATGTGACCAAGTCACCGGATTCAAATATGTGACCGAAGTCACTGGATTATGTGGTAAAACCACCGAACACTTCCCTTTATCAAATTTACCCATATGCCCATGCACACATATTATTCGTTTTCATGGCATTTACCCCAAAATCATAACATAGTCAAACTTATTTCACATTTATGCATATAGCAAAATTAACGAAGTATTGGGGTAAACATACCTGAATATCGCATACCATTGAATGGTATCCACAATCATTGTCAAACATATTTTCATATAAATCACATTTAATATAGATCTATGAGATTTTAGTGTAATGTTACACACCTTATAGTCACGAAGAACGATAGAATATTTAAGATTTCTGACTTTTGCCTACAACGTCGACAGTACCTACATAACACTATATGAGAAATCGATTATCACTAAAAAGTTATGGCCTTTGGTCGAAAATCATTATCTCCTTACCTTGGATTATTCAAATCCCGAATGATCTCCCCCTAAACGTCAGCTACAAAGGAACCCCGAAACTTTCCTTCAAGATTCGGCCAAAGAAACTAGGAGGATTAGAATCTTGATTGTTAACAATCAGAGAAAGATAAAGAAAGAAAATTAACCTTAGAAGAGATCCTTATCAAATAGAATGACCAAAACGCAAATGGTCAAATGTTCTTGGCTTTTGATGAAATATGAAAAGAAGAAATGAAGGGATGGAGTATGATACTAATTGATTTGATGACAAAAGAGAGTTTCGGCTTTAACAACAAAATAAGAAAAAGAAGAGAAATATACGAGGTTTATGGTGTTGCAAAAATGGTAAAATTGGAAGAGAGAATTTTCGGCCTTAGCAAGGTAAAAGAAAAGAAATAAAGAAGAGAAGAGAAATAGAGATGAAACACAAAAGTGGAATTGGCAAAGATGAGGAGAAAGAGAGAAGAAAAGAAAAGTGACAAATAACCCTTATGGTCAATGGATGATTCGGCCAAAGTGTACAAATGAGAAAAATTGGTAAATTTTTAGTGTGGTTCAACTTATGAAAGAAAAAGGTGAGGTTTATGAGAGAATGGAACAAGTTTTTGGCAAAAGAAAATGGCCAAAATGGCACTTTGATGGTCTTAAACTTTCGGCACCACACTAGAGAAAGAAGGAGAAAGATTTTTGGAGAAAAGGGAAAAGATGCACAAAATGCTAAGAGTTTGGCCAACTAACACCCTATTGCCTATGCAAAAATTCAGCCAACCTTACCCACATAATCCCCTTTTTCCTCCTCAATCCTTCCCCATCAATCCCTTGATTCCTAACACAATTAAACCTTCTCCCCTTAGCCCCTAAAGCCGACTAGGTTCATGGTCAAATGACCATGAAAAAGCTTCCAAAACATCCTCCTTTCTTCAAGCCTTTTGTCCCCCTATCTTACCATATCATCATGATCCCATGCCATAACTTCTAGCTTGCCTTTTGCATATGGTCTACTAACCAAAAATATGAAGATGACCATCCATTCTAGAATAGTCTTGGCCGACACTTTAGGAAAGAAAATAAAAAAAATTAAAATTCTTCCATTTGCTAGCTAGGGGATTCGAACCTCTCTCCTCATGCATTCACTCATGCACCATTACCACCTTGCCAAATGACTTATTATGCTTTAAACCTCTTGTCAATATTTCTTAAAGCCTATCTTTCTTAGTTCCATCTTAATTATTAAAAACTTAATATTTCTCTAAGCATTCACTTACATAATAAAGTTCAAAAATAAACTTCCAAAACACAGTCAATCATATTTAGGCATGCAACAACATTCAATTAAGTAGAGATGCATAACCCCTAATTATCAGGATGTTACAGTTCTACCCCCTTAAAATAATTTCGTCCTCAAAATTACCTGGCTAGAACAAGTGAGGGTATTATCGTCGATCGCTTCCTCCTGCTTCCCACGAAGCTTCTTCCGATCCATGATTATGCCATAACACTTTGACGAGAGGAACCAATTTTCTTCAGAAACCTTTACATCTCGCCTCCGTAATTTGAATTGGCTCCTCTTCATAGGACAACCGCCTAAATTCCACTTCCTCAATTGGCACTACATGAGATGGATCCGACGGTAATGGCGTAACATTGAAACATGGAACACATTGTGCATTTGCTTCAATTTCAAGGCAATTTAACTCGATATGCCACAGATCCGACCCGCTTAAAACCCGATAAGGTCCAATGAACTCGGACTTAACTTCCTTTATGCACCAAATCTCATCACCTTTTTCCAAGATGAGACCTTTAGGAATACTTGATCCCCACAAGAAACTCTATTTCCTTCCGCTTAAGATTTATGATGACTTTTTTCTCAAATGCTTCCTTTAACCGAGTCCGGACATTTTAACCTTTTCTTCTGATTCACCACTATTTTTGGACCCAAAATTTGACATTCCCTAATTTCGCTCTAACACGTAGGAGTGCGACACTTCCGCCCATATAGTGCTTCATATGGTGCTATCCAATATCGGCTTGGTAATCGTTGTTGTATGTAAATTCGCTAACTGTAAGAACTCTTCCCAACTTCCCCAAATCTATCACACATCCCTTAACATATCTTCTAAAATTTGATTACTCGCTCAGACCGTCTGCCGATCGTGGATGAAATGTCAGATCAAGTCCAATCTAGTGCCCAAAGCCCGATGCAATGCTTTCCAAAACCGAGACGTAAACCCTGATCTCTATCCAAAATAATCGACACCAAAGACTCCATGCAATCTCACAATCTCACCACATATAACTTCGCCAATTTCGCAAAGAGTAATCAACCCGAACGGGATAAAATGTGCGATTTCTTCAATCGGTCCACTATCACCCATATCGAGTCTTTCTTAGTAGGCGTAAGAGGAAGCCCACTAACAAAGTCCATGGTGATTCTCTCCCACTTCCATCATGAATCTTTATCTATTGTAGTAATCCCGAAGGTACTTGATGTTCAACCTTGACTTGTCGACACGCTAAGCACTTTCCTACAAATTTCGAACTTCCCGCTTAAGTCCAGCCACCAAAACCGATCTTGCAAATCTCGATATAACTTACTTCCTCCAGATGCATAGCATAAGGGCTACTATGCGACTCTCAAGAATCTTTTGCCTCAACTCCCGATCCCCAAGCATACGAGACTTTACCTTTGAAACACAATACCCCATCACCAAGTAATACCATAATCTTCCAATTCTCCACTGACCGCCAAGCTTTACACTCGATCTTCGCTCTACTAACTGCCTCTCTTTCACTTGACTCAACCATGTCGGCCTAACTTGTAATTCTACCAACAATCTTCCGTCATCATAAAGACTAAGATGTGCAAACATCGCCCTTAAATCTGACACCACTTTCCGACTTAGAGCGTCTGCCACCACATTCGCCTTGCCCGGGTGGTACTCAATAGAACAGTCGTAGTCTTTCAACAACTCTATCCACCTTCGCTGCCTCAAATTCAGTTCTTTCTGAGTCAGTAGATATTTTAGACTCTTGTGGTCCGTGTATATCACTGACCTTTCCCCGTATAAATAATGTCTCCAAACTTTAAGAGCAAAGACTACAGCTGCCAACTCCAAATCATGCGTCGGGTGATTAACCTCGTGTGGTCTCAACTGTCGAGACGCATACGCAACTACCTTCCCATCTTGCATCAGAACACATCCTAATCCCATGTGAGAAGTGTCACAATACACGCATTTAAATCCTTCCCCGCCAAAGTTGAATCAAACCGAGCTTCAATAAACCCTCTTGAGCTTCTCAAAGCTCACTTGCTATTTATCAGCCCACACGAAAGGTACTTCCTTTCTCAACAATTTTGTTAAAGGTGCAGCTATCGATCAGAATCCTTCGACAAATCTTCTGTAATAACCTGCTAATCCCAAGAAACTGCGAACCTTAGTTACGGACTTGGGTGGTTTCCAATCTAGTACAGCCTCAATCTTCCGAGGATCCACCCTTATCCCTTTCGCAGACACCACATGGCCTAAAAACGTGACTTCCTTCAGCCAAAATTCACACTTTTGAATTTGGCATATAGTTTCTTTTCCTTAAAACTTGTAACACAATCCGAGATGCTTATCATGCTCCATTTCGGACTTAGAATACACGTGATGTCGCCTATGAATACCACGACTAATTGATCCAAGTAGGGTTGGAAAATTTGGTTCATCATATCCATGAACGCAATTGGGCATTCGTTCAATCCGAATGGCATTACCGTAAATTCATAATGCCCATATCTAGTTCGAAGTCGTCTTATGGATATCCGCTTCTTTCACCTTAAGTCGATGATACGCCGACCTTAAATCAATCTTTGAGAATACCGCAGCTCCTTTAAGTCGATCGAACAAGTCGCCGATCCCCGGAAAGGATACTTGTTCTTGATGGTCGACTTATTCAACCGCCAGTAATCTATACACATCCACATCGTTCGCCCTTCTTCTTCACGAATAGGACCGATGCTCCCCATGGAGACACACTAGGTCGATAAATCCACGATCAAGCAACTCCCGAATCGAGCCTTAAGCTCAACTAACTCCTTCTTGCCATTCTATATGGAGCAATAGAACCGGCGCTGCTCTGCAATAATTCAATCCCAAATTCTACCTCTCGATCCGGAGGCAATCCCGAAGTTCTTCCAAAAACATCTACAAATTCATTCACAGCCCTAACTTCATTAATCAGCTTGCCTCCTTAGCCTCCAAGGCACTCACCAACATCGTAAAGGCTACACAACCCTTTCTAACCATCTTTTTCGCTTTAAGAGCGGATACTACGCTTGATAAGTAGTTTCGCTCTCACCCATCACTACAACTTCTTTGTCATCAAAAGTTCTTAGGACATCCGCTTAGCAAAGACAATCCACATTTGCGCGATACTTCACTAGCCAATCCATGCCTAAGATCAGTCAAATTCTCAATGGTAACTCCATTAAATCACCGGAACTCAGATACTTCCTTAAAAGTTTGTCTATTACATCGTTCATCTCTAAAGGACTAAGTATAGTCATCTTCCTAGTACAGCCTCGTAAGTCACATGCAAAGTTCCAGATACTTCACTAGCGATATAATAGTGAGTTGACCCTATATCTATCAAAGCAATAAAGGGCAACCTGTAAATCGTAAACGCGTGCGTGATAACATCGTGTTCGCTACTATCTTCTCTCGCGATTTAATCGCGATATCGGCTAAGTCGCAAAAATTTCGCTTCATATTCTCGCTATCGACTTATTTCCTTGCACCAAACTCAGAAATGCCTTTCTCTGGGAGTCGATGTAGCTAGCTCCAACGTATTTTCCTTCAAACTTAACTTTAAAATACCCCCAATCCACTCGATCCACAGGGGTACTCTCTTTGATAGTGAGCCACCATTGGTAAGCCTCATCACGAGTAGTGAAACAAGATTTTCACTTTTTCTTCTGCAGCGTCTAAATCGTCCATGATCCTCTCGATCGCCTCCAACCAATATTCCGCTACATTTGGGGCTACTCCAGATACTCCCTAAAACCTCGGCTCCATTTGATCTTAGTCTCTTAGCTACCGACTTTCGAGACCCATTTCCTATACTAGCTTCGCACATCGCTCCAAAACTCGCAAAGACGACTTGTGATATTCGTCACCTCCTCCATTTTGTTCTTAAAATTCCACCCCAACAATGGTGTAGTGAGCTTCATTTTCTAACCTTGACCAGATCTAACTGGTTCCACACATTCATTCTTCCTCTCTCACGCTCCATGATTTACCACGCCCCTAGAACTCATGTCTACTATGCGTATTATCTGTATGCATTAGAGTCTTTTCACTTCTTATTAAAAGAAAGTTTTATGCAACAGATATTCAGTGGTTTTTCCGTAGTAGTACACATACACCTAGGGTCCATGTCTCTAAAGTATAGTTTCCTTAGGCTTATCATACACTCACATCACTTTATCAACAAAAGTGCTTACCTGATGGATCTGGGTCGAGAACTCGGGTGCCATGCTTCTATAAAACCATTTTAACTAAAGATAATTTTCAAAAAGTCATTTGGGCCTAATTTTGAAAATGTTGTGGGCTTCAAAACCCAAGGCCGAGAGTTTAAAACTGGGCTCTGATACCAAGTTGAAACACCCCAAACTCGGCCCAAAAAGCCTGACTGGATTTGATATGTTCCTCGAGTAAAACTTTAGCAAATTCTCGCTTTGTTTAAGAAAAACTTGATGGTTTTGAATAAAACAAATTAACTTAAAGATCGGGTTGAAATCAAATTGTAAAGTAAATTTGTATCTTCTTAAAACATTATTTTTAAGAGAAATTAATAAGTTAAAAGAAAACCAAATGTAATGAAAAATTTATTTATTACTTTAAAACATATATATATATATTAGTGTCAAAAACATTTTAAAGTATTTATCGAAAACCATTTAGTTATTTAATTAATAATTGTTCATATGTAAAAAATAAATCCAAACACAAAATTAAAAACAGTTCATAGTGGCCTTATTACATAAAAATAGCAAAACCCATAATAAATTCTAAATAAGTTTAATAAGTTTAATTTGGAAAATCTCCAAAATACTTTATTTGAGCATTGGCCACCAAGTAGTCCTCGCTGACCCGATCCATCACGCTAAGAGTCATCTGGAAAATTATCCCACAAAAGGGGTGAGTCATAAACTCAATGTGTAACACATACATTAAAAAGCCCATTTGATCATAGCCTTTAAGCCCATTAATAACACGTATAGTCATAGGCCCATTTTTATCACATTTGGCAAAAAGCCCATTTTTATAGCAGATCAAATAATAATCATTTAAAATCACATGTATATATACATATAATGAAATGCAAACCCGCCCACCTAAATATCCATCTCGCTACACACCACCGCACCAACCAATCACACCGTGGGATTACTAAATCGACCTCTATCCGCTACACACCATCGAAGGCGCTTGTCAAGTCAACATGCACATCGCCTTTATAATTTTGTGGCAAGGCCACTGCATAAATGTGACCAAGTCACCAGATTCAAAATATGTGACCAAGTCACCAGATTCACATATGTGACCAAGTCACCGGATTCAAATATGTGACCAAGTCACCGGATTATGTGGTAAAAACCACCAGAACACTTCCCCTTTATCAATTTCACCCATATGCCCATGCACACACATATTATTTAGTTTTCATGCCATTTACCCAAAATCATAACATAGTCAAACTTATTTCACATTTATGCATATAGCAAAATTAACGAAGTATTGGGGTAAACATACCTGAATATCGCATACCATTGAATGGTATCCACAATCATTGTCAAACATATTTTCATATAAATCACATTTAATATAGATCTATGAGATTTTAGTGTAATGCTACACACCTTATAGTCACGAAGAACGATAGAATATTTAAGATTTCTGACTTTTGCCTACAACGTCGACAGTACCTACATAACACTATATGAGAAATCGATTATCACTAAAAAGATATGGCCTTTGGCAAAAAATCATTATCTCCTTACCTTGGATTATTCAAATCCTGAATGATCTCCCCCTAAACGTTGGCTACAAAGGAACCCCAAAACTTTCCTTCAAGATTCGCCAAAGAAACTAGGAGGATTAGAGTCTTGATTGTTAACAATCGAGAAAGATAAAGAAAGAAAATTAACCTTAGAAGAGATCTCATCAAATAGAATGACCAAAACGCAAATGGTCAAATGTTCTTGGCTTTTGATGAAATATGAAAAGAAGAAATGAAGGGATGGAGTATGATACTGAATTGATTTGATGACAAAAGAGAGTTTTGACTTTAACAACAAAACAAGAAAAATAAGAGAGAGATAGGAGGTTTATGGTGTTGCGAAAATGGTAAAATTGGAAGAGAAAATTTTCGGCCTTAGCAAGGTAAAAGAAAAGAAATGAAAAAGAGAAGAGAAATAGAGATGAAACACAAAAGTGGAATCGGCAAAGATGAGGAGAAAGAGAGAAGAAAAGAAAAGTGACAAATAACCCTTATAGTCAATGGATGATTCGCCAAAGTGTACAAATGAGAAAAATTGGTAAATTTTAGTGTGGTTCAACTTATGAAAGAAAAAGGTGAGGTTTATGAGAGAATGGAACAAGTTTTTGGCAAAAGAAAATGGCCAAAATGGCACTTTGATGGTCTTAAACTTTCGCACCACACTAGAGAAAGAAGGAGAAAGATTTTTGGAGAAAAGGGAAAAGATGCACAAAATGCTAAGAGTTTGGCCAACTAACACCCTATTGCCTATGCAAAAATTCGCCAACCTTACCCACATAATCCCCTTTTTCCTCCTCAATTCTTCCCCATCAATCCTTGATTCCTAACACAATTAAACCTTCTCCCTTAGCCCCTAAAGCCGATTAGGTTCATGGTCAAATGACCATAAAAAGCTTCCAAAACATCCTCCTTTCTTCAAGCCTTTTGTCCCCCTATCTTACCATATCATCATGATCCCATGCCCTAACTTCTAGCTTGCCTTTTGCATATGGTCTACTAACCAAAAATAAGAAGATAACCATCCATTCTATAATAGTCTTGGCCGACACTTTAGGAAAGAAAATAAAAAAAATTAAAATTCTTCCATTGGCTAGCTAGGGGATTCGAACCTCTCTCCTCATGCATTCACTCATGCACCATTACCACCTTTCCAAATGACTTATTATGCTTTAAACCTCTTGTCAATATTTCTTAAAGCCTATCTTGCTTAGTTCCATCTTAATTATTAAAAACTTAATATTTCTCTAAGCATTCACTTACATAATGAAGTTCAAAAATAAACTTCCAAAACACACTCAATCATATTTAGGCATGCAACAACATTCAATTAAGTAGAGATGCATAACCCCTAATTATCAGGATGTTACAAGTAGCTTGGAAGAAGGATCTCTATCAAGACTGAAGATCTCCTATCAATTTCTCTTGAAGTTTTTGGGTTTTCTTATGTTTTGTAGTTTTCCTTAATTTAATATGTTTTTCTCTATCAGTATGAACTAAATCCTTTAAATACTAAAGGGGATGAAACCTAAGACAGATCTTATTACTTTTTGATTTATAAGATAAATACTTGTTATTATTCTTAATTGTGAGTTATTATTCTTGTTTTGATAATTCGGGTTATTGATTCAAGTCGAATGTGCTTATTCAGAGGAGAAAAAGTCTCTGTTTAATAGTAGATCAACACAATTAAGCGGAGTTGAATGCAATCCTAGATATAGGACGATGTAAATCTGCCGGATTAGAGTCAAATCTAATAAGGGAATCCATAGATCGAGTTAATGCGACAATAGGGGTTTTAATTAGAAAGAGATTTCAATTAATCAACCTAGAGTCAATTGTTCTTAGTCTCGAAAGAGATATTAACATAATTTAGGGATTTCTACAGATTAAGTCAAGTGAATAAATAGTATGAATCAAAAGTAATAAGTGAAGTCTAGGTGGATTCTTCCTTGGGTATTGCCTCTCTCATATAATTGTCTAAAAATATTTTCCCAATTCATTCTCTGTCGTGCTTTTAATTAATTTTAGTTTAAAAGAAATCACTCCAAATCTTAGGCTAGATAATAAGAAGATAGTAATTACTAGTACTCTTAGTCCTCGTGGACACGATATTTTCAGTCATACCATAACTATACTATTAAACGATAGGTGCTTAACTTTATTATGATCATAGTTAGTTAGAGACACATCATAGCCATTGTGGTAAAAACTGTTATATGAGGAAGCCTTATGGTTGTGTTTGTTTCATGTGCTCTTTTGTGGCAAAGATTGTTTGAATGCAAATGGATGACTTAGTGGTTATCTGATCATGTATGGACACCCTTGTGGTTATCTATTAATGAAGCATGTGTCTGCAACTTCCAGAGACAAGGGAAGATATCTGAAGTGGAGTGTATGCCTTAGTGGTGTAGTTTGTGAAATGATCTTGAGATAAGAATTCAAAGGCAACGCCAAAGTGGTAGACTCTGAAGAAAGAGTGAGTTATCAGACAAACCTGTAAGTAAGTCAAATGACACTGATTGAGGTAAGAATGTTTAATATGAGAGAGTACCGGGTAAGTAAAGATACAATACTTTTTCTGAGCTAAAGTTGACGAGTGTCTTCCTAATTCTATGAAGTATATTGTGACGTTTTATGTGTGATTTGTATGGATTAATGTCGTGATGTTGTATGCATGTTATATGTATATATTGACGAATATATGTATGCTGGTGCCTCACTAAGTTCTTGTGAACTTATTACGGATGCCTCTGATTGTAGGTGTAATACCTTTAACCCATCTCCATCACTGGATTAGGGTTACAAAGTATTACGTAACAATTTAGAACATTTACTTTCAAATAGAAAAATATAGAAATTATCCTATAACATTCAATAATTCACATGAATCAAGGTAGAATTACATTTATGGACCTTAAACCAAGCTTCTGAACCCTAAAACAATTTGAAAACAATTAGGGTAATTTTAAACAAATCAAAAAATCAGGTAAAATTGAAAACAGGGGTCACAGTCATGTGGCCAAGCCGTGTGGCACAACCCAAACCGTGTGAGTACTCGAAGAATGGACTCATGGCAGTGTCCCAGCCCATGTGTCTGCTCGTGTGAATATTTGAAATAGGGTCACACAATGTGTCGCAGTCGTGTTCCACACCGTGTATATTCTTATTATTGACACAAGATCGTGTCGTAGGTCGTGTGTTAGATCGTAACATATCGACTTGAGACACACTACGTGTCTCGCACCATGTGAAACCTGCACCTAAAATAAAAATAACACAGACCATGTGTGACACATTTGTGTGTGTGACCCGTGTCCCAGTCAGTGTGCTCCAAAATGTGCCTTCAAATTCAAGTTTACCATATTGAACTTACTTAGACAACAAGCAACCTAGTTACCATCAATTAGACCAACTCAAAACACGGTTAAACAAGCTCAAAGCATGTTGAAACATACATCCTAAGTGCCTAACCAATTGGTCCTCATTGACACCACAATTCAATAAGTACAAAACAAACCATTCAGTTTCAACCATTACATTCTTGTATTATCTATACATTCTCCATATCAACCACATTCATTTGAAACATATTCATATTAGGCAAGTTCATCATCACTTCACATATCTAGGCTTAACTAGCATTCAACTTACCAAAACTACTATATTAACTTACTTTATACAACAACCATATAAACATACCAAAATGAACAAATGCATAAATTCAACACCAAACACATATTTACACTATACATATTACATGCCATATAACCAAGAGTAAATGTTCAAAACTACCAAAAGATATCTAGATAGTGTGATTTCTTCGACTTGATACGATCGCCCTATTTCTATGAAATGCTATCTACAAAAAAAATAAGACAAATAACACGAGTAAGCTTTTATAAAACTTAGTAAGTTTGACGATTAAAACAAATAAGCTTATTGAAATACCATGAAAACTTAAATAACAAGATTAATAGACAGTGCTTCCTGTCAACCACAATCCATCACAGGTGAGTTATACACAAACGAGTACGAATTTCATTTGAATATAAACATACAAGATCATTCATTTCAGGCCATAATGCTACTAGGAATTCATAAACAAGACATTTAACATTGAAATTGTTGCCCGATAAACGATATAACAGATAGGAGTACACAGTTATCCACTCGAAACATGCCAAGAGCTCAAATAAACCAAACCAACCAAAAACACGCTTTGGCACCAAGTGCCTAGCCCGTAAGCTAACATCCCTCCATAAACACGTCTGGGCACTAAGTGCCAAGCCCAAGGCTATACATACGCTCAGAACACGCCAAAATCAACGTAATATAATACGATAGTTTGCAAAAATGTTGAACCTCAGATATTCAATGCATAAACGTAAATTAGGTATCATCACCCTTCACATCTCAATCCTGCATAATGCACTCTATAACCTCTTGGCATGCCAATCATATTCTATCCTACGCTCATCCACCTCAAGAAATATCATCAACAAACAATGTTTCAACTATTATACCAATTAACATTAAACATTCATCAACCAAATTCACATTCAATGTACATTACAAAATTAAATTAAACTAAACCGAACAAACTTACCAAGGCTAAACTGCAATAATGGCAAAAGTCTAGGGACTATATCTCAGCCTTTCATTTTCCTTGGTTATCAACTTGTTCTTAATCTATAATATAATTTTATATAAATTATTAATCTCAATTTCACATACTATTCAATTTAATACTTATAACTTCTTATTTACAATTTTGCACATTTGACCCCAAACATTTACACTTTATACAATTTAGTCCTAAACCCAAAAATTACAAAATTAATCTTATTTAAGCACAACCCAAGCCAACCAAATTTTTAAGGTCTCAAAACAGTCCATTATTTAACATAATTTTTACAATATTATCCTAAGATTTTACCTTTTAACCATTAAATCCTTTAACATTTAAATTAACAAAATTACTTTATATAATAGTGTTATTTAACAATATAAATTAACAATCTATTAATTAACATAAAACAATAAAAATCATCAATGGTGGATTTCTAAACATTTGATGCTTTCAAATTAATCCTTAAATTAGCTAAATATCAAGACAACGATTTCAAAAACATAAAAAAAACCATCAAAAACGGGCAAGAAATGGCTTACATGCAAAGACTCAACACCAAACAAAGTTTGAAGCTCTCCCCCAACACTAGCATTTGGCCAAAGAAGAAAACCATGAAAAGATGATACATTTTCATCTTTTGATTATTTTAATTTATTAATAAATTACTAAAATGACCTTTAAAATTAATAAGAATTTCAAACTAACCAAGCCATCATCTCCGTTATAAATAATATGGTCTAATTACCATAATAGTCCTTCATTTCAATATTATTTATCTATTTACTCCTTTAACTAAAAAATCTAACTTTTATATCTTTTACAATTTAGTTCTTTTCATTAATTGATTAACTAAACGTTAAAATTTCTTAACCATAATTTAATACGACCCTAAGGACCTTATAAATATTAAATAATTACTATTTATGGACTAACACATTAGAATTGTGGTCTCAAAACCGCTATTTCTGACACCACTGAGAAATGTTCTATTACAATAGGATCCATTAGAACAAAGGGAGATGAGAGACAATGCTAAGGCTACGCCATGGGAGTAGCAGTATATGCTGAGAAGTCAATCATTATTGAATAGTAATTAAGTCATTCATCACAAAAACAAAATACCCATGGCTATGTTTACTTTTCATCAACCATGTAATGCCAATGAAAGGATATCATTTACCCATGTCTTAAGCTATGAATTCCACTATTGTGTATGACGTTGCATACCAAAAAATTCATACACCGATGCACCACTTTTGGTTCCTTATCTATTCAACTCGTGCTTTTACTTACATCAAAGTGTAAAGTCACACATACATAGTTCGTCATCCACTCGGGATTTAGGTATGCCACACTATGAACGCCAAAAGTGAATAGATCCATAAATAGATTCAGGACCTATTCCGCTTGGGTCATGTCGATGTATTGTTAGTTTAGTCACCACATTTATGTCTCTATCTTCTAGGAGTTATCCGCTCCGATACCCAAGACAAGGCATCTCCCTAATTGGACTTGATAGACGACATGATAAAGAATGAGTGTGTGGATGAGAGTAAGGATGAATGAAGAAGAGGATCATAAAATTTGATCAAGTCGTGGATTTGACTTAAGGCTTTAGACATTCGGAACAAAACTTGGATTTTGACACAATTTGAAACACAATCGAATCCAAGTCAGATAAAATAATTAAATAAAAACTGTGATAAATAAAATAGAATGATAAATCAAATATTAGAACAAAAAAGAAGAAATAAAAAAGATAGATGTAAAAGATAGAACATGGCATTTAGAAGGCCTAAGAAGCCTTGGAAATAAGAAGAATCCACAACTCCCTTCAAGCGGCTCTAATTTCCCCTCTAAGAAAGAAAGCTTGGTAATAAAAAGTTTGAAGATGACCCCCACAATCTGAAAAGATTGTTAAAACTCTTCTAAAAGAAAACTCAAGAGAAATTCTTGAAAGCAAAACTCAAAGAGAATTTATTAACTCAAAGACAAATTGAATAATAATCGATTGATTTTCGGTGTACAATGCAAAGGCCTTTATATAGGCTAGCTAAATAAATCTAAAAAAACTCATAAGTATACTAGAACTCTAATTAACCTAAACAGGAAGTAGTTTTAAACTAAACTTTCTTATTGACATAAAACTCCTAAATAACTTAAAATACTTCATAATTATAAAAATTCAGAATAAAATACTACTAAAATAATAAGAGCAGATAAATACAATATTAGGCTCATATATAATAAAAATTAGGCCTAAAACTCGAACCCAAAATGATTTAAACTCAAATTAAAGCCCGAAAACTCGTAATTCTCGTCATAATCCTGTCCGTAAAATTTTGCTCGTCTAGTCTTCACTAAAACAATCATCACTTGAGTTCTCAAACTTAAAATTGAATGATTGAAAGTCATTCTGAAGCTAACTATTGACATTTGAACTCTATGTAGTCATCTTAATCCATAAATGCTTGGATCCCATACAAATATTTGTCGCAAGTTGACTAATCTTTTCATCTTGAAAATTGACACCTTGGTTGGGCCTTGAGGTAGTGTAAGCCCATCACATCCATGGGTGTAACATCCCCAAACCCGGCCCACAAGCCCTGACCGAATCTGGTTATGTCACTACGAAAGAACGGTTGAAAATCTATTGACTTTAGCATTAAACATAAAAATTTGTCAACTTTTAAAAATAGTGTTTATTTAAAAGTATAAGTAAACTTGACATTATAAGATGTCCAAATTAAAAACTTTATTAACTTATATATTTATTGAACAAATAGGTTGTGAAATAAAACCATTTTCACATTGTAATTCAAATTAATTAAACCATAATTAAAATGATAATAAAATGATTCCAAAAATAAATAAAAGGCCCTTATTACAATCAATATTTAAACCAAATACTTAATATAAATAAGATTAAAATAGTCAAAATATCTTCTTACAGATGGGCCACCCGTGTCCTCTCCGAACCCGGTCAACCTTACGCATCACCGAAATGGTTAAGAATAATTGGGTGAGTCCACGACTCGATGCATAATCATAACACATATTTCCACACGTATGGGCTTGGCCCATAACCATACAATCCACGAACCATTCATGCAATCATGCATCACACCCAACCTAGATCCATCCATACGCCAACCTTAGCAGACTCCGCTCAAGGCCGTAGCTAATCCACCGATCACGACCGAAAGTGATCCCACATATCCTACCTCGGCAGACCCATCGCACAAGGCCATGGTCGAGCCACCGATCACATCGTGATCCCAATAAGAATCCATCTACGGTGATGCACTTAGCTATCAACCGCCGAGATGGGCACCTAGCCAACATCTCCTTGATGAAGCACACGACTAACCATCAAGCGCTAATGTAGCACGAGGCTAACATTAGACCACGTACATCAATGTGTACACCCTTCCTTCCTCCATCCAATTCAAATCCCATGCAAGTATGTAAATGCCACATGTTAAGTCATCATATAAAATAAGCATACATCCCATACCATTACCACATCAAATTTATAGATGTAACATAACAACATAATATCACCAACTTACTCACCGACATCCGATTACCCAAAATAAGGGTATTCACCACCTAAGCCATTATGATCAGCTATCACACATCATTCATATACATAAGCATTAGCAAGCAATTAATCAAAAATAGTGCGATGATTACGCACCTTAACACTTGCGCTTCTAAACTTTTGATCCCAATGCTATCGCTTAGCGAAACAACGACTATCTCGCCTATAACTATCACGTCGCTGCCCATACCCTGATGGCCAATCTCGAATCGCCGAGACAGCTCTCCTCTTGAACTTCGGAACAGGAGCTTTCCCTTGCCCACCTTGACTAGTATTGGCCTCCATCAAAACGCTTAATCAGAACAACGGTTAACCCCCAAGTCATAAACTAGGTATCAAATCTTAATAAATATTCCTTACCAACTCAACTTGAATCCGAAAAGGGTCTTTAGGCTCTTCTCCCTACAATCGGCCTTAGCACATAAGAGAACACTTAGGGCCATTCGCCAAGACAAGAATCCATAACACAAGGAAACTATTGCACCTTACCTTGCTAACCGCTCCCTTTTTATCTAACCAAGAATCGCCACCACAAGAAAGTAAAGTTCACTCGGGACTTGTAACCAACGCAGAGAGAATGGGAGAATGGATGATTCGGCAAGGCCCTAGATGGTGTTGGGATATTCGGCAATGGCGTGTTTTAGAGGTGATTTAGGCTCAAGTGAAATAGAGAGAAAAGAAGTCACTAAGTGACCTCAAGTTTCGGCCAAAGCAAACAGTGAGGAGGAGGGCGTTTTAGTGTGGTAGAGAATGGGAAGAAAATGGATGGAGGCTTAAGAAGGAAACTAAGATTCGACAAGGACCAAAGGAATTCGCACATAAAAGAAATAGGGGACAACTTTCAAGAGAGAACAATGGTAAAGGTGGCCAAAGGTGAGCACCCTCTATTTATACTACTAAATACTGAACCCACCTAACACCCTCCAAGAAAACCAAAATGCCCTCCCTAGCTTCCCAAAACCGCCACTAACTCAACCCCTTTCAAAATCCCAAGATTTTCTCCTATCTTTACTCTACACACATCTTTCAAACCTTTTCAAATTAATTCCAACTCATCTCTTCTCCTAGCCACTCATTCAAAACACTTTGAACAAGTCAAAATCCTCCTTTTAAGTGCCTTGGCCGAATCCAACTCTCCCCCCTTGCTCATGACGCAAAAACAAACCAAAATGCTGCATTTGCAGCTCGAACCTGAGACCCCTTCCTCTTACAAGTGGCGTCACTTCACCATGCTCTAAGTGGCACCTACCTTGCCACTCTGTCAAGCCATTCCTTGTGTCTTAAGCTCCCAAACAATTCTCTTAAGACCCCAAAAGCAAAGCTCCCTTCTTACCACTCAAAATTCCATAATTCCTTAAGCCATCACCTACCTTCCCGGGGTTCTCCAATCCCCTTAAAACTTGCCCAAACACACAAAAAGCCTACCAACACCTGAGATATGCACTAAATGCATAACCCCCAGAACCAGGGTGTTACAATGGGTCTAAAAGTGGGCATTGAGACTCACATCATTCCCCCTTCCTCAAGAAAATTTGTGCTCGAATCTTTAGCTGCATAAATAGAAAAGAAATTAGAATTAATTACAATAAAATGAAAAAAAAAATACTTACCTTAGCTTTCTTGTGCACCAAAACTATTTCCAAGATCAAAGGTATGGTTTTGATCTCTCAAATCAGCATGGATCAAGTACCTCTCCTTCAAAACAAACCATCAACACTAAACAAAGAAATATTAGGCACATGAGTGTTCAAGGAAAAAATAACCTGTAACTTTCTTTGCATATGCATGGTCATCCATAAGAATTTCCAATGATTTGTCAAGAAATTCACATAATTATAAAAATCAAGAAGGTTAAGATTATGTAAAAATTCATCGTTAAAGGTCAAGATAGAAAATGTTGTTTCAAGAGAAAATGTATTAAATGCTATAAGAAACTTATCTAGTGCAACAAAATTACTACTTTTAACCTTTACAAATCTAGATAAACCCATAAAATCAATTAAACTTTTAGACCAAGGTTTAATGAAATTTGACCAACAAGAAAGCATGTTGTAAGGAAATATTTTACAAAAAAAAATCAGTATCATACTTATAAAAAACATTCAATGTATTCCTTCTTAAATCAATTCTATTGTTTCCTTACCTTTCGTACCTTGCAGCAGCTTTGGAGAATTATCAATGTTCAACTTACCTCTTTCCTACAAGTAAAATTGTCTATCGATGGTAGAGTAATATAATTGGAAGTCCCTCAATGGATCCTTGAAGTCTGATAATGAAGAAACACTAGTAAAAAAATTTGAGTTAATGTTAGTTAAAACATAATCATTCCTAACTTTTGTATGGGTATTTTCTTACTTTTCATTTTCTTTTTCCACTTGAGAACTCTCCAATTTTACCTCATATGGATATCCACTCACCAAATTTAGACCATCAAGTAGACTTTTATCATTCAATGTCTATTTTCTCTCATTCTTTCCACATGATTTTTCCTCACTTCTCATATCCTCCTCACAAGTATTATGCAAATTCAATTCAGTGCAATACATCTCAGTGGGAGAACATGACGTTTCTATATCATCTAACTCCATAGATTGAAGGAAAAAAAATCTCATTATCATCTTTTTCCTATTCACAAAGTTCGTCATCACAAATCTCTTTTCTACAAGAGTAAAAGTTAATAGAAGGAATGAAGTCATACTTACTTTCTTCTTTAGTTGGATATTTAATTAGACATTGGATACCCTTTGATCTTTTGAACTACACCAATAACATTTCAAAACAGATGAGAGATCAGTTGTACTCCTCTCTGCATTTGGCCATCTCTTCTTGAAGTACTTATCAACTAATCAGTTAACTGGAACATGGCGTCGACATTTCATTTTAACGTCTCTATACTAATGAGAAGGAACATAACGCTTTCGCATCACTTGTTTCAACTAGTCCCATGCTACAATTGCCCTTTCGTAGTTTATTTGATGATTAATTCCAAGTTGAATCCACCAACTTAATGCATAATCCGAAAATCCAGGGGTTGCCAATGAGACTTTTTCCTTTTCTGGGCATTTATAATAATGGAAAATAAGTTCAATTTTTTATTCTCCCTCACAATATGCTTTGGGATCATTCTTTCCACGAAATTATGGAATTGAGAATTTTGGTTTAGCCCAAGAAGACTAGCCATAATCATGAGTAGCCAAAGTTTCATTAGTGTGACAATATCCTCGTCTACTAGTATTTGAACGAATACAAGGTTGTTCATTGTCTCCATCATCATCACTGTCACTAGCATAAGATTGCCAGTCCGAATAAGTCTCCAAATGAGCAACAACTTAAGTTAGCATTTGAATTTGATTAGCAAGTTGAGTAATGCTCCATTTTAGTTCCGTTCGAAACTTAGTCAAATTGGCCTCAATTGTATCACATAACTCGTACAATTGTTGATGTTGATAAATTACCATCCCCACAATATTGTCAAATGTAACATCTTGTTCTTTGTCATCGGATGGTGTCTCATCATGGTTTTTATGGTTATAAGTGTCACGAGCCGTTGTGAAGGCTTGGAAAAACACAACACTCAAAACAAAAATTAAGCAAACCTCAACTTATGCACTCAAAAATAAAATTAAATTCTCAATGAGGTAAGAATTAATCTTGTGAGTCATATAAAAGTGTTTATATCAATAAATCAAAATGTATTAGAATCAAACTAAACAAAGCAAACCTAGTAGCACTATAAGTCTAAAATCGGCTAGACAACAAAGAATTGTGTTGCACAGAGGAAGGAATGTGCAACACTCTTTAACCTGCTAACACAAGAAACAATAAAATGTTAGAATGCGTAAAGAATATTAAAAAGAAAAAACAAATGAAAACATAAGGCTAAGAGTCAATGAAAATCCCTGAAACCCGAAAACTCGAAAAATTGCGAAACAACTTGACAAACTTCGTTCGAGGTGTTCCCAATTTCCAAAAATCAAAAAATTTAAACTAGAGCATCCTCAAAAAATTTATATTTGATCTAGAAATTTTTGGCACAAAATTCAATCCACATTATATTTTTTAAATTTTTTGGTATTATTTTGTTTTTGCACTTTTTCGATCACTTTTTTGTGGGAAATATTTTTATTTTTGAAATAGTGTCAAGAAATAGTATGTAAAATTTCACATTGTTTGAAAAATATTTTCCCATTGAAAAATATTTTTTTCCAAAACTTTCTAGTTAAAAAAATTGTTTTGAGGCTATTTGCTGGAAATTAGTTTATAAGAACACAAAGAAAACCTAAAACACCCAAGAATCTGATACTAAATGATAACGAATAAGTGTGTGGATGAGAGTATGAATGAATGCGGAAGAGGATCGTAAAGTTGTTTCAAGTCATGAATTTAACTTAAGGCTTTAGATGTTTGGAGCGAAACTTGGATTTTGACACAACCTAAAACACAATAAAATCCAAGTTATATAAAACAATTAAATAAAAATAAGATAAATAAAATAGAATGATAAATCAAAGATTAGAACAATAAAGAAGAAAAAAAGATAGATGTAAAAGATAAAACATGGCGTGTAGAAGTGTTAAGAAGCTTTGAAAACAAGAAGAAACCACAACTACCTTCAAGCGGCTCTAATTTCCCTCAAGAAAAAAAAGTTTGGCAAGAAAAAGTTTGAATATGACCCCACAATATAAAAAAATTGTTAAAACTCTTCTAAAGAAAACTCAAGAGAAATTCTTGAAAGAAAAACTCAAAAGAATTTATTAACTCAAAGAGAAACCGAATAACAATCAATTGATTTTGATTGTACAATGCAAAGACCTCTATATAGGCTAGCTAAATAAATCTAAATAAAATTCTTAAGTATACTAGAACTCTAATTAACCTAAACAAGAAGTAGTTTTAAACTAAACTTTCTTATTGACATAAAACTCCTAAATAACTTAAAATTCTTCATAATTATCAAAAATTTGGGATAAAATAATAAAAATAATAAGAGCTGATAAATACAATATTGGACTCATATACAATAAAAATTAAGCCTAAAACCCTAACCCAAAATGATTTAAACTCGAATTAAAAGCCTGAAACTCTTAATTTCCATCATAATCCCGTCTAGAAATTCTACTGGTGCAGTCTTCACTAAAACAGTCATAACTTGAGTTCTCAAACTCAAAATCGAGTGATTCAAAGTGTTTCGAAGCCAAGAGATAAATCTTCGAACACTATGAAGACATCTTAATCCATAAATGTATAGATCCCATACAATATTTGTCACAAGTTAACTAATCTTTTCAGCTCGAAAATTGACAGCTTGGTTGGGCCTTGAGGCAGTGTAAGTCCATCACACCCATGGATCTAAAATTGGACCTTGAGACTCGCATCACAACGTATTAGCCTTTCAATCAGTTTGCTCATTCTCAATTAAACTAGTGTAACAAATTGTTTTCGATAAAATCAAAGCATGATTTCGAGACCACGATCCGAGTTTGGAAAGAAAAATTATTTTAATATATTTTATGATCTATAGTATGATGAAATGTTATATGAAAATTTCATAAAGAAATTTTACCGATTATATATCTACTTTGATAAAGGACCAAATTGCACAAAGTGCAAAAGTTGAGTTCTAATAGCTAAATGGATTAAATAGATATATAACTTTAAATTGGAGGTCCTTATATGGTAATTAAACCATTAAAATTCTTAGTAGTTAAGGATGATGATTCATCCATGGAAAATAAAATTAAAGAAAAGGATAAAATTGGAAAGATGAAAAATAAAGATGATAAATGAAAAAAAAGAAGAAGAAAATATCATCATTTTATGTCATCTTCTTCCCCAAAATACATGGAAACCCTAGGAAAGAGAAAGCAAGCTTTCTTGGCCAAATTATGTAAGTAATCAAGTCCCGTTTTTAGTAATTTTTATATTTTCGAAATCGGGATAATGTACTCTATCTATTTTGGGGATTAATTTGTAAAGATATCAAAGTATACAAATTTTTCCATGGATGAATATGCTTAAATTTTGAAATTTATGGTAGAAAATGAAAGGTTGTTGATAGATAAACAACTTTTACAAAGTGAATTTTGATGAAAACATGATTTAGGGACTAAATTGAAAAGTTGTAAAATTTATGGAAAATTTTGATTTTTATGAAATACATGGACTGTAAGTTTTACATGTAAAAATCGGTTAGGCTTGGAACAAGGATTAAATTGCATGGATTTCATTTTCTGAGCCTAGGGACGAAATCGTCATAATTAAATGTTTAGGGGCAAAATGGTAATTTTGTCTAAGATGTGAATTGGACTGAATTGAGTTTAAATTTTATTAAATTGATGTAAAATTTACTCGTATAGATCCGGATAGATCAAATTCGAAGTTAGAACGAGGAAAAGAGAATGTCAAATTTGTCAATTTTCGTACATGAACATTTGTCGAGGTAAATTCATTAACTAAATTGTGTATATTTATATGCTTGAGTTAAATGTTGTGTATGTGAATTGTATAAATGTCACATATATATAACATTGAAAACATATCTAACAAAACCCGATAATTGATAATGCGAAAAAATGATAAAAATGTTACTTGTAATGGTTGCAATGAATGTGAAATGTGTTTATTTGAGTTATAGGAATATTATAAATGTATGAAATAATCACAAGCTCGATAATACCGAAAAAATAATCTTAAATCGATTTGAATAAAGAAAATCAATAGATATGTGATTTCCGAAATGAATATGATTCGTATATGTTGCAGATAAGATTTAGCTCGGACGGGTAATTTTGATATGAGCCCTCTCGAGCATATGTTGCAAATAGGATTTAACTCGGACGGGTAATCCTGGCATGAGCCATCTCGAGCATATATTGCAGATAGGATTTAGCCCAGATGGGTAATCCTGATTAAGCTCTCTTGAGCATATACTGCATACGAGATTTAGCTCGGACGAGTAGTCCTGTTATATAGTTTCTACGAGAATCTTGATCGGTAGTGATTTTGCATGAGTTGCACACTACCGCAGCTCTTTGTAAGCGTCATGTACTTTGATCGGTTGTGACCTTGTATATGTTGCAGACACAAACGCAGCTCTTCATGAGCGTCCTATTAAGCTTGCTTGAACACCCTGAGATATGGGTATCTAGTGCTCCTGTTACCTGGCTCTTTGTGAGCAACTCTGATAAACTCCTCATGAGTTACCTGGTTAAAATTTCTTTGTGAACTTCCTAAATTGTGGCTCTTGTAAGCACTCCTGATTTAACCTAGATAAGCTTCTTTTCACATGGTTACATGGCTCATATGTGTATCCTGATATGTAGCTTGAGAGTGTGCTCCCTGATTATGTACCCTGATGGGTACCCTTGAATATGAATTGACGAAATTCTAATTTGTACACTTCGAGTGTACTACATGTGTATCCATCGATATTTCAAATAAATTCAACGGGTAAAATCCTGAGATGAGAAAATATGATCACAAAGTGTATTATTACATGTATCTGCCTGAAATTCATGGAAAGAGTGATACATGATATATGGAGGAAATGAAAGATGATGAATATGTTCATCTATGGTTATAGATTTGTACACCACAAGTGTACTTTCTTGTTTTTATATCAATTTTCCAAATGAATTGATGGGCAAAGTTCTGACATGAATTAATCTGATCTTGAGATGAATTAATATGAAAGTTACTTGGAATACATGGATATGATTTGTATATGTTATATGAATTGTGATGTGAAAAGTATATGAACATGGAAATCTGATTATTGTTGAGTCCATACATGTTTCTGGATATATTTATATGAAATATATGACTGACAAGGGTGACGAGGATATGTGTTAAGGCTCGTGAGCAAATTGATTGAATGTACCTTGCTTATTTATCTTGAATATGAATGAGTGGTAAGTTAATTACCATGTTATACGAACTTACTAAGCATAATATCTTACTTTGTTTTATTTTCCTCTGTTCTATAGTAAATCGGAAGCTCGTTGGAATAGAAGCTTGAAGGAGATCACTCACACTATCCCTCAGTCCGTTTCGGTATGTATGGTAAATCAATTATGGTTATAATGGCATGTATAGGTTATTTGGCCAATAATGGCATATAAATGATTTGAATGACACTAGCCATTGGAATGACTTGTGTTTGATATATTTTGATATGTTATAAATGGTTTCATGTTTGAAAAATGAATGTGATTATGCATATATGCATTTGATAACCAGATAAATATGAATAATAGATTACCATGATAATAAATTGTCATCTGAGGTACCTAAGGGTACATTGGTTGTATGTGATATTATGTTATGATCAAGACATGATTTGGTCTTGTTTTGAATGTTTTGAAATGGTTTGTGTATGTGTTTAAGTGTTGGTGTAGGTGAGAGACAAGATGGGTGAGAAATGTGTCTTGAAAAATAGCTTATTTTCGTCCACACGGGCAGAGACACGGGAGTGTGTCTTAGCCGTGTGTGACACACGGCCTAGCACATAGGTGTGTGATATTGAAACACCCCAAACCCGGCCCACAAGCCCTGACCGGATCTGGCATGCTTCTAAGAAAATCCATTCGAAACTTATTTGAAACTTTGCTAAAATTTTTCATGTTTTTGAAAATAGTTGATTTGGGTTGGGCTCGAATTTTAAAAGCCGCGTCGATTAGGTGTTAAAAATAATTTGTTATTTATAATTAAGAAGAATTAAATTTAACTTGATAAGTATCGTGCCATAGCAAAATAATTTAAGTGTATGAGTAAGCAGTTCATACTATAACCTTATTACATCAAAAATAAAACCCCAAAATAAAATTTAAAGTACTTAAATAAAATGAAATATCCAACTAATAGAATTCGTCTTGAGCATGGTCACCGCTAAGCTCCCCGCCGCCGGTCCATTCTTGTCGTCACCTGAAAAATATTCCCACAAGGGTGAGTCAAACAGACTCAATGTGTACTATCAACACTAAGTCTCAACAGATTATGGCATATCAAATCACATATTCATATAGCATTTAAATAAAATGATGCAATCCCGAACCCAAGCCTATATAGCCATCCGCTACACATCACCCGTACCAACCGTCACACCGTGGGACTACTAAGTCAACCCTCCATCCGCTACACACCATCGAAGGCAGTCGCTGTAGTTGACATGCTCATCGCCCTTATAAAATTCGTGACATAAGTCACCACATTCATATATTGTGACAAAAGTCACCACATTCTTATATTGTGACATAAGTCACCACATTCAGATATTGGGGTATAAAACCACCAATTCACTTCCCCTTTACATATCACCCATATGCCCATGCCATACAAAACATGCAAATATTATGCCTTATGCTTATTCACATTCTTTTATTTGCACTTATGTGCCTTAACAGATATTTTTCACAATATACTCATAGTAGGGGTAGGAAAACGTACCTGAGTATTTCGTTCGTACCATTGCATGGTACTTTTAGCCACTTCATACATATATTTATTAACGCATAGATTAACGCATAACCATAATTTAATTGAAGCTTAGTGTGGGGGTACACACCTGATTTTCTTAACTCTTTATTGAATTCCAGAAAACTCGATCTAATGCTTTAGATCTTAGTTCCTATATTCGGCCAACCTTAAACAATTTAGCATAAAGCCATTCGACTAATTAATTAAATCCCGAAGGACTATCGAAACCGAAATCTTACCTTATTGTCGATTTTACTACTAACAAATCCCGAAACTTGTAGTATTTCCTTCCTTGCAATCGGCTAACACTAAGTCACTTGATTCGGTTAGTTTCGGCTTTTAAATAATTAAGAAATAGATCTAATCACCAAATAGGCCTTGGCCGAATATCTTAAGCACTTACCTTGTGGATCTAAATCCCGAAAACTGTCTCTTGCTCCTTGAGTAATCGAAATCCCTGTCTACCAATTGTTAGAATTGGCTATATACAATAAATCCATGGAGATGGCCTTTAACCGAAACTACTTATCACTTACCACTATGTCGCTTACCTTAGATCTAAAATCCCGGATGGTTTCCTTAGAAGTCAACCCTATGGAAATCCCGAAAGAATCCTTCATAGTTTCGGCCAAAACATTAGGGGGATTAGAACCTTATTTTCCGCTTCAAGAAAAAGATTGAAAAGAATCAATAATTGATCCTTACCCTTATGACAGAAATCGATTGCTCTTTGTTGGATCCACAGAGAGATTCGGCTATGGCTAGATATTATTCAACGGATTTTGGCTTTTGAAGTTATGAAGAAATCGGCTATGGTACCTTGAGATTCGGCTTTTGGAGAATCAAGAGAAAAAGAGAAGGGTGTATGAGACTTAAAGAGAATTTGGCAATGGCTTAGGAGGATCCTATTTTCAGTTTTGACAAAATAAAGAGAGAAATAGAAGAGTGGCTAGAGAATTCGGCAGAGGCTTCAAAAGAGAAAAGAATAATAGCCTTAATTATCCCCCTTTTGCCGAAATTACTAAGCCTAGAGTCCCTTGACCGGCCACTACATCCTCTCATTATCCAATCCCCTAATTCACTCTTCCTTAGCCAAACCTTGAAGTGTCCCTGTGCCGTCCACTTCCTCTCCTCCAGAGTCCATGTGCCGTCCACTTCTTCTCCTCCTTATAGCAAAATTAAAATCTTTTATTTGCTTTCCTTGTGACTCGAACCTTGGCCCATTTACACTGCTTGTGGCGTCATTCCCAGAGGCCTTAAGTGACGCCTCCAAGCCACTGTACCAAGCCCATTTTCCATGTCACAACTCCTCTACTATTTCTTTTAAGGCCTTAACAGACTAGCTCCCTCTTTTAGAATTAGAATCTAAGAATTTCTACAGCATTTAACTATACACTAAGGTTCACAAAAATCCATAATGCACATCGACAACACACATAAGCATGCTATTTCACACAATTAAGCAATTAATGCATAGGCCATAATCCGGGATATTATAGTTCTACCCCCTTAAAATAATTTTGACCTCGAAATTACCTGGCTAGAATAGGTGGGGGTATTATTGTCTCATTGCTTCTTCCGGCTCCCACGAAGCTTGCTCTGATCCATGATTTCGCCATAACACCTTGACCAAAGAGACCGATTTCCTTCGTAGCACTTTCACATCTCGTTCCAGAATCTGAATCGGCTCTTCCTCATAAGACAGATCTGGTCTCAGCTCTATTTCTTCAACCGGAACTACATGAGACGGATCCGATCGGTATCGACGTAGCATGGACACATGTAATACGTCGTGCATCTGCTTCAGTTCCGGTGGCAACTCCAACTGGTATGCCACTGGTCCAACTCGCTTCAATACTCGATAAGGTCCTATGAACCTTGGACTTAGCTTCCCTTTTCGACCAAATCTCATCACCTTCTTCCAAGGCAAAACTTTAAGGAACACTTGATCTCCCACATCAAATTCTATTTCCTTCCGCTTGAGATCTCGCGATGACTTACATCATCGGATGCCTCCTTTAATCGAGCTCAATTACACTAACCTTCTCCTCGATTACGCCACAATTTTCAGACCCAAAATCTGACGTTCTCCCAATTCCGTCCAACATGTAGGAGTCTGACACTTCCGACCATACTGAGGCTTCGTCACGATAGAGGCAAATATTCTTCCCAACTTCCTCCAAGTCTATCACACAGCCTCTAAGCATATCCTCTAACACTTGGATCACCCGTTCGATGGACGTCTGATCGTGGATGGAAAGTCATCTTTGAAATCCAATCTAGTGCCTAAAGCCTGATGTAGAGCTTTTCAAAATCGAGACGTGAACCTCGGGTCCCTATCCGAGATAATTGACATCGGTACTCCATGCAACCTTACAATCTCCGCTACATACAACCTTGCTAACTTTTGTAGGGAGTAGTCAACCTGCACTGGAATAAAATGCGTGGACTTTGTCAGCCAATCCACTATCACCCATACCGAGTCCTTCTTAGTAGGCGCAAGGGGAAGCCCACTAACGAAGTCCATGGTAATTCTCTCCCACTTCCACTGTGGAATTTGTATTGGCTGAAGCAATCCTGACAGAACTTGGTGTTTAGCCTTGACTTGCTGACACGTCAAGCATTTGCCAATGAATTCAATCACTTCCCGCTTAAGACTAGGCCACCAAAAGCTGTTCCTTAAATCTCAGACATTTTACTACCTCCGGATGCATAGCATAAGGGCTACTATGCGATTCTCAAGAATTCTTTGCCTAAGCTCCTCATCCTTTAAGATCTGAGACTTTTCCTTGAAACACAATACTCCTTCATTATTAATACCATAATTTTCCAGCTCTCCATTGTAACATTCTAGATTAAGGGTCATGCGTTTGTGCATAATTCATGAGTAGTAGGTTTTGGCAAGTGTTTAGAAGTGAATTAAAAGTTTTTAAAATCCTAGGATGGAAGAGAAAGCTTTGGACAATTATTGGTTTTTAAGTTAAAAACAAGAAGTGATGTGGAAAAGTGGCACGGGACGCCACCTAAGGTGCAAGGGTTATGGCATCAAGTGAAGTGCTTTGAGGGAAGAGGTTCGAATCCTATTGTGTGCATTTTTAAAACCTTGGAAATGTAGGGAAATGTAAGGAAATGTAAGGAAATGTAAGGAAATGTAAGGAAATGTAAGGAAATGAAAGGAAATGAAAGGAAATGAAAGGAAATGAAAGGAAATGTAAGGAAATGTAAGGAAATGTAAGGAAATGTAAGGAAAATGAACATTTTTGGAAGCCTGAGAATGTATGGAAATGTTACGTTAAAAATAGGAAAGAGACCATTTTGGAAACCGAAGTAAAATAGGAAAGTGGCCATTTTGAAAACCTAAGTAAATTAGGAAAGTAAACATTTTGGAAACTAAGCTAAAAGAGGAAAGTGAACATTTTGGAAACTAAGCTAAAAAGAGGAAAGTAAACATTTTGGAAACCTAGGAAATGTCAAGTTTACAGAGCCGAACGAAAATTTTTAGAAACTTAAAAATGACCCCGAAATGTCGAATTTTAAAGTTCAAGGGAACTTAGGGCCGGTGACCCTAAAATATAAAGTATGTAAAATTTGACCCATTAACGGACTTGGAAAAATGGCTCAAGATGCCACTTAAGGCCTCGTGAAATGGCCCACATGCAAGGGTGTTGGGCTTGAGTTCGAGTCACATAAGAAGCAAATAAAATAAGTTTTATTTTGCTTCTAGAAGCCAGAGGTGGATGGCACAAGGCTTGCAAAGAGGAGTTTCACTCTCTTTAAAACTCGGCTAATTAGAAGATCATAAGGACTATTAAGGAAGAGTTTAATTCTCTTTAAAATTCGCTAAATAGGTGGATAAATGAAGAATTATTCTTTAATTAGGAAAATAAGGAAGAGTGGTGGCCAAGTTAAGGATTCTTGGCCTAGTAATTTCGGCTATAAAAGGATGAGACTAGGGCCATTCATTATTCATTATCCCTCTCTTTTCCTCTGCCAATATTCTTCTTGAGCATCCATTCTTTTCTTCTTTTTTTAGCCTCCTAGCCGATTCCTTCTAAGCCTATTATTCCTCTCTTCTTTCATCTTTGAAACCGAATACATAAGGGAATCATAGCCGATTGTTCATCAAGTCTCTAAGCCGAATATCTGAAGGTTGAAGTAAAGGTGCAATCGATTCCTTCAAATAAGGGTAAGATCCAAGTTTGGTTTCCATTCTTTTATATTTTAGACTTATCAAAATCTAGGGCTAATCCCATTAATGTTCATGGTTGCCGAAACTTTGAAGAGATCTTTCGGGATTTACTAAGTGTAGGCTACAAGGAAGGAGAAGTTCTTTTCCCGAAGGTACACCATAGGCCGCGTGTTCCCTAGTTATTCGGTGAGTTTGGGATTTAAAATCCACAAGGTAAGTGTCATAGCTTTCGGCTAAGGCCTATTTTGATAATTAGATCTAATTCTTGTTTGTTTAAAAAGCGAAACTAACCCCCGATGAGATTTAGTGCTTGGCAGAATACAAGGAGGAGCATAGCATAGATTTCGGATTTGATTAGTATTGAAATCGGTAACAAGGTAAGTTTGAAGAATACTAATCCTACTAGGATTTGGATTTATGGTCAAATGGTTTTTTAAAGTAGTAAGTGATTAATCAAATGTAGGAATTGAGATCTAAAGCAATAGATCGGGTTTTGGATTTCAAGGAATTGATAAGCAAATCGTGTGTACCTACACTAAATCTTGATAGATTCTGGCTTTAATTCAATATATGTGTTAATATGAAAGTATAAGAATATGGCTAAGGTACAAATGTGTACCCCACACTAATCTTAATAGATTTATGGCTTAAATATGATATATATATATATGTTAATGTGTAAGTGAAAGAATGTGGCTAAAGTACCATATTATGGTACAAAGTACTCAGGTACGTTTTCCTACTCCTACTAGGGTTTCGAAATATGTTATATTTAACATGTGAAAAGTGATGTGAAAGTGAAATTAAATATGATATGCATGGTATGTATAATTTGGGGCATTGGGTTATTTGAGAAAGGGAAGTGAATGTCATGACTTGGTCTCACTAAGTGAAACGTGATGACTTGGTCTCACTAAGAATATGTGATGACTTGGTCTCACTAAGAATATGTGATGACTTGGTCTCACTAAGTGAAACGTGTTGACTTGGTCTCACTAAGAATATGTGATGACTTGGTCTCACTAAGTGAATGTGGTGACTTGGTCACATTAAGTGAATGTGGTAACCCGGTTACATTATCTAAATGTGGTGTCTCATGACACAAATATCCGGTGGCTCAAATTACGGCCTTGTGCAAGCAGGATTGCCGAGGTAAGATATGTGGGATCACTCGGTTGTGATCGGTGGATTAGCTACTGACCTTGAGCAGGAGTCTGCTAAGGTTGGTGTAACGGATAGACCTAGGTTTGGGTTGGGTTTGCATCATTATCTTGAATTTTTTTATATGAATATGATATGTATGGTGTGCCTATTTCTATTATGTTTTGGTGTTGGTTACACATTGAGTCTATCGACTCACCCATTGTGGGAACATGTTTGGTGATGAGCAGTAATGGATCGGAATGGCGGAACTTGTGGTGGCCATGTTCAACTTGAAGTTTAATTTAATTTGAATCTTTATTTTATTTTAAATCTTGTACAATTTTATTTTGGGTTTCGTTTTTATGTAATAAGGCCATCGTGACGATTTTTATTTACGCTTTAATTACTATGTTTGAATTTAGGGCTTTATAAATAATAAGCCCATTTAATTTAAAATAAGTTTAAACATTTTGTCACCAAACAAATAGATTTTTGATATAAAATAAATTTGTTTTCAACTCGAGCCCAACCCACAACAGACAATCTTCCAAAACACAGTTTTCAAAGTATTGAATGAATTTGAACCAGGTTACTTGAGGAACATACCGATCCGGTCCATTCTCGTGGTGTGTGTAGGTGTTTCGATTTATATCGAGCCCGATTTTAAACTCTCGGCCTTGGGTTTAAGGCCCAAAACATTTTCAAAGTTAAGCCCAAAAGAGATTTTGTGAATTAAGGGGTTTTACGGCATGGCCCACTAAGTCTCGACCATGATCCACCGGTAAGTACTTCTGACTTCTGAAGTGAATTGAATATGTGAAATGTATGGGCTTTTATGGCAACGTAGATTAGTGAACTAGGATCTGTTGAACCCTAGGACTAGTCCACTCAAAAAAACAAGTACATAAGACTTAAGGACCATTAGACAAACCTGTGATTAAGTCACCGAGCTAGGGTGTGGTAATCTTGTGCGCATGTCAGGAGTGGATTCATGAAGAGCTTGGTATTTAAGCAGTCCCAGTGACCTACCTCCTCTTTACTCGAATCCTACCTAGTGCGTAGCTACGGTTCACCTTAACCAAGAGGACTTGTTCACGGGCTAAACCCAGCAATTAAAACCCGAAAGGGACCAGCCATGCAGTTTTATAAAATTCCTAGTTTTAAAGTCCCTAAAATTACCCTTCTAATATTAGTAAAAGATTATTTCCAAAACATCTCCGAATTACAAAATTACCAGAATGACCCCCCGATCTTCAAAAAATTTCTGCAACAACACTGATTTGGAAAACAAATTCTCAGAAACAACCTTCAAGTTTTGTAAATTCCAAAATATCCTTGATTTATTAATATTTACAAATTTACCCTAGTTTATTACCAAGATACCCCCGAAATTCAAAATTATCGAAATACCCATAGAATTTTCAAATTTACCGAAAAGCCCCGAGATTTTAAAATTTCCAAAATACTTTTTGACAAAATCACCAAGGAACTTTTTTCTTTCTTTTAAAAAAATTACAAAAATACCCCTATAGGATAAATTACGAAAATACCCCTGGGTAGTGGAAAACAACAACAATGCGAACTACAACATTTCTCGAATGAACGAAAGTTCATAATTGATTGATGGATGTATGAATGTAAAGGCGTGTGCATGTATGAATACGAAAGAACCACTTCTAAAAATTCTTTCCATAAAACTTCTTGCGGTTAATCGGTGAAACAAAATTTTTTAAATACATAAAACTTCTTAATCGATTAAATCGTGACGTTGGAAATGAGTTCTAAGGGACGTGAACTTAGAGATTGTGCTGAAAAGTATGATGGTTCTGTTAAGATCGAGTCTTGTGTAAGTATAGTCCGTGAGATTGTACGATTGTTAGTAAGTAATTTAGAGACGAAATTATTTTAAGGAGGGTAGAACTGTAACATCCTAGATTAGGGGTTATGCGTTTGTGTATAATTCATGAGTAGTAAGTTTTGGCAGTGTTTAGAAGTGAATTAAAAGTTTTTAAAATCCTAGGATGGAAGAGAAAGCTTTGGACAATTATTGGTTTTAAGTTAAAAACAAGAAGTGATGTGGAAAAGTGGCAGGGACGCCACCTAAGGTGCAAGGGTTATGGCATCAAGTGAAGTACTTTGAGGAAGAGGTTCAATCCCATTGTGTGCATTTTAAAACCTTGGAAATGTAGGGAAATGTAAGGAAATGTAAGAAAATGTAAGGAAATGTAAGAAAATGAAAGGAAATGAAAGGAAATGAAAGGAAATGAAAGGAAATGTAAGGAAATGTAAGGAAAGTGAACATTTTTGGAAGCCTGAGAATGTATGGAAATGTTACGTTAAAAATAGGAAAGAGACCATTTTGGAAACCGAAGTAAAATAGGAAAGTGGCCATTTTGGAAGCCTACGTAAATTAGGAAAGTAAACATTTTGGAAACTAAGCTAAAAGAGGAAAGTGAACATTTTGGAAACTAAGCTAAAAAGAGGAAAGTAAACATTTTGGAAACCTAGGAAATGTCAAGTTTACAGAAGAACGAAAATTTTAGAAACTTAAAATGACCCCAACATGTCAAATTTTAAAGTTCAAAGGGAACTTAGGGCAGGTGACCCTAAAATATAAAGTATGTAAAATTTGACCCATTAACGGACTTGGAAAAGTGGCACAAGATGCCACTAAGGCCTCGAGAAATGGCGCACATGCAAGGGTGTTGGGCTTGAGTTCGAGTCACATAAGAAGAAAATAAAATAAGTTTTATTTTGCTTCTAGAAGCCCAAGAGGTGGACGGCACAAGGCTTGCAAAAGAGGAGTTTCACTCTCTTTAAAACTTCGGCTAATTAGAAGATCATAAGGACTCTTAAGGGAAGAGTTTAATTCTCTTTAAAATTCAGCTAAATAGGTGGATAAATGAAGAATTATTCTTTAATTAGGAAAATAAGGAAGAGTGGTGGCCAAGTTAAGGATTCTTGGCCTAGTAATTTCGGCTATAAAAGGATGAGACTAGGGCCATTCATTATTCATTCTCCTCTCTCTTTTCCTCTGCTAGAATATTCTTCTTGAGCATCCATTCTTTTCTTCTTTTCTTTTAGCCTCCTAGCCGATTCCTTCTAAGCCTATTATTCCTCTCTTCTTTCATCTTTGAAACCGAATACATAAGGGAATCATAGCCGATTGTTCATCAAGTCTCTAAGTCAATATCTCAAGGTTGAAGTGAAGGTGCAATCAATTCCTTCAAATAAGGGTAAGATCCAAGTTTGGTTTCCATTCTTTTATATTTTAGACTTATCAAAATCTAGGGCTAATCCCATTAATGTTCATGGTTGTGAAACTTTGAAGAGATCTTTCGGGATTTACTAAGTGTAGGCTACAAGGAAGGAGAAGTTCTTTTCCGAAGGTACACCATAGGCGCGTGTTCCCTAGTTATTCGGTGAGTTTGGATTTAAAATCCACAAGGTAAGTGTCTATAGCTTTCGACTAAGGCCTATTTTGATAATTAGATCTAATTCTTGTTTGTTTAAAATCGAAACTAACCCTCGATGAGATTTAGTGCTTGGCGAATACAAGGAGGAGCATAGCATAGATTTCGGATTTGATTAGTATTGAAATCGGCAACAAGGTAAGTTTTAAGAATACTAATCCTACTAGGATTTGGATTTATGGTCAAATGGTTTTTTAAGTAGTAAGTGATTAATCAAATGTAGGAATTGAGATCTAAAGCAATAGATCGTGTTTTCGGGATTTCAAGGAATTGATAAGCAAATCGTGTGTACCCTACACTAAATCTTGATAGATTCTACTTTAATTCAATATATGTGTTAATATGAAAGTATAAGAATATGGCTAAGGTACCGTGTGTACCCACACTAATCTTAATAGATTTATGGGTTAAATATGATATATATATGTTAATGTGAAAGTGAAAGAATGTGGCTAAAATACCATATTATGGTACAAAGTACTCAGGTACGTTTTCCTACTCCTACAAGGATTTGAAATATGTTATATTTAACATGTGAAAAGTGATGTGAAAGTGAAATTAAATATGATATGCATGATATGTATAATTTGGGGCATTCGGGTTATTTGAGAAAGGGAAGTGAATGTGATGACTTCGGTCTCACTAAGTGAAACGTGATGACTTGGTCTCACTAAGAATATGTGATGACTTCGGTCTCACTAAGAATATGTGATGACTTGGTCTCACTAAGTGAAACGTGTTGACTTGGTCTCACTAAGAATATGTGATGACTTGGCCTCACTAAGTGAATGTGGTGACTTGGTCACATTAAGTGAATGTGGTAACCGGTTACATTATCTAAATGTGGTGTCTCATGACACAAATATCCGTGGCTCACCACGGCCTTGTGCAGCAGGATATCGAGGTAAGATATGTGAGATCACTCGGTTGTGATCGGTGGATTATACGACCTTGAGCGGAGTGAGTGCTAAGGTTGGTGTAACGGATGGACCTAGGTTTGGGTTGGGTTTGCATCATTATCTTGAATTTTTTATATGAATATGATATGTATGGTGTGCCTATTTCTATTATGTTTTGGTGTTGGTTACACATTGAGTCTATCGACTCACCCATTGTGGGAACATGTTTGGTGATGCGATAATGGATCGGGATGGCGAGAACTTGTGGTGGCCATGTTCAACGAAGTTTAATTTAATTTGAATCTTTATTTTATTTTAAGTCTGCATAATTTTATTTTGGGTTTCGTTTTATGTAAGAAGGCCATCGTGACGATTTTTATTTCGCTTTAATTACTATGTTTGAATTTAGGGCTTTATAAAGAATAAGCCCATTTAATTTAAAATAAGTTTAAACATTTTGTCACTGAAAAAATGGATTTTGATATAAAATAAATTTGTTTTCAACTCGAGCCCAACCCACAAGCAGATAATCTTCCAAAACACACAGTTTTCAAAGTATTGAATGAATTTGAACCGGTTACTTGAGGAACATACCAGATCCGGTCCATTCTCGTGGGCGGGTGTGGGTGTTTCATCCATTCTGCACTTGTCTCAACTTAGCACTCAGATCCTCATCCACCAACTGTCCCTCTTTCACTTTATTCAACCACGTCGGCTTAACTTGCAGCTCTGCCAGCAGACTTCCATCATCATACAAGCTCAGATGTGCAAACATCGCCCTCAGATCTGACACAACCTTTCTGCTTAGGGCATCCGCTACCACATTTGCCTTGCCCGGTGGTACTCTATAGAGCAATCATAGTCCTTCAATAGTTGCACCCACCTTCGCTGTCTCAGATTTAGCTCTTTCTGAGTCAGCAGGTACTTAAGGCTCTTGTGGTCTGTGTAGATCACTGACTTTTCTCCATAAAGATAATGCCTCTATACCTTAAAGGCAAAGACCACTGCTGCCAATTCCAAATCATGCGTCGGGTAGTTAACCTCGTGTGGCCTTAGTTGTCGAGATGCGTAAGCAACTACCTTCCCATCCTACATAAGGACACCTCCCAATCCTGTATGGGAAGCATCACAATATACTACAAAATCCTTCCCTGCCTCAGGCTGAATCAAAACTGGAGCTTCGGTCAAGACCTTCTTAAGCTTCTCAAAGCTCTCCTGTTGCTTATCAGTCCAAATGAAAGGCACTTCCTTCCTTAATAACTTTGTCAGAGGCGTGGCTATCGATGAGAACCCTTCCACAAACCTTCTATAATAGCCTGCCAATCCTAAGAAACTTTGAACTTTTGCCACTGACTTAGGGGGTTTCCAATCCAGAACTGCCTCAATCTTCCGAGGATCCACCCTTATTCCTTCAGCAGATACCACATGTCCTAGAAACATAACCTCCTTAAGCCAAAATTCACACTTGCTGAATTTGGCGTGAAACTCTTTCCTCAACACTTCCAACACCATCCGGAGATGCTCATCATGCTCCTCTTCAGACTTGGAATACACCAGAATATCGTCTATGAACACAACGACAAACCGGTCTAGATAGGGTTGGAAAACCCGGTTCATCATGTCCATGAACGCGGCTGGGGCATTCGTCAACCCAAACGGCATTACTACGAATTCAAAATGCCCATACCTTGTCCGGAAGGCCGTCTTATGGATATCCACTTCTTTCACCTTAAGCTGATGATATCCGGACCTCAGGTCTATCTTCGAAAATACTGCGGCCCCTTTAAGCTGATCGAACAAGTCATCTATTCTTGGCAATGGATACTTGTTCTTGATGGTTAGCTTGTTCAACTAACAATAATCTATGCACATGCGCATAGTTCCGTCCTTCTTCTTCACGAACAGGACCGGTGCTCCCCATGGAGACACACTGGGTTGAATAAACCCACGGTCTAGCAATTCTTGGATTTGAGCCTTGAGCTCAACCAACTCCTTTGGTGCCATTCTGTACGGGGCAATTGACACAGGAGCTGTACCCGACAGCAAGTCAATTCCAAACTCCACCTTCCTGTCCGAGGGTATTCCGGGTAATTCCTCCGGAAAGACATCCTCAAACTCCCTTACAGTTCTAACTCCACTAACTCCCCCTTCTTTCGCATCCAAAGTACTAACGAAAGCCAAGAATACCTTGCATCCTTTTCGAACCATCTTATTAGCCTTTAAAGCAGAAACTACATTAGATAGGTAGTTTCTTCTTTTTCCTATCATAACCACTTCCTCATCCTTAGGGGTTCTTAATTCCATTCGTTTGGCTGCACAATCCAATACAGCCCGATGCTCCACTAGCCAATACATGCCAAGTATAAGATCGAATTCCCCGAAGGGTAATTCCATTAAGTCAGCAAGAAATACCGCTCCTTGAAGTTCCAAAGGTACTCTCCGAAACATCTTATTCATCACTACAGTTTGACCTAGTGGGCTTACTACAATCATCTCCTTACTAGATAGTTCAGAGGCTATCCCTAGAGTTTCAACTACTCTACATGCAACATAAGAATGGGTTGAGCCTACATCAATTAAAGTAACATAGGGTTTGTCAGATATAAGGAACGTACCGGTTATGAGGTCCGGTGCATCTCCATCCTCCCTCCAGTGAACCGCATAGACCAAACCCGACTGTCTTGCCTCTGTATTACTAACACCTCTACCCAGTGTTTCCGTCTTCTACCAAAGACCATTACCTCTGCCACTAAGCCACGACCTCATGTGGTTGTTGTCCTCCTCTTCCACTTTGGTTAGGTCCTTGATTCATTGGTCGACCCCCTTCAGTTCTCATGGGGCAATCCTTAATCATGTGGTCCTTGGACCCACACTTAAAGCATCCTCCCGTCTTGTTCCAACACTCTCCTAAATGCTTCTTCCCATACTGATCACAAGCACGACATCGCCTCCAAGAAGCCTACCGACCTCATGACCCATCTACTTTAGGCCTCTTTTACTCATTCCTAGTCGGCCTTGATGATCCAAAGCCTCTTTTCTGCCTATTTCGATCGGAGTTCTGCCTTACGGAATCCTTGATACCCTCAGCTACTTTAGCCTTTTCCACCAATACAGCAAACTCCTGCTCCTGCTGCGGGGCTATCAATAACCTCAGGTCATCTCTTAGTTCGTCTTCAAATCGGACACACCGTTTATGCTCAGTAGCCACTATTCCTCGAGCATAATGGCTCACCTTAGGAATCCGACCAGACTCGCCTAAGGACTTGTTCCTTAAACCATTTCTAGAAATGCCTTCTCTCGAGCATCGATATAATGAGTACCAACATACTTCTTCCGGTATGCCGCCTTAGCATACTCCCAAGTGAGTTCCTTAGTCAGTAGCACCATCACGCACCTGTGAGCCACCATTGATATGACTCATCGCCAAGAAGCGACACCAACCCTTTCAACTTTTCCTCGTCGGTTAAGTCAAGCTCATCCATAATCCATTCGATCGCCTTCAACCAAAGATTGGCGTTCATTGGGTGCCACACTAGATATACCACGGAATACTTCAGCTCCGTTGGCTCGGAGTCGCTTAGGTACCGACTTTCGAGCTCCCATACCTCTACCTGCTCCAGCCACCCTTTCTAAAACCCACGGCGTCGCTTTGTGACACTGCGTCATCCCTTGGCCCGATCCTCGATATTCCACATCGGTGGTGGTGGTGGTGGTGGCATTTATTCTCGATCCTTGACCCGATCTAACGGGTTCGACACTCATCATTCGGCCTCTTCCACGGCCACGCACGTTATGACCACGCCCCTTGAATTCATACTTCCGCTTAGCGTTTATCGGTTAAAGAATTTTATGTATTAGTTTTGTTCCATTGATTTAACACGAGCAGCTTTTATGTAAAATAGTTCTAAGAAGTAGTTCTTTCGATTCATACACATACGATCTCACATCATTCATTTAGTCACACACATGAACTTGCGTCCATTACGTAGAAATGTTGTAATTGTCGTTGTTTATTGTTTTCCACTACCTGTGGGTATTTTCGTAATTTTGTCCTACCGGGGTATTTTGGTAATTTTTTTCAAATTAGGGTATTTGAAAATGTTGCAAAATAGAGATTGATGATATTTTACAAAAGTAAAGTTCTTGCTGGAAAAATTTCAAGGGTGAAGTGATAATTTTATACACGAGGGGTATTTTTGTAATTTTTTTACAAGTCAGGGTTATTTCGGTAATTTTTTGCAAAATATGGTTCCTGATGACTTTTCAAAACAAGATTATTGTTAAAGGTTTTTAATTTGAGGGTACTTCGGTAATTTTCCTCTCTGAGGGTATTTTGGGTCATTTGTACAAGTTAGGGGTAATTTGGTCATTTTGCAAATCAGGGGTAATTTCGTAAATTTTCCAAATCAGGGTGTCTTGATATTTTGTAAAGTTTTTGGATATTTGTGCAAAATTAGAAATTGTTATTGAAATCGGGGGTAGTATGGTGATTTTGGGAAATCAAGGGCATTTTAGTAATTTTTTCCAACCAGGGGTATTTGGGTCATTTTAGTAAATCAAGAATATTTTGGAAAATTTTTCAAAATAGTTTTCCTACACCTTAAAGGGATAATTTGGTGATTTTAAGACTAGGGTTTTTATAAAAACATGGCTAGTCCCTTTCGGGTTTTAGTTATTGGGTTTAGCCTGTGGCTGAGTCCTCTTGGTTAGGGTGAACCATCACTACGCACCAGGTAGGATTCAAGTGGGTAGGAGTTGAGTCACTAGGACTGATTAAATACCAAGCTCCCACTGAAACCAATCCTAGACATGCACTGTGGTTGCCACACCCTAACTCGGCGACTTAGACACGTGTTTGTTTAATTGTGCCTAAAGTTTTATGTAATTGTTGGGGTAACCTAGTCCTATAGTTCAAGTACTTATCATACTAATCTACGTTCCATTTCTACCCTTCTACAAATCATGCAATAATTCACACAATGGATAGGGGTACTTACCTAGTGGACTTGGCCTGAGACTCGGTGCCATGCCGAAAGCACCTTATTTCACAAAATTTTTCACAGAATTCTTTTGGGCTTACTTTTGAAAACGTTTTGGGCCTTAAACCCAAGGCCGAGAGTGGGCTCTGATACCAAGCTGAAACACCCCAAACCCGACCCACAAGCCCTGACCGAATCTGGCATGCTTCTAAGAAAATCCATTCGAAACTTATTTGAAACTTTGCTAAAATTTTTTGTGTTTTTGAAAATAGTTGATTTGGGTTGGGCTCAATTTTAAAACCCGTGTCGATTAGGTGTTAAAAACAATTTGTTATTTATAATTAAGAAGAATTAACTTTAACTTGATAAGTATCGTGCCATAGCAAAATAATTTAAGTGTATGAGTAAACAGTTCATACTATAACCTTATTACATCAAAATAAAACCCCAAAATAAAATTTAAAGTACTTAAATAAAACGAAATATCCAACTAATAGAATTAAATTGAGCATGGTCACCGCTAAGCTCACTGTCGACCCGGTCCATTATTGTCGTCACTGAAAATATTCCCACAAGGGTGAGTCAAAGCAGACTCAATGTGTACTATCAACACTAAGTCTCAACATTATGGCATATCAAATCACACATATTCATATAGCATTTAAATAAAATGATGCAATCCCGAACCCAAGCCTATATATCCATCCGCTACACATCACCCGTATTCAGCCGTCACACCGTGGGACTACTAAGTCAACCTCCATCCGCTACACACCATCGAAGGTAGTCATTTGCGACGTGCTCATCGCCTCTTATAAAATTCGTGACATAAGTCACCACATTCATATATTGTGACATAAGTCACCACATTCTTATATTGGGACATAAGTCACCACATTCAGATATTGGGGTATAAAACCACCAATTCACTTCCCCTTTACATATCACCCATATGCCCATGTCATACAAAACATGCAAATATTATGCCTTATGCTTATTCACATTCTTATATTTGCACTTATGTGCCTTAACAGATATTTTTCACAATATACTCATAGTAGGGGTAGGAAAACGTACCTGAGTATTTCGTCCGTACCATTGCATGGTACTTTTAGCCACTTCATACATATATTTATTAACGCATAGATCAACGCATAACCATAATTTAATTGAAGCTTAATGTGGGGGTACACACCTGATTTTCTTAACGCTTTATTGAATTCCCGAAAACTCGATCTAATGTTTTAGATCTTAGTTCCTATATTCGACCAACCTTAAACAATTTAGCATAAAACCATTCGGCTATGTAACATCCTGAGTAGGGCCTATGCATTTTCAGTTTGATTGTATGAAATGACAAGTTTAAGCATGAAGAATAAATTGTTGATATTTTTGGAAACACGAAATGCATGAAAATGGAAACTTGAACATTTTGGAAACCTAAACATTTTGGAAACACGAACATTTTGGAAACCAAGATGTAAGAAAAATGGCAAGTTCTGAGCCGATCGAAAATTTTAGGAAACTTAGAAATAAGGCGAATGACAAATTTTCAAGTCCAAAATAGGAAATAAGGGCAAGAGGGCCTTAAAAGAAAAAGTTGGTGAGATTTGACACACAATCGGGCTTGGAAAAGTGGCCTGAATGTGTCACTTAAGGCTTATGGAAATGACTGAGTTCGAGTCACTTGGAAAGCAAATATTGAAGGTTTTATTTTGGCTTCCAAGGCTAAGGGTGGATGACATCTAATCCTAGTAAGGAGGAGTTTTATTTGGTTAAAACTAGATTAAAAGTGATAAATAAGGATTTTCTTTTAATAAGATAATTGAGGAGATATAGGATGAATTAAATACTTGTGATAATTAAATGATAATATTATCACTTGTGGGGAAGTAGTGGCCAAGTCAAGGACTCTTGGCATAGCAATTTCGATTAAAGGAGGAGAGTTGGAGACTTTTCTCTCATCTTTTCATTTGTGTGACGAAAATTCCCTAGCCCTATTCTCTTTGCCGAAATTTCTCCTAAGCAAGGACTCCATCTTTTCTTCTCCTCTCCTTTGTCATTGTTAAGTCAAAACCCTTCTCTTTTGATCTCTGTTAAATCTCCATAGCCGGATCTCTGTAACTCAAGACAAGGAAGCGATTGATTAAAGGCATCAAGGTAAGGGTTAAGCCATTCAATTTCCTTTCTTTCTTTTCTAGTTGCCGAAAGTAAAAGGCCTAATCCCTATTCTTGATCATAGCCGAATATACAAGGGATCTCAGGTTTCCACAATTACCGAATATAAAGATCAAGGATCTAAGGTAAGAACAATTAATTCTTGTTCTTCTAGTTCGTTTAATCAAGATTTAAGAAAATAATCTCTTTTATGTCTCTTGGCCGAATATCAAAGGAAGAGTTTTCGGGATTTTGGATTCAAGGAAATTAAGGTGAGACACATTCGGCCAAGGCTTGTGTGATTACTTTGATCAATTCTTTAATTATTAAAAAGCCGAAAACTAACCCATATTGAGATTCAAGGTTGGCCGAATATCAGGTAAAGGAAAAACCAAGTTTTGGAATTGTATAAACACCAAATCGGCAAAGGTGAGTCTTTTACAAATCCTACTAGGATTTGGTTTTGTTTAAGCCAAATAGGTTTATTAATGTGACTTATATGATGGCTGAATATAGGAGTTAACAGATCTAAAGTTAGATCGGGTTTTCGAGATCTCAAGGAACCTTTTTAAGCAAATCAGGTGTGTACGCACACTAACCTTGATTTATTATATGACAATAATATTTTATGAATATGTGAATATGGCTAAGTACCCCAAATGTGGTACAAAGGTACAAAGGTACGTTTCCTACTTGATAGGATTATGAAATATGTTATTTTGTAACATGTGAATATCTGAATATGAATGTGAAATTAAATATATGCATGAATATTAATTTTGGGGCATTCGGGATCTATGTGAAAAGGGTAGAAGGTGTTGACTTGGTCTCACCAACGAATATGGTGACTACTACCACAAAATTTGAATATGGTAACTCGGTTACATTATCTGAATTTGGTAACCCGGTTACATTATTTGAATATGGTGTCTAATGACACAAATTATATAGGCGATGAGCACGTCATTGCAATGACGCCTCGATGGTGTGTAGCGGATGGAGGGTTGACTTAGTAGTCCCCACGGTGTGACTGGCAGGTACGGGTGGTGTGTAGCGGATGGACAAATAGGCTTGGGTTGGGTTGCATCATAATTTATTTTTATAATATGAATTTGATATGAACATGTATGCCTGATTTGTTGAATGTTAGTATTGTGTGCACACTGAGTCTGTTGACTCACCCCGTTGTGGGAATTATTTTCAGGTGGTGAGCAGTGACGGACCGGGCCGGTGGACCTTGAGGAGGCCATGCTACATTCGGAGATTTTATTTTATTTGGACTTTATTTCTGTTAAGTACCCTTAATTATATTTTTGGGTTTTATTTGATGTAATAAGGCCATAAGGCCCAGTAGATTTTATTATTCTGCTTCACTTTAAATTATTATGTTACGAACTATTATGATTGAAGTTAAGTGATTTTTTTTAAAACCTTAAAAATTATTTTGTCACCTTAATAAAATTGGATTTACAAGTTTAATTAAATGGGTTTCCAATTTAAGCCCAATCCACAACAACATTTTCTAAATATTTTACAAATTTTCTCTAAGTAACGAAGATTTTGAAACCGGTTCACTTTAGGAACATACCAGATCCGGTTCAGGCTCGTGGGCCGGGTGAGGGGTGTTTCAGGCTAATTAATTCAATCCCGAAGGACTATCGAAACTAAAATCTTACCTTATTGCCGATTTCACTACTAACAAATCCCGAAACTTGTAGTCTTTCCTTCCTTGCAATCGGCTAACACTAAGTCACTTGATTCGATTAGTTTCGGCTTTTAAATAATTAAGAAATAGATCTAATCACCAAATAGGCCTTGGCCAAATATCTTAAGCACTTACCTTGTGGATCTAAATCCCGAAAACTGTCTCTTGCTCCTTGAGTAATCGAAATCCCTGCCTACCAATTGCTAGAATCGGCTATATACAATAAATCCATGGAGATGGCCTTTAACCAAAACTACTTATCACTTACCACTATGTCGCTTACCTTAGATCTGAAATCCCGGATGGTTTCCTTAGAAGTCGACCCTATGGAAATCCCGAAAGAATCCTTCATAGTTTCGGCCAAAACATTAAGGGGATTAGAACCTTGTTTTCGCTTTGAGAAAAAGATTGAAAAGAATCGATAATTGATCCTTACCCTTATGATGTAAATCGATTGCTCTTTGTTGGATCCCAGAGAGAGATTGGCTATAGCTAGATATTATTCAATGATTTGACTTTTGAAGTTATGAAGAAATCGGCTAGGCTACCTTGAGATTCGACTTTTAGAGAATCAAGAGAAAAGAGAAGGTGTATGAGACTTAAAGAGAATTCGACAATGGCTTAGGAGGATCCTATTTTTGGTTTTGAAAAAATAAAGAGAGAAAGAGAAGAGTGGCTAGAGAATTCGGCAGAGGCTTCAAAAGAGAAAAGAATAATAGCCTTAATTATCCCCCTCTTGTCGAAATTACTAAGCCTAGAGTCCCTTGACCGGCCACTACATCCTCTCACTATCCAATCCCCTAATTCACTCTTCCTTAGCCAAATCTTGAAGTGTCCCTGTGCCGTCCACTTCCTCTCCTCCAGAGTCCATGTGCCGTCCACTTCCTCTCCTCCTTGTAGCAAAATTAAAATCTTTTATTTGCTTTCCTTGTGACTCGAACCTTGGCCCATTTACCTTTGCTTGTGGCGTCATTCCCAGAGGCCTTAAGTGGCGCTGCAAGCCACCGCATATCAAGCCCATTTTCCGTGTCACAACTCCTCTACTATTTCTTTTAAGGCCTTATGAGACTAGCTCCCTCTTTTAGACCGAGAATCTAAGAATTTCTCAGACATTTAACTATACACTAAGGTTCACAAAAATCCATAACGCACATCCACAACACACATAAGCATGCTATTTCATACAATTAAGAAATTAATGCATAGGCCATAATCCGGGATATTACAGATATGGCCGTGTGTCCCTTGTATCTTAAAATGTCAAAACAGAATGCCCAAAATTGATCACACGGTCTCGCACACGGGCGTGTGACTTGGCCATGTGACCCCTGTACCCACACATGGCCTAATACACAAGCGTGTGGTTTGCCCATGTGACCCAAGTCAGAGAGTTACACGGCCTAAGACACGGGCGTGTCCTTGGCCGTGTGAACCACACGGCCTAACCACTTAAGCGTGTGAAATCTGCACCTAAGAAAAATTCTGAGTTTCCAGTTTAGTCCCAATTTATTAATGCTTGGAATTTAATATCTATATAAGTGTAATATTTCCTTGGTTGGAAATGTGAAAGGGTAATAATGTCTTTATTCCTAATTTCATTTGTTGTATTATTAGTTTATTTTTAGAAATTTTTTCTAGTTTATTGGGGTAGAATACGGTTTTAATTCTACTAGTATATTTTGACTATCGTTTTTGATAGTCTCCATTTACTATTTTTCCCAATATTTTTCATTTTATCTAGATTATCTTCATTTGAAGTTCTAGACTTATATTTCTATTATCATAAGGGATTGGTTTATGCGGTTCCTTAGGTTTCTGGATATTAATTTTATATGGATCTGTTTGTTCAAGATCCGTAATTCTAATAGTATAATAGAATTTATATTATCATCTAAGATTAATGTTGTGTTTTCAACATTTTCATAGATTTTATTCATAGATCTCGTGTTATCATCTTTTGATAATCCGAGTCTATTTTCCTTTACCATAAAGATCACTTTTGTTAGGTTCTTTTGGTTTAAGGTTTTTATAATCGTATGGATCTGGGGGTTCCATATCCATAGGATCTGGAATTTCTATATTTTCTTCTGTTGAGGTTTCTTCCTCATCAGAATTGTCTGTTGTAACACAAATTTCTAAATTGTTACTGGGACTTCCAACACAAATATCTAAATCGTGTCTTCGCTTTTATTTTCTAAATTATCATTATTATTAGAACTATCATCACTACTACTATCGGTAGTGTCATAGTTTAACATATAATGATAATTATATTTATTAAAAGTTCTTTATGTTCTTCATAAAGATCTTCTATTAATTTCGGATATTCGACCTTTTCTAGATCGTCATATTTTTTAGAAAATTGGTTTTCCAATGTTCTATTAAATTTTATAACTATCAAAATCATATTTTTGTTGTTTTTCGCTTTTTAATTTTTTATTTTCTTTTTCTTTTTTAAAGTTAGTATTATCATCAAGAATAATCTTCATCGATAAAGTTAATATTATATTACTATTACCGTAATATAATGGTCCTAAGTCTAAATCAATCTATGATGTTAGTATTATTAATTACATGATCTAATTTATTATTTACATCGGATAATAACTCCTTAGATTTGCTATTCAAATCTAATTACATTACTTCTCCCATATTATCTAATTTTTCTTCTATTTTATTTACCTTACTAAATAATTTACCAAAATAAGAAGTGGTTATATCTACAAGGAATTGATACCTTGGCTTAGAGAGTTAAATTATTTTCATTCTTAGAATCTATATGTATGGTGTGATTACAAGTTTTATCTTTATATAAACATTCTATTTTTTCCATTATTATTATTATCTCGGTACCTAAAACCTTACGTGTCTTAAACGACCTCTCAACGCCTAAACGACACCTGTCTCAGTTCTACGAGGACTCATGTAAGGGACTATATGATGAAAATTGATTGAAATATGTTAAAAATACCTAAATGCTTGTTAAATGTCTTACTTGATCGTAAACTCGGTAATGCTCTGTAACCCTATTTTTGATTTGATTCAAGTTAGGGTGTTACACTAAGGACATGTTTAGGTTCGTCTACTAATAGAAGTTGTCTTTTGGTATCCGACCACGTAATATCGCTTGGTATTAATTAAACATTAGACAATCAATGAGAAACATTTGCTTCTATTTTCCTTTGCGTGCAAAAATCATTTGAGGATAATAATACAACATATATGAGTTTATTTTATTAATCAATCTATTTGAAAAAATTACAAATTTACAAATGAATATACTATACTCGGGACACCAGATCCAACAGGGAGCATGGTATGGGATTTCAAATGGTTAACCTTTTTACAATATTTTGAAAAAATTGGGTGGGGAAGTTATCTCTTGTTGAAATTAATTAGGATTGAAATTATTTGTGTTTTATATGACCATTTTACCATTAAAGGCGCATTTCTAACTTTATTTACGAAAATGGGCCAATATTTTTATTATTTACTAAAAATGGCCGAAAACTACAAAACGCATCCACGTAAGAGCATTTTTGGGGGAAATTTCAGCAAATCGCGTCCTTGAGGGAGCGGTTTTGCCATGTCAACACAAAACGCGCTGACATGGATGCGCTTTACCCCGTGTCAGCAAAAAGACGCTGACGTGGGCGCGCTTTTGCCCGTTTTTGAATTAAATTTTCAAAAAAGGTCATTTTTTTTAAAAATTATAAAAATAGATCAATTTGTTTAAAAAATTACGTGAATAAGCCTTTATAAAAACCCAAAGTGGCAACACTATTTTTTTTTAAGGTGTCACCAATTAATATAGAAATAAAACTTACAAAGCAGATCTTTATATAGACCAAAGTTTCATTTCTCCTATTTTCTTAAGTAATGTGGGATATGAGACATGTGTATATATAGATTCATGAATAGGTTTGCAGTTTGTTCCTAAACAATGTGGGATTCCTTCATTTTTAACTAACAATATAAGATTAAAGGCTACACTATATTTTAGAATTTTTTACAAAACAATTTCTTTTTTTATATATTTTGTTAACATTTTCTCTTATTATAAATTATCTTTTGAGATTTTTAATCTTGTTGCATTTTAGAATTGTTAGCATGTACAAAGGACTATTAAAAAAAAGAATAAATTGCACATATGAAACTTGTACATGCAATAATATTCTATTCAATTTTAAATGTTTGAATTTAATATCCATGCAATTCTAATTTTTAAAATAATTTTCCATTATTTAAATTTAGAAGTTATACTTTTAATTTTTTATTATTTATTTTATTTTATATTATGAATGTTTGATTAATAAATAAATGGTGAGTATTTAGTACTCAAATAGTATATTTTTTGTAATTTTAAAAATTGATATATCTTTTTAAATATTTATTTATTTTAATATTTTACTATACTTATTAATTTTTAATCCTAATTTTAATTTAATTTTCATCATCTAATGAATGCTGATAAATTTATTTTAGATGTATTTTGACTAGATAGATAATCTATTTAAACATAGTATATAATTATGTTAAATAAGTTTTTTATAGATATATATAATATACATAAAATATAATAATTATTTTTCATATTTTTATATCTAGATTAAATTACATTAGTAGTCACTTAACTATAATTTTTGGCTATCAATTATAAAACTTACAAAATGATCACTCAACTATTAGTAATTTTTAAATATTTATTTTTAATATTTTACAGACTCATTTTATATTTTATAATTTTTTACATATAGAGTTTAAAAGTTTTATTTATAATGTAACAAATGTTAACTTTTGTAAAAAAATTAAACTCTATAAGTAAAAAATATAAAATATAGTGTAGCCTTTAATCTTATGTTGTTAGTTAAAAGATGAAGGAATCCTACATTGTTTAGGAACAAGTTGCAAGTCTATTCATGAGTCTATATATACATGTCTCATATCCTGTATTGCTTAAGAAAAAAGGAAAATGAGACTTTGGGTCTATATAAAGATCTGCTTTCTAAGTTTTATTTTCATATTAATTGGTAACATCTTAAAATAAAAAAATAGTGTTGCCACTTTGGGTCTTTATAAAAGCTTATTCTAGTAATTTTTCAAAAAAAATTAGTCTATTTTTATAATTTTTCAAAAAATGGTGTTGTCCATGTCGTATGCGTTTTCTTGACACGGGTAAAGTGCATCCATCGCCACTGCTTTGTGTCGACATGACAAAATCGCTCCCTCAGAGATACGATTTGCTAAAATTTCCCTCAAAAAATGCTCCTACGTGGACGCATTTTATAATTTTCGGCTCTTTCTGATAAATAAAAAAATTAACTTATTTCCAAAGATGGTCGTTTTATATTTTATATTCCACTTAATTTGATAAAATTTTATTTTGTTGGCTTATCTAGAAAAGGAAGATGTGGCCATCTTTTTTTTTTTAAAAAAAATTAGGTTAATTTAGCATATATTTTATATATATTTATTAGTGGAGGTGGGGCGGCAGAATGCCACACTTTGTTCTTTTAATGTTTATTTTATATATATTAGTGGAGGTGCGTCCCCATTTTTTGAATAATTTTCCCCTTTTTAATCTCTATTCATTTTCTTTCAATATTAAATTTATGTTGGATCTAAAGGAAAATGTATAGCTAAATCATTATTTTAGCTTTATGTTCATAATTAATTTAGTGTTAGAATGGTGAGATTTGAATTCGTACTCACTTTTCACTTTGATATTTGTCGATTCTCTTTGGTTTGGTATTGGATGACATATTGTTAGTGAATAATTCAACCCGTAATTGTCATATTCGTCTCACTAAAGAATAAATTGATGTAACCAATTGAGTGAATGATTAGATTCATCAAAGGAATTAACGATCAAGTTTAAATGACCTAGGCAATTGAGGCCTTTCGTTTAAGCTGAATTCTTCTAATTTGCAAAGTTGTCGAGGATTAAATTGTAGAAGCTAATTTTAAGGTTATTAGTAAAGGTTAACTATCAAGCTATTCCCATAATTGAATTAACAAAAGGGTTGATTGTAACATGTCACACCTGACCCGGATGTCAAATTCGAATGCGAGATGTCACATTCCCTACCATAACTACTCAAACTGACTTTATTCATTTTCTTGGTAAATGAATCAACAAAAATGGCATGTATCACAATTTTCAAATTGTACGAAAGAAATGTACATTCACAGGATCAAATAAGCCAGTCATAGTAACTTGAGGTTACATGTGGTCAAACATGGAGTTAATATATGAATCCTAACTCAATTTATCAAAATTGAATAATGTGTTTTGAGACAGTAAAGTCATGTTTTTAGACATGGCTCCCTTGTTTTGTGCCTTTAGGTTCGAAGTTGGTTGTCTCGATGTATTAGGGTTCATATCTCAAGATAATGACCCTTGTGTCTCGAGACTTAGCTCCCTTGTTTTGGACCCTTAGCTTCGATGTTTCTTGTCTCGAGACATGCTAAATTATCATAGAAGTTCCCAAATTTTCAAATAGAAAAATGTTGGAGATCGACCCGTGTAAATGATGAAATAGAAAGAGGTGGAGAAGATCAAACAAAAATATTTAAGTTGAAAACTCCTCCGAAGTGGATAAAAACCACGAGCAAAAGAGGCTTCGCCTTTTTACTAAATGAGTAAACAAATTAGAGTACAATATGGAGAAAATAAATCTAAATATACTAAAAGTACAATCTCAAAACCTCGAAAACAAAGTCCTAACTCGAGAACAAAATTATCTCTATTGTTACCATGAAACTCTCACCAAAACTCATATGCGACTATATCTTGTCGCCCTCAATGAAATGCCTTTGTTGGTTGACATATCAAAAATAGGGATATAATGTCCCCTTTTAAATAGGCTTAGATTAGAGTTCTAATCATACTAAAATATCTCTAGAATAATCAGAGTCCAACTGGAAAAAGCAGTTATATTTGAAGTCTAAAACACGGCTGCATAACTTGGAGAAATCATCGTTACATCATGATGTCCCATACATACTCGTCACAATGTTGCTGCCACGTTCATTTAGGGTTTCGTCACAACGTCCCTCTATTTTACCTCTTCTTTGGTAAATCCTCGAACATCTTCCTAAATGCTTGTAAACTTCTTGATAAATGTGAGGCACAGCCCACAAATCTCTACATTGACTTGTATTTATCATGCTTCCTTTTCCATGCCCTATCACGGGCCAAACTCGAATTTTGCAAAATGTCAACCAAGTCAAAATCGTGTTCAAAATTGGAAACTAAAAGACTCTTAGTCTTCAAATTAAAGTTGTATAATGCAACAAGGGCCAGTAATAACCGCACATGAGAGAAAGCATGAACTCTCTCCACCTAACTGTAATCCTCTACGACCAACCTTTCCTCAAACACTCTACAAACCATTCTAGTCCTAAAGACCAAAAAAGGGATTAGATTCTTCTCTAAATCAGGCACATGCCTGACATCTGACATGACTCTAACTTCAACAAAATTATTTGGAGAGTAACAAATTATCACCCTTGTCTTCGGCCACATCAGCTACCTCCGTTATTATCTGAAACTGTCAAAAACTAAAATTTGTGATCCATGAAACTTTTTGATATCCAAAATCGTTGTTTTGTCACTAAACGAGTTGATCTGCGAAAGCTGAACCTTGGCTCTGATACCAATTTGTTGGGGATCGACCCGTATAAACGACGAAATATACAAAGGTAGAGAAGATCGAACACAAATATTTTATGTAGAAACTCCTCCGAAGAGGATAAAAATCACAGGCAAATATGGCTTCAGCTTTTCACTAAATGAGTAAACAAATGAGTATATTATGAAGAAAATAAACCTTAAAATACTAAAAGTACAATCTCAAAACCCCGAAAATAAAGTTCTAACTCGAGAACAAAATTCTCCCCAAAGTTACCACGAAACTCTCACTAAAACTCATATGCGACTACATTTTGTCGCACTCAAAAAAAAGCCTTTGCTGATTGACATATCAAAAACAGGGATACAATGTCCCCTTTTAAATTGGCTTAGATTAGAGTTCTAATTATACTAAAATATCCCTGAAATAATTAGAGTCCAACTGAAAAAAGCAGTCCTACTTAAAGTCTAAAACTCGGCTACATAACTTGGAGAAATCGTCATGACATCGTGAAGTCCAATGCATGCTCGTCATAATGTTGTCGCCACATTCGTTTGGGGTTTCATCGCGTTGTCACTTGTCTTCATGTCGCGACATCGTTTTCAACTCTTCTTTGGTAAATCATTGAACATCTTCCTAAGTGTTCGCAAACTTTTCGATAAATGTGAGGCACACCCCACAGAAAATTTTTCAATTTTGAATGTTTGAGTTTATTTTCAATCAATTTATGTAACATTTAGTTCAAAATTATATCAATTTAAAATTATTAAGAATTATAAGCAAATATTAAAAATATTAGAAATAATAAGAAATATTTAAAAGTACAATAAAATTCAAATTACGAATCAATTATCATCATTGAGTTTCAATTTATTTAAATATTTATGATTATTATGATGAATTATTATAAATATAAAAAATTGAAATGACAAATGAATTGAAAATAGTGTAAAATTTAATGGAATTGAAAGCTTTTGTTGTATGCAGTTGTTTGCTCTGTCCATTGCTAAGTAGACCAATCTAAGAAAATATATTACAAATTTGAAAAAAAATCAACATGTAAAGGAATATGTTCAAAGTAAATTGCATAAAATATAAAGATTAATTGAAAATAAAAGGTTATAGTTATATTTTTTTGGATTTGTGTTTTGGTGAGGTTATTTTAATTTTGATTATTTATTTTAAATTAAGATTGAAAATATTTTATCAATTTTAAATAATATTTTATAATTTTTATAATTCTTAAAATTTTAAATAACTTTCTTAAAATAAATGTTTTTAATAATTATTTAAAAATCATATCTAGAATAAACCTAGACAAAAGTTATTCGGTGCATTTAAACTTTGTTTAAATTCATCTTAGATGTGGTCTTTTAAGTCATTATAAAAAAATTAAAGAATTTTTAATTTTTTAAATATTTATTGATGTGACAAAATATCACATTATTATGAGGTGCATATGATATACCACATTTTGCTACTTGCTTTGTTAGTCATATCAACATTTAATGATAATAATAAATAAACTTTTAATAGAAACACCAATTTATTCCTTAATATAATATACAAGAATTTATTTATCTATTTTTTAATGTTAACCCAACTAAAAGAAATGTTGGAGTAGAATGAGTACCGAATAATTATACTCATTTATTCCTCTTATATTTTATGGGTCCGGATTTTTATCTTGAATATGGGAAGTCTGGAGAATGATGTTTTCACATCTTAATACACTGCCTTAAAATGATTAAGATGTTATGATTTTTTAGATTCTCAAGGCTAATGAATCAGCACACTCTGCAAGAAGTTTTTATTTGAGCTTACTGTATTTATCTCAAAACTTAAAGTAGAAGAAATCATTCTTTCTCAAGTAGTAAGTCGGTAGGAAGAGAAGCAGGATCCAACTCAAATGATCCCACAGGAACACCTTCTTTTTCCTCACCAGTCATTTTAACTGATGGAATTTGATGAGAAAACCTATATAGCTCCCCTGATGACAGCCGAAAACAAATAACCCCATCTCGTGGAGTTTGTTTGAAAATACTGACAAACCCTTTTACTTTGTCCAAATGAGAGACCCAAATGCCCATTTCCTTGTCAAAATTAGTGAGAACCTCCACAAAATCATACCGGTATGCAGGTTTATGGTTTTCTGGCTCAGAAGCCCACTTAATATTCCAATCTTTGAAGAGAGCCCAAACTTCCCCCTTTTTAGGATACACCAAGCAACCGAATTTACCAAAAGATTTTATGGGATAAATCCGATGAGAGAACATTAGACGATCTACACAGTCCTCTGTTGATCCATTGCAGTACTTACCACAAGAAACAGGCAGATTCTGATCAACCCAATTCTGCTCATTTTCCTCGTCCGGGTCAGCCTCGAGCCAAGTAATTCGTAACTTGAAGCCTGGATTGAATACCTTCTTGATCCGTGCATAAAATCGTGGCATGCTATCCAATGAATCATATATAGCCCATACTTGATTAACAGCAAAACAGGTCTCTGCCCTCTGCTTCTCAAAATCACTAAACTCTGGATCTGGATATTCAAGCACCTCAGAAGATAGGTTCACTCCTGCACCTGATTCTGAATGACTAATAACCGGGGGCACTTTATCAGTCTTACTAACAGGTTCCTCTTCCTTCCCTTTAGACTCTCCAGCTTTGACTGTAGTACCAAGAGCCTCTTCAGTTTCAGTTTCAGCTTCACTATCAGTCTCACAATTTTCATCAGATTCTTCTACTGACTTCCTCCCTCTCTTCTTCGCATTTCTTGATGTTCCCGACCCTTTGAGCATCGCTGCATTAGGCATAGGCATGTCAACACCTTTCTTTCCGTCTCTCGCATTTGGAAACTCAACCACTTTCTGTTTAGCTGTAAAACACTAAACATAATTAAAAAAACACGTCTAAAAGCAATAATGGTTATGAAAAACAGAAAATAAGAGATCTAATCGGTAAGGGAGACTTGTTTATAAACAAATAGAAAAGGCATACGAAAAATGATGGCAACATAATTTGTTAATGATTAGCACTAAACTCAAGAGTCAAGATGAAGAAATGGATGAACTTCAGGGTTTAACAAACGCCAACGAATGTGATATCATAGTGAACAGATTGTAACCACTAATAGCAAGAAACCAAAAAGCTTGCATTATAAAGAATGACAACGACAAAGTAGGAACCTATTCAAAGAATTGTGGTGTCTAGCTATCATTGTAAAGAATGCTTACCTTGTTTTGAACCTTTTAGATGCTTACCTCTGCAACGTTCTTCCGTAGCCTTTTCTTGCAACTCGAACTCCATACACCGCTTCTCAAAACTGTTCTCTTTCAACCTAAATTGCTCTTCTTTCAACTCAGACTCACTCAAGCACTTCTCCAAATCTTTCTCTTTCAACCTAACTTCCTCCAACTTATCTTTTACCTGTTCCTTCATCAAATTAACCTCTTCACGTTGCTGCTCACTTCGTTTTACACTTAATTCAAGATCTTTACGATGTCGTTCAACTTCCTTCTTCTCTAACTCAAAATCCCTACAACGCCTGTCAAAAGCCTTTTGCTTTAACACAAACTCCTCCTGTTTCTCTTCAAGTTGCTTCTGCGCTAGCTCAACTTCTCTTAGCCTTTCTTCGTAACACTTCTTTCCCGCCTCCAAACCCCTAAATTGCCTCCCTAATTCCTCCGCTTTACTTTTAAGCCTCTCAAACTGCTCTTTAACAAATTTCTCATCTCTTTCAATCCTGTTAGCACCTTCTTTAATCTCACCTTCTTTTGAAATCACTTCTTTGAGTCGTTCTTCGACTGAACTTTGAACAGAGTCCAAAACTTCCTCCATTTCTTTCCATTGCAGATTAAGTAAAAGAACGGAAGAAGCGCGATCTTGAGTCTCATTCATAGTTCTTGGCTGATTGGTTTTGTTCAACTCAATGAGTTCTGAATCAGTTAACTTCTCCATCAAGTAACTCAAACCGAACACCTAAACTTCAATACTCCACGCATATACAACCCTAACGACCTAAAATAACAGAATAAAAGCAAAATCTGTAAGCCTCTTTTCTTTTTGAGAAAGAGAGACGATACAGTTCCCCGAAAAAAGAACAGCTAGGCTAGGGAGAGACTGGTTCAAGATATGTAATTTTAGGTAATGCAAGCTTATATAACATTTGAATGGAGATGTTATTATATTCTTTCCGAATTTCTTTTAAATTTTAATACTAATTAGTAATTTTATTAAATTTCTTTTTTTAAATATTTGTTCGTGTGATATTTTTAAATAAAAGAAATACTCATTCAATATGTAACTAAAATATAATTTTAAATGAATCCGAATATAAAAATTAATTTTAACAAAATTTAAAAAATAGAGTGATGAATTCTTAAAAATAACAAAACGGAAAGTTATGCCATATTTTAACTTATATTAATTTATATAGTGTTAATTTGATATTATTGTTTAATTTTGGCATATAAAATTATTTAAAAGGTATGTTTTATTAAATTATATTTATTATAGAATTTAGCTTTTAATAAGTTTATTTTAATATTTTTATTCTCAATTTCTTTAAATTTATAGTAATTATGGTTGTTTTATTTTTTATTACAATTAACATATTAAAAATAAATATATTGAAAAATGCATAAATCATAATTGTAATAATTCATGAGAAATTATTATATCATCAATTAGTTGGCGTTAAAATGGTTGGAAACTCAAAATAATCTAATTAAATAATATTAAATTATGATACACTCTGTGGTATGGGTGTAAACATTTAAGTAAATAAATTTATAAGAATATAATACAAAAGCAAATGTAACTTCGGTTGAAATGATAAAATTGTGACAATGAAAATATAAGGTCTTGGATTCAATTTTGATTTTTTTAATTATGTATGTATTTTTCTAAATTTATCAAATATAAAAGATTTAGTACCCATAAATAATGCGTTGCTTTGTAAAATAAATGGTCTTTTGGTAATTACAAATTAAGTTGGAACTTGGTTGATGAGTGGCACCAACTCGGTAATATATAGTCGGGTACTTATTTGGTACACTTCCTGTAGAGTTTTTAGACTCCACAAGTAAGATCAATGAGTTGATAAGTGTCTCATAGCGGTATAGTAAAATATTAAAAAATAAATAATTAAAAAAGAGAGAGAGACATGTCAATTTTTTAAAATTACTTGTGAAAAAATAAAAATACATTGCAGTATACTAAATATTCACCCTATATGATATAGTGAATAATTAATGGAAAGTCATTTGATACTTCCTGAGTGGGTTTAAGAAGTGTATTATAGAATGTAGGAAAAATAATGTAACACTTGTCACACCCTCAACTCACTTGTGGAGTTTAAAAAATTTTACTTAAAGTGTATCAAATAATTACTCTTAATTAATAATAAACATATTAATAAAACAATAAAACCGACAATGTTTTAAATTAAATTTATATTTATTTGAAATTGATTAAAATAATATAAGTATACGCCCAAATTGTTTAAAATTTAAGATTTTGGTTTGAATCTAAGATTAACTAAAAAAAAGAGGTAGTATTAAAATTATTGCCTATATTTGGTATCTTGTAAAGTTGTAAATGTGAGATTACATTTTGAAATCCAAAATGATAATCACACTCTCCAAATCTTGAATTACTATAAAAATTTGTAAGATACTGCTGCAAACCTAACATCTCTATTTTATTTTTTATGGAAAACCAAGATCATCATTATAAAAATTTAAAACAAACGAGTACCAATACAACAATTAATGAAAACCTAAAACATCCCTACCTAACAGTAAAGAATAGCAAAGACACTTTAGGGAAAAACAAACAAAATCTCGCTAGTTTTTTGTGTGTGGGGGGGAATGAAACATCAAAACCAGAGAAGTGCATCCCTTCAACCCCAAAGCAAATTATGCATGTTAATACTCCAGCTTCTAGCTTGCAAGAGCAATATAGACTCATAATTCTTTAATCTGGCAGTGTCAGGGTCGAAATCTCACCGTTCACCACAACGATCGCCACCTCAGTACATCCTCCACCCAAAACCTATCATTAGATATCTTGAATCTTTCTTGGGCAATTAGATGAGCCACCATATTCGCCCTGCAATCAACATGATGGAAAGATATCTGCATAAATTGTGTAGCCCTATTTTTTATTTCGCCACAAAAAATACCCATTTCTGATCTGTCTGCTTTCCCTGTTTAATTTTGGCGATTGTAGTGCGAGTCGCCCTTGACTTCAATCTGTCGAAAGCCCATCTTCGCCGCAAATTTGATGGCCTGCAGACATGCAAGGGCTTCAGCAGAAGAAGAATTGGAAACATAACCATTCATGATAGCCCCGCCGCCCATGACTTGTCCCAGACCATTTCTAATAACAAACCCCAAACTGGATTGGTGACTATGGGGTTTGAAAGCTGCATCAAAATTTAATTTGACCACCGGATCCTAGGGAGGTTGCCATCGTTGCAACATAGATCTCTTGGAGCAGGTAACTTCTGGTTTAACTCTTTCATTTCATTGGCAAGGCTAAAAACTCTAGAGCTAGTATCCCTGACTGTTTGTTGTTTACCCTCCATAACATACTTATTACGAGCCTGCCAAAGAGTCCAAATTGTAAGGGCGATAAAATTTATTGCATTGCCATCAGCAGACAAAAAATTGAGGAAAACCACTGCCAAAAACCCTCCACAATAACTGTAACGGGATTTACGCAAGTGTATGTAGTTGTTCAAATAATAAGTAAAAATGAGCTATCGTGGCCATAAGGACAGTATAAGTTTAACCAATTAGTTGAAAAATTATAATTAACAATATGATATAAAAACTCAATAATTTGGATGGTGATGATTAAACTAAGCAAAATTTATTTAGATGCAAAGATTGATCCTTATTCAATTCTAATCTAGATGCAATTTAACTAAATGTATGAATCAATGGCTTTAGCAACAAAAACAATTAACATTAAATGGGCTAGGATAATCATATTAATTAATTCAATTTACTTTCATCATGCTTAACATGTTTAGAATTATTTCCGTGGCAACTTGATCTCTTATGGGTTTGGAAATCAAATTAAGTCATCTCGGATCTTTTACTTAGTGAAATATGCATGTTACTGATCATATTAGACTAAGGGTATCTTAGAATTCATGCAAGGTCACAAGGACATTTACGTTTGCAACAATTTAATTACATAAACTATAACACCCCCTAATACTTTTTCGTCACCGGAATAGGATTACGGAGCATTACCGGCCATTACAATTCAAAATACTAATAGTACAAAAATAATTAACATTTAAATTAGAAATTAATTATATTGTCCCTTGTATAGGCCCTCGAGGCCCAAAATGTACGTTAGAAACAAATCGGAACTTAATGAAGACTTAGAGAATTTTTCGGGAAATTTTAAAATTTTTCCTAAGTGTAGGGCACACAAGCCCGTGTGGTCTAGGGGCACGCCTGTCGACCCTATGACATGCCCGTGTCCTACCCCATGTAATTCTTTGACTTACCTCACACGGCCAAACCACACGCCTGTGTGTTAGGTTGTGTGCTCATTTTAATTTTCGAATTTTAGATGCAGTTTTCACACGGCCAAGCACATGCCCGTGTGCTGGGCCGTGTACCTCACACGGTTGAGACATATGCCTGTGCTTCTGCCCGTGTGGCAATACCTAGGTATTTTGTTTCTAAAATTTTAGGTTGCAGGGGATACACGGCCTAACCACACGCCCATGTGTAAACCATATGTCTCACATGGTCTGATCATACGCCCGTGTGCCAAGCCGTGTGGACTCAAAATGATCCTTATATATCAAGTTTACCAATTTTGCAAACCTTGAACAACAAGCAACTCAAAATTCAATATTTCAACCAGTTTAAAACACATTCAAATATCTATAAAACATGTTAAAATGGATATTCTAAGTGCCAAATCAAATAATCTCTTATAATTATTATACTTATATTGCTAAACAATCCAACAAATCATCATTCAAGCCATTTCCAATTTATACCAATTTCACACCAAATTTACCTATTTCATACTCATAAATACTTTAATTTAAACATGCCATTTATAACTTCAACATAACTTACATATGTTCAAGTATAAAATTAACTTATAACATCTTATTACATATTTATAATCACTATTCAAAATCGACATCAAAAGACAATCTAAGTACATGCCATTTTCAAAAGAGAAAATACTTCACCATGTTTGAGTTCGGGATGGCCTTGGATGCTGATTCAACAGTATGACTTTAATCTAATTTGCACACGGAAACAAACCATACGCTGAGTCTGAACTCAGTGGTATTTCTATAAATTGAATACTTTTAAACAAAAGAACATAATATATACACTTAATTCATATAATAAGCATAATCTATCAATTGATCAACTCTACAATAAGTCTTTTAACACATCTTCATTTTTCATCATTTGCTATCTCATGTAGCAATTCTTAATAAGATACACAATTCACATATCATACCTATAGCAATCACCAATTCATGAACTCATTGTTTATACAATTCAACTTCATTTCTCCATTCAAAATTTCAATTCAATTCATGTTCAAATCATCCAATATCACTCATATTGACAATTCATTTATTTACCCCTATTAACATGACGTGGACTTTGGTGGATACACGGATCCAACTAGAGCACACCAGTACGGCATTCAGTGCCTCATCGGCTATGCCGAAGTAAAACAGTACGGTACTCAGTACCTCATCGGAATTATCCAAAGTAACAATACGACACTTACAGTGCCTCATCGACTCAAGGTCGAAGTATCCCAAACACTTCCAATCCTATTTCATGCTAACTACATCCGACTCAGCCTAATACGGTTAATAGGGTATTCAATTCACTTTTCAATTCTCAATCAATACACAATTCAAAGAATCTCGTAATTCAATTCAATACAATTTAATTTTCATACTTCAATACAATTAATATTCAACATTTACATTCACATTAATCACAATTTCACTTACATTCAATTCAATATCAACATTACCAATACTTTCCTTAGTTTTACTTACCACACATATTAAATAATTAATACAACAAATAATTGTTAAATACGAATTATAAAAATACAAACCATAATTTTCCCGAGTTACTCCTCGTCAACTTTTTCCTTCCCTTTCCTAGTCGAGGTCTTCGACTCAACGTTAGTTACGGAATCGAAACAATTAAAAATTATCAATACAACACAATTCCATATCAATTATTTCAATTTATACATAACTTTTGCCTAGATTTCAATTTAGTCCTTAAATCAATACTAGTTTTAGTCCTTCCAAAACTATTTCATATTTTCCTTCAATTCCCACTTTAACCTAAATTCAATCATCAATTTCACCATAAAACCCTAATTTTGAAATTATTTCAATTTAGCCCATATTATTCAAAACTTATGATTTGTTTTACAATTTAATTCCTATTTCACTTCTAACTTAAAATTCTATCAATTTAACCCCTATTTCTTCAATTTAATTAACATGAACTACTTCTAAAAATTCATTAACTTTCAAAGTTTCAACATAAATCAAGTAGTATTTGCCTCTAGGATTCCCAAAACATCAAATTTACAACAAAATGGGCTAAATTGACTTACCAATTAAACTTAAAACCTTAAAATCCTTAATTTCCCTTTTTCTTTTCTTTCTCCTTTCTTTCTCCCCAATTTCGTTTCTTCCCTGTTCTTCTTTTCTATTTCATTTTTTGTTTCTTTTATATTTTAGTTATATTATATTAATATAATATTATATTACTTGATAATAATTATTTCTTAAATAATAAGTAAATACACATATACATTACAAATTTATGTATGTATTTATTACACATTTATTTTATTTGTACCACACTATTTCACACCTATGGCTTAATTGTTAATTTAGTCCTTCAACTTTTCTTTAATCAACAATTTAACTTTTACCCTACATTCAATCTAGTCCTTTTATCTAATTAACCTTAATTCAAGCTAATTCACCTATCCAAAACCTATTTAATCACAAAAATATCTTCGTAAATATTTATTATAAGTATTTACGAATCCGTTTTTCGAAAACAGTGACCTAAAAGTGCGCTTTTCGATAACCGTAAATTTTGGGTCATTACATAAACCTAAAAACCATGCAAGATAATAGAGCTAACTAAAGATATTATTAACCACAACTTAGTTGGGTTTAATGACCTAAATTGAGCATTGCACTTTTAGTTATACATCTACTAGCCGTTGTCTGGTTAGGATCGTTTAGCTAATCCGAATGCACTTAATCACGTATGAATGAAATGCATCATGATATTAATTGAAAACATAATCAACTGGGGCACAAAACATGTTAACATGAATTAAATAAATCTTATTAAATTAATATAATCATCCTAGCATATAGGAATTAAAACTTCATAGTTGATGTCAAAAACATAAAACTCAAAGCAAACATGATTAAAATAAATAACAAGAAGAAAGAGTAAACTCTATTCAGTTCAGCAGTTTTTCAGATCTATTTTGACTGAGGTGTTCATTTCTGATTGATGCTTCGTTTGTTAAGTGTCTAACGGATAGCTGGCTAAGGAGTACTTTTGACAAAGCTTTTGAGGCTAAAGGATGGAGGAGGGATGGACAACTATGCAAGGGAAAAAGGGAAAAAGAATTGAGATGAAACTAGTGAGAGCGAGAGAGGAATGTTGAGGGATGAGGGATGATTGAGGGATGACAAAGTATTTATAGGTGAAGATAAGGGTTTGAGTTTACTAAAAATAGGTTTAAATTTATTTCCTTCCTTATGGCCAGCCATGGTTCAATGAATAAGGGATGACCAATTCTTCTCCATTTGAATTTCAAATTCAAGCTAAAAATAGCTATATAGTAGACGATTTCAATAGAGAAGTTGGGTTGAATTTTGATTATTTTCCAACTATAAGGACCTTCAATTAACATCCCAAGACATATTTTGGGCAGCCACCTTTAAGTGTCGAATTTGGGCTTTTAGTTTCCCTTGTTGGACGATTCTTCAGTCCAAAACTTAGCAGACCATCTTTCATCACCTTCTTTATTGGGTCAAGTAGTCAACCTTATGCCCCAAATTGCATGGTCTTGTCGTCCACATGGAAAACTTGTACATGTCTATCTTTTATTTATTTAAATCATGTCTCCAATAGACCTCCTACATAGTAAAAAATACATACATTAATAAATTAACATGAATTAATATAAAATATGCATGAAAATAATGTAATTAAGCACAATTTCACATACTTTCTAAATTCATGTATAAAATTACTAATTAAGTAAAGTTCAATTATTTCAACAACAATTACTCAAGATAAACACATTTATTAAGTAAAAAGGTGGTAAAATATATAGAATGAAACACCCCACACCCTACCCACGAGCCCGAACCAGGATCTGTATGTTCCTAAAGTGAACCGATTTCGAAATCATTTTCGACATCGAGAGAAAATTGTAGATTTTAGTAAAACTATTATTTTGAATTGGGCTTAGATTGAAACCCATCTATTTAATCTTGTAGGCCCATTTAATTAAATACATCCAATATAGTTCTTAGCATGTAACTTAACAGTAAGCAACATAAAGAATAATCCACTGGGCCCTAAGGCCTTATTACATCAAGTGAAACCCAAAATAGAATAAAAGTAACAAAAATAAAATAAAATTTAAGTCCAAAATAAATGAAATTTTCGCATGTAGCATGGCCACCTCATGGTCCACCGGCTCGGTCCGTCACTGCTCATCACCTGAAAAATAATTCCCACAATGGGGTGAGTCAACAGACTCAATGTGCACGCAATACTAACATTCAACAAATCAGGCATTCATGTTTAAATCATCAAGTCCATATAATAATGAAATTATGATGCAACCCAAACCCAATCCTAATGGTCCATCCGCTACACACCACCCGTACCTGCCATTCACACCGTGGGGACTAATAAGTCAACCCTCCATCCGCTACTCTCCACGTTGTGTCATTAGACACTATAATCAAATTTAAACGTTGTGTCATTAGACACTATTGTAACCGGTTACCAAAATTTCGAATGTGACAAGAGTCAACATATTTCGTTGGTGAGACCAAGTCAACACCTTCGTTGGTGAGACCAAGTCAACACTGTTCTCCCCTTTCACATAAATCCCGAATGCCCCAAAACATATATATTGCATAACTTAATTTCATGTTCATATTCATATATTCGCATGTTATTAAATAACATTTTCACAATCCTATCGAAGTAGGAAACGCACAGGTACTTTTTGCCACATTTGTGGTACATAGCCACATTCACATTATAACTCATATCATATATTAAAATATTTAGCCATATAATATCGAAGGATAGTAAGGGTACACACCGATTTGTTTAGCGATTCCTTGAGATTCAAAAGCTAGATCTAAAGTTTAGATCCTTAGTCCCTACATTTGATTCATCCTTTATTACTTAGCATAAATTCTATTTGGTTATGATATCCAAATCCTAGTAGGATTTGTAAAAGACTTACCTTTGATGCCGATTTGGTGTTTATTCAAATCCCAAAACTTGGTTTTCCTACACTTGATATTCGCCAACCTTGAATCTCAATATGGGTTAGTTTTAGGCTTTTTAATAATTAAAGAACTGATCTAGATAATCATACAAGCTTTGGCCGAATACTTTTAGGTACTTACCTTGTGGATCTTAAATCCCGAAATTCACCGAATAACTAGGGAACACGTGGCCTATGGTGTACCTTCGGGAAAAGAATTTCTTCTTCCATGATTCGGCCAAGATTAATAATCGAAATTAGTCTCTAAATTTCAATAAGTCTAGAATATAAAAGAATGGAAAACTAAACTTGGATCTTACCCTTATTTGAAGGAATCGATTGCACCTTCACTTCAACCTTCAGAGATTCGGCTTAGAGACTTGATGAACAATCGGCTATGATTCCCTTATGTATTTGGTTTCAAAGATGAAAGAAGAGAGGAATAATAGGCTTAGAAGGAAATCGGCTAGGAGGCTAAAAGAAAAGAAGAAAAAGAATGGATGCTCAAGAAGAATATTCGGCAGAGGAAAAGAGAGGGAGAATGAATAATGAATGGCCCTAGTCCCCTCCTTTTATAGCCGAATTTACTAGGCCAAGAATCCTTTACTTGGCCACCACTCTTCCTTATTTTCCTAATTAAAGAATAATTCTTCATTTATCCACCTATTTAGCCGAATTTTAAAGAGAATTAAACTCTTCCTTAAGAGTCCTTAAGATCTTCTAATTAGTCGAGTTTTAAAGAGAGTGAAACTCCTCTTTGCAAGCTTTGTGTCCGTCCACCTCTTGGGCTTCTAGAAGCAAAATAAAACTTATTTTATTTGCTTCTTATGTGACTCGAACTCAAGCCCAAAACCTTTTGCATGTGGGCCATTTCCTAAGGCCTTAGGTGGCATCTTCAGCCACATTTCCAAGTCCGTTATTGGGTCAAATTTCATGTACTTTATATTTTTAGGGTCACTTGGCCCTAAGTTCCCTTTGGGCTCTAAAATTCGACATTCCAGGGTCATTTTTAAGTTTCCAAAAATTTTCGTGAGGCTCTGTATTTTCCAAGTTTCCAAAATGTTTAGTTTCCTATTTTGCTTTGGTTTCCAAAATGTTTAGTTTCCTATTTTGGTTTGGTTTCCAAAATGTTCACTTTCCTATTTTGGCTTGGTTTCCAAAATGTTTAGTTTCCTATTTTGGCTTGGTTTCCAAAATGTTCACTTTCCTAATTTACTTAGGTTTCCAAAAATGGTCATTTTCCTATTTCCAACATAACATTTCCATGCATTCTCAGGTTTCCAAAAATCATTCCAAATTTATTCCAAAACACATAAAAGATGTCTTTTCGCACAATTTGGCCAAAATGCATAGGCCCTTTTCAGGATGTTACATAGAAAACCCTATATAATTTCGAGTTTACACACCTCCAAACTTAAATCATTGCTTGTCCCAAGTAATGTTCATGCATAGCACAAATTTTCCTAAGGCAATTTTTGCAAAATAATAAAGCAGCATCAATCTTTGCACATAATTATGCATCGACAAAATTATGCTAAAAAATATTCTTTATTGATAGTAGCTCCAATGCAAATATTGTTTCTAAATTTATACTAAGTACATCATAATGTCAACATGAATCATAGTTTGCATCCATTTTCAAAGTCATACATAACATTTACCAATCAATATGCTTTCCTTATCAACTAAACATAGCAATCCCAAGGTTTAATTAGTGGTCTTCATATGTTGAACTTAGTAATTCCTCTCCACTAATTTAGTCGGTATAATCATCCAATCAATAGGCCTTTTATTAGGTTGTAATGGGGCTAGACTAAAGGTAGGGATAAAGAGAAGTGGTTTTTTAGGTTCAGTCATCTTAACACTAACTTGTCTTAGATCTTTATGTGTTAAACCTTCATATAATTAGGTCTTTAGAACACCCCAAACTTGTTTCGAGCTCATACTCAACGTTTATTATTTTTCAGACTTTGAACAAACTTTGCTCTTTATTTTTGAGATTCTGAGCAATCTTTTATTTGCTTTTTATTCTTCAGAACAAACTTACATTCATCTTTTTTTTTGAATAATGTAAAGAGCATGTACATATTTTCATATATTTTCTCAAATTTTGATCACCAAGACAAATTTAGTTAAGATAGGTGCAAAAGAATAGGATAAAATGAAAAAGATGATAATGTGGCTTAAAATGTAGGTAATTTGTAATAAACAGGCCATTAAGCTCAAAAATTAAGTTTCAAGGGTTAATTTAATAAGGTCGGCTTCAAAGGCTCAAATGATCCAAAGAAAGTGTGCCTATATCATATTAGATTCTTATACCTCCTAGGATTTCGCCTCAAGAAAGTTACTGAGTCAATTCTAAATATTTAAACATTCATCCATGTCTATTTCCAAAGAAATCAAAATTTCATGGAAAATACTATATAAGATTAAAGATCATACAAGCATTTCATCACTCAATATAACATACGAATAACTTAGATAAAATCAGAGATTATGCTTGCCTTTGAACTAACTTATGAAGAAAAATTCTTTTTAAACATTCATTTATTTCAACATACTTAAGTAAAAAGAATGATACATACTTCAAAATTCATGCGAAATATCTTATTAAAAATTTATACAAAATGCCTTACCCCATTTAAAAAGAAGCAATGTCCTTATTGTGAAAATAAAGTAATGAATGAAAACTAAACACCAAGTAGGGTTGCAAGAAAATAGAGGTGAGTCATACAGACTGCTTAAGTATCAAGTCTTTCTCACAATCCAATACTAGACATGCTCAATCCTATATTTTCTCTATGAAAGAGGCATTGAGCTTATTTTATTCATGCTTGTTATTTTATTATTTAAAAGCAATTCCCTCTTTTTTATTTATTTGACTTATCCTCATCGTCTTCCTCCTTTGATGTTTCATCCTCGCTTGCATTCTCTTCTTTCTTCCATGACTCAAAGATATAATCTGGGAACTTAGGAACAAAATTGTTAGAGATATTTTTAAGAGTATTTATTACAGAATCATCTCTAACTTTTTAATATTTCCAATAAGCATGTTGTTGGTTGTGCATAAATTTTATCATAACCATCATAATTGACAATTCCGTTTTTTATAGTATTTGAAGAAGTAGTCCCAAGAATAGTCAATTTAAGATCAACACTTGGGTCAACTTGCTCATCAGCATCCAACTCTTCTCTTGGTTTAGAGACTTCAGGTTCCTTTATCGGTTTTGAATTGTTTGGTTCTTCCTCAAATTCTGCTTCTTCTGTCTCATCAACTAAGTCAGCTTTCATTTCGGATTTGTTCAATGACTCATCACTTTCTGATTATGTTGGTTCACTCGGTTCAGGTGGGTTTAACTCATGGACATTCTTTACTGACCTTTGAAAATCATGGATTGTGATGCAACCTTGAACATACGGTCTCTTCAAGTTTGTTTTTGTTTTAACAGAAAAGTGAAGTTATCAATTATGGGAAGTAAGCACTTCTAGTCTTCTTTCTGGCACAATCATGGATCTCTTTAAGAATGATCTTCCCATCATTGATAGACTTTTCTGTCATAATTGCATACAACAAAAGAATTCACTCAATTGAAATGGTGGAACTGTGTGAGATATGCATGAAACTATGTCAAACAAAGTAAAGCCATACCTTAGTCAACGAATTTAGATATTCCCTTTGACAAGAATGACTACCATACTTCCTTATAATCTATTAAGATCCCAAATTTGTCACAACATTAAGTACTTGTTGAAGAAAATCCCAATTTATGTTTGTCATCATGGCAAAGTACTCATCTTCTTCAACATCAAGTAGGTAAAACAAATCATTAATAGATTTAGAAGTTAGGGGTACTTTTTTCTTGCGAACAATGATTCCAGTAGCATTCGGCTTAGTCAAATTGGCATGGAACTTTCAAACTAACCCCTCATCGGGTAATGATCGTGCATTGCAAAAAAATTCCAATTGAGGGCATCAATCGCCTTTCGAATCGGCAAAGGCACAACTATCTTATCATTGTTTTCCAAGTTGAAACCTTTTTTTGGCATCATAGGTTGATTTTTAAAGATTGAATCAAACCTTTCTTTCACTTTTTCATCTTGAATCACAATGAGATTATCGGCAGAAGTCTTGGAAGATCTAGTTCTTTTGCGAGACATGGTGATTTTTCCTAAAAAGTGGGAAAAATTCGGCAATAAGAATGGAGATGATTTGACAATGGTTAAAAGCAAGGTTTTGTGGCAGCGATCAGCTTGCGACAGCGACAAAATTATGGTGGTGCGTAGCTTGCGACAATGATAGGATGTTGCGGCGATAGGAGTGCGACAGCGGAAGTGTTGCTCTAGCAAAAAGCTTGTAATGGCAAGACTAGGGTTTTGCAAAAAATGAAGGATTTTGGGGAAAAGTTTGAGAATCAGGCCGACAGTTAAGAGGAAAAAGAATGAGTGGTTAGGGTTTAAGTTAATTGCTTGAAGGGTTGTGAAAATTATGGTGGTAGAGAGGGGTTTATATGGTACTTGAAGTTAGGGCAAATTGTAGTAAAATTTTAGCTATTTAAGGTGACTTGGGCAGCAAGTATAGATGGAGGTAAAAAGTGGTGGCAAAAATTAGGGTTTTGGGGAACCTTTATGGACGACAACAATGGGTAAATTTCTCCTCTTTGTTGTTTCAGGCCTTGAGCCCAAACTGTATTTACAAACTAGATTGCTTAAAAATAAATAAACTGATTAGCATTTGGGCCAATTTGACTCTCTTTATTAAAAATAAAAAAAATTAAAATTAAAGGCAAATATAAAAATGAAATATAAAAATAAAAGTTTTAAAATTAATTAGAAATTTTCCTTTCAATATATTACATTAAATTAATTCCCAAGAAAGGTTGGAGGGTGACAACGGTCCCGCTTAAGTTTCAATCTCCTTAGACAGAATTAATTAAATGAACTAAATTAAGAAAATGATTTCTAACTTTTTATTAAAAACTAAAATTATGAAAAATTAAGGGTCTAATAATTTGAATGAGGTTTTAATTCGCTCAACTTCACCATCCCAATAGTGCTTGAGATGTTGATCATTAACTTTAAACGTACCTCCATAGTTGTCGTACAATTCTAAAGCTCCATATGGATAAACTTTGTGAATGCTATAAGGTCCTTTCCATTAATATTTGAGCTTTCTAGGAAATAACCTTAGCTTCGAATTAAACAACAATACTTTTTACCTTCTTTGAACTCATGAGGTTGAATACGACTATTATGCCATCTCTTATATTTTTCTTTACACATCTTGGCTTTCTCATATGACAATAACCTCAACTCCTCCAATTCATTGAGTTGTAACATCCTTCTCTCACCGACTTGCTTAAGATCAAAATTCAATTACTTTAAAGCATAGTGATCTTTATTCTCCAATTCAAGAGGCAAATGACATGCCTTTCCAAAAACTAACCGATAGTGAGTCATTCCTATCGGTATCTTAAAAGCAGTTCGATAGGCTTATAATGCATCATCAAGCCTTCGAGAGCAATCTGTTCTGTTAGGGCACACTACTCTTTCAAGAATATTTTTGATTTCTCGATTTACCCTTTCAACTAGCCCATTCGATTATGGGTGATAGGTAGTAGCAATCTCATGTTTCACATCATACTTGTCAAGAAATCACTTAAGCCACTTATTTACGAAGTGAGATCTTTCATCGCTAATTATAGCTCTAGGAGTCCCAAACGTGTAAATATGTGCTTCTGTAGGAATCGCATGACTACCTTAGCGTTATTAGTTGGGTATGTCTCGGCTTCAACCCACTTAGACACATAGTCCACAGCTACCAAGATATACTTGTCCCCATAGAAAGAAGGAAATGGGCCTAAGAAATCAATGCCTCATACATCGAAAAGTTTTATCTCTAAAATATTTGTTAATGGCATCTCGTTCTTTCTTGTTATGTTTTCGGTTCTTTGGCATCTATTGCAGTTTCTCACATATGCATAAGCATCTTTGAAAAATGCAGGCCTAAAGAACCCAACTTGTAAAATCTTTGCTGTTGTACGTGAACCTCCAAAGTGTCCCCCACTCAGAGATGAATGGTAGTGGTACAAAATCTCGTCAATCTCACTTCTAGCTACGCATTTCTTGATTATGTTATCTACACATTATTTAAGTAAAAATGGATCCTCCCAGAAATAATACCGATTATCATGTAGGAATTTCTTCTTTTGTTGGTATGGCATTTCTCAAGGAATTATTTCACATGCTAAGTAATTGGCAAAATCAGCAATCCAATGTGTTTCATAGATTTGTCTTACCTTAAAGATATGCTCATTAGGAAAATTCTCATTAATTGGAATAAATGAAGAAGTTACCTCATTTTGTTCCAACTTTGACAGATGATTGGCTACTTGGTTTTCAACACCTTTTCTGTCTTAGATCTCAAGGTCAAATTTTTGAAGCAAAAGTATACATCAAATTAGCCTCGGTTTAACATCTTTCTTTATGAGTAAGTACTTAATGGCAGCATGATTGGTAAATACTATAACTTTGGTACCTATAAGATATGAACGGAACTTGTCAAAAGTAAAAATTATAGCAAAAAGTTTTTTTTCAGTTACCGTATAATTGATCTGGGCTCCTGTCAAAGTTCTGTTTGCATAGTAGATAGGGTGAAACAGTTTGTTCTTTCTTTGACACATCACAGTTCCAACAGCAAAATCTCTTGTATCATACATCAACTCAAATGACATGTTCCAATCAGGTGTGATAATTATTGGGGTTGAAATTAATTGATTTTTCAAATTTTCAAAAGCTTTTAAACATGTTTTGTTAAAATAAAAAACAATATCTTTTTCTAAAAGCATACATAACGGTTTAGAAATTTTTGAAAAATCCTTCATAAATTTACGATAAAAACCAGCGTGACCTAAAAAACTTCTAACTCCTTTTATACTAACTTGAGGTGGTGATCTTTCAATTATGTCTACCTTTATTTTGTCCACTTCGATTCCCTTCTTGGTAATTTTGTGCCCTAAGACAATTCCCTCCTTAACCATAAAATGGCACTTCTCCCATTTAAGGACAAGATTAATCTCCTCACATCTTTTGAGTACCTTAGCGAAATTATTCAAGCAAATATCGTAAGTATTAAAAAAAAAGAGAAATCATCCATGAAAACCTCAACATAATTTTCAACCATATCAATGAAAATTGTCATCATACACCGCTGAAATGTAGCAGGTGCATTACATAAGCCAAAAGGATTTCGCCTAAAAGTAAATGTACCATATAGATAGGTAAAATTAGTTTTATGTTGGTCTTTCGGGTAAACTATTTGGTTGTATCCCGAATATCCATCTAAAAAATAATAAAATTTGTTACCTGCCAGTCGGTCTAGCATTTGATCCATAAAAGGTAAAGGAAAATTATCATTACGAGTGGCTTTGTTCAACTTTCTATAGTCAATACAGATTCTCCAACCCGTGACAGTTCTCATCGGGATTAACTCATTTCGTTCATTTTCGACGATCTTGATTCCACTTTTTTCGATATATATTGTACTAGACTTACCCATGAACTATCTAAGATGGGGTAATAATTCCTACATCTAACCACTTAATTACTTACTTCCTTCAGAACCACTTCTTTTGTGATAGAGTTTAGTCTCTTTTGCCTATCAATCTTACCTTTTTCACTTTTCTCTAAAATAATTTTATGCATACAGAGGGAAGGACTTATACCTCGTATGTCAGCTATTGTCTAACCAATTGCCTTTTAAACTTTTTTAAAACAACAATCAATTGCTCTTCTTGATGTTCTGTCAAGTCCACTGAAATAATCACAGGCAAAGTAGAACTATTACCGAGATAAAACATATTTTAAGTGAGAAGGAAGTACCTTTAGTTCTAGTTTAGGCAGTTTCTCGATTGGCAATTTGGGTTGTGTAAATTCTCGAACTTTCAAATCTAGCAGTTTAAACCGCGGTGGTTGGATATAACTCCTCTAATTGGCTTCCATCAAAGCTAAACCTTGATTACCTTTTTTATCTTTGAATGGTTCAGACTCTAAAATGTTCTTCAACGGATCTTCTTCAGAATTGCTTCCCATAGAAACTACGGTATCTAATTCCTCCATTATTGAACACTCTTCTATTGAATCAGGAAATTTCATTGCCTTCATAACGTTAAATGTTACCTTATCGTCTTGAACTACACATCGTGAGTTTGCCTTTTGCACATCTATCAACGTTCTTCCCGTGGCTAGAAAAGGTCTCCCCAAGATGATCGGACTTTCTTTGTCTGCTTTAAAATCCAAAACAATGAAATCAACAGGAAAAATGAGTTTATCGACTCTTACCAAAACATTATCGATCTTTCCTTCAGGATATGCTAATGATCGATTCGCAAGTTGAAGTGTCACAGTAGTGGGTCTTACTTCACCTATTCCAACAAGTTGAAAATAGATTTGGGCATCAAGTTGATGCTTGCTCCTGAATCACACAAAGCTTTACCTCAATATGATTCACCAATGTTGCAAGGTATCGTAAAACTTCTAGGATCCTTCGGTTTCAAAGGTAGCTTGTTCTGTAAAAACACACTATACTTCTTCATCAAAGAGATAGCCTCATACTCACTTAGTCGTTTCTTCATAGACAAGATATCCTTCATAAACATCACGTAGTTGGGCATTTGCTTTAAAGCCTCCACCAATGGGATGTTGATGTGTAATTGCTTTAAAAAATCCAAGAACTTCTTAAATTGTACCTCTTGTTGATGCTTATTATGCTACAATCTTTAAGGATATAGAACACTAGGTTGATATGAAGAACTTTTTTGAGGAGGTAAATCTGCAAAAGTAGGTGTTAGCTTTTTAGAATTCAATAGTTTAGGGTTTACCACATTAGATTTTTTAGCATCTAATTTTTTTTGTTGTAGGAACTTCAATTGTTGGTTGACTTTCCTCTTTTTCAGTAGGTCATCTTCAACCACAACCTTTTTAAGTTCCGAAATCTTACCATTTCGTAATTCTACCACTTTACAATGCTCCTTACCCAAATTTCTCGAATTTTCGTGTCACTTGGCAATGCTCGTTATGGTCTACTACAAAGCTTAGTAGCTAATTGACCCATCTGGTTCTCTAGATTCTTTAGTGTTGCTACTTGGCTTTGGATCGTTGTTACTTGACTTTGGATCAAGGCGTCATTTTTTGCCATATACTCCTTTAACAAGTCCTACAAACTATTTGATGATTCAGGCTGAGGTGGTTTTGGGGCTTGTTGGTTAAACCATTAAGTTTGGTTCGGTCTATGTTGCATTTCATTGTTGTTCAATCCATTTCCTTGGTTATTCAAAGAGAAGTTCGAATGGTTCCACTATGAAGGATTGTAGAAGTGGGACTGCGGCCATTATCCACTTCTATTTTGACATTGATTCCTTACGTAATACACTAATTCGGGATTTGAAGGGTAATTTTTGAAAGAATGACCATCCCCATAGTATACACAAGAAACTACTTCATATTGACTTGGTGATTGAGCTGCAAAATAATTCAAGCCATTAGTGGTAAACTATTTTAACATAGAGGAAATAGAAGATACCTGAGTAGAAAGTGAAATCAATGCGTCCACTTCATGCACTTCAGCTACTCATCTTTCAGTAATTGCTCGATTTATCGACCATTGGTAATTGTTGCTTGGCGATCCTCTCAATGATCTCATAAGCCTTGTTGTAAGACTTAGATAAAATTGTACCATTCGTAGAAGAATCCACCATTAATCTTGTATGTGCGTTGGGACCATTATAAAACGTCTCCAATTGGATACAATGAGGAATCCCATGATGAGGACACTTACAAAGTAATTCCTTGAATCTTTCCCACGCATCGTACAAAGATTCGTCATCCAATTGTTTAAAAGTTGTTATCTCATTACGCAACTTTTACTTGGTGAAAAATATTTTACCTGAAACCTTTCTGCTAATTCTTGCCAAGTAAATACTAAACTTGGTGGCAATGAATTCAGCCATGCTCGTGATTGGTCTCGTAATAAGTACGAAAATAGTTTTAACCTCAGTGCGTCTTTAGTCACACCAGTTAACTTAAGAATCACTAACCTCTATGAATAATCGAAGGTGTAAGTGTGAATCTTCACTAGGCATACCACTGAACTGGTCCACCGTTTAGAGCATTTGAAACATTATTGGTTTCAATTCGAATTGGGGTGCCTCGATATCTAGCCTTCTAATTCCCGAATTTAACTCATTGATGGCACAACGTATTGTATGATGACACGATCCCTATAATCAACAATAAGGTTGATTTGTGCAATTGATTGACTCCATTACTTTGTCCATCATTTTGATTTTCAAGGTCCATCCCGATTTGTCTTTGAGAAAATCTCTCACGTCTTCTTTGTCTAAAAGTTTGCCCGATTTCAAGGTCTACGGGTAATGGGTTAATGATTCGATCTATGCTCTTAAACCATCTGAAAATAAATCACAAAAAATAAAAAATAAAGAATAAATTAGGAGAGTTAGTAATTAAATAAAATGAAAAAGTATAAGAACTAAATGGTAAAAATAAATTCACAAAAAATAATTAAGGTAACATTTCCTGATAGTGGTGCCAAAAACTTTTAACGGGATTTACAGAAGTGTACATAGTCGTTCAAGTAATAAGTAAGTAAAAATAAGTAATCGTCTCCACAGGGACTGTATAAGCTTAACCAATTAGTTGCAAAATTATAATTTACAATTTGATGTAAAAACTCAATAATTTGGATGGTAATGATTAAACTAAGTAAAATTAATTAGATGCAAAGATTGATCCCTATGCAATTCTAATCTAGATGCAATTTACCTAAATGTATGAATAAATGACTTTAACAACAAAAATCAATCAATATTAAATGGGCTAGGATAATTATATTTATTAATTCAATTTACTTTCATCATGCTTAACATGTTCTGAATTACTTCCATGACAACTCGATCTCTTATGGGTTTGGAAACCAAATTAAGTCCTCTTGGATCTTTTGCTTAGTGAAATATGCATGTTAATGATCATATTAAACTAAGGGTTTTTTAGAATTCATGCAAGGTCACAGGGACATTTACGTTTGCAACAGTTTAATTACATAAACCTAAAAACTGTGCAAGATAATAGATCTAACTAAAGATATTATGAACCTCAACTTAGTCGAGTTTAATGACCTAAATTGAGCATTACACTTTTCAATTATGCGTCTACTAGCCATTGTCTGATTAAGATCGCTCAACTAATCTGAGTGCACTCAATCACGTATGAATAAAATGCATCATGATATTAAATGAAAACATAATTGATTGAGGCACAAAACATGTTTAACATGAACTAAATAAATCTTATTAAATTACTATAATCATCTTAGTAGATAGGAATCAAAACTTCATAGTTGATGTCAAAAACATAAAACTCAAAGCAAACATAATTTAAAAAAATAACAAGAGGAAAGAGTAAACTCTATTCAGTTCAGCAGCCTTTTGGATCTATTCTAACTGACTTAGGCTTCCTTTGGATGCCCGATTGCTTCCAGTGAAGCACGATTGTTCTTGAAAATGGTGAAATGTACCTTAGTTATTCGTTTGGATGACATTAGTTTTTGTTAGTGAAAGAGATTTTATCGCGATGGGCACTTCCAGTAAAGAAAAAGAAGCTGCGGTGGTTTTGCCTTTTACCATTTTAACCTATTTTGTTTTGGCTAATAATTATGTTATTATATAATAATATATAAACTTTTTATTATAATAAATATATTTTTAATTATTTAAAAGATATATAAATATTTAACCTTAACAAAAATATGGTTTTAATTTTTTAAATTAATATTTTATTAAATAATTTAAAAACTTCTATTATATATAATTTCTACTCTAATGTCCTTAAAAGTCATTTTCTATTCTCACATCACCGCTACACCTGCGTTTGAATCCAAACATATACCCCACTGCCGTTTTTAATCTCACCACTACAATATTCAATCTCACCGCTACAGTAACTAATCTCACCACCACCGCTATTTTTAACCTCACCGGAGGTAAACACACCGACCATCCAAACTAAAGCTTAGTTCAGTAGCCTTTTAGATCTATTCTGACTGAAGTGCTCCTCCATTCTAATTGATGCTTCGTTTGCTAAGTGTTTAAGGGGTAGCCAGCTAAGAAGTACTTTTGACAAAGCTTTTAAGGCTAAAGAATGGATGAGGAATGGATGGCCAAGTTTTCTCCATTTGAATTTCAAATTCAAGCTAAAAATAGCTATAGAGTTAACAGTTTCAACAGAGAAGTTGTTGGGCTGAATTCTGATTATTTTCCAACTATAAGGACATTCAATTAATTATCCCAAAACATATTTTAGGCAGCCACCTTTAATTTTCAAATTTTGGCTCTTAGTTCCCCTTTTTGGATGATTTTTCAGTCCAAAACTTAGCAGACATATCCATCTTTCATCACCTTCTTTATTGGGTTAAGTAGTCAAACTCATCCCCTAAATTGCATTGTCTTGCCATCCTGCATGGATAACTTGTACATGTCCATGTTTTATTTATTTAAATCTTGTCTCCAATGCACCTTCTACATAGTGAAAAATACATACATTAATAAATTAAAATGAATTAGTACAAAATATGCATGAAAATCATGTAATTAAGCATATTTTCGCATACTTTCTAAATTCATGTCTAAAATTACTAATTAAGTAAAATTCACTTATTTCAACAATAACTACTCAAGATAAACACATTTATTAAGTAAAAATGTGGTAAAAATATATAGAAAACCCTATATAATTTTGAGTTTACAATAACATCATCAGACCACTTTATCTTTATTAAATCTTAATCCTCATGTGTAGGGCCACACTTAATAACAACATGAAGATTGGTTTCGGGTTCAACACCACATCTTGGACATATCGGAGTAGGCACAATCCTTTTATTGTATAGGTTCCAAGACTGTAGGAAGGAGATTATTTAGAATGCGCTAAGTAGCAATTTTATCTTTAAGGCGAATTTGTAGACTCCAAAGCTTATTGTATGGAGTTTTGTTTCCTTGTAAATCATTAGTTGTAGTTTGAGATCTAGTCAAAGCTCGATATCCACTCCAAACTGTAAAATCATTAGAAGTTTCACCACTCTAGACAATATTATCAACCTCGGCACATTTAGACAAAGGAATACAACAAATAGCCACTGCCTCCTCAGAGGATAAATACTGGTAATGAGCCATTCTTTCCAACTTCAATTTGAGTGATCAATAAACTCTAATACTTCACTATAGCTATTATTGATTCTGGTCTTCTTGATTCGACCACCAGCCCACCAAGGGAGCCACCTATTGGTCCAGATAGTAATTTGAGTACCAGATCCCACTCTCCATCCCACACCATCTTACAGTACCTTTCGCGCTACAAAAACACTTTTCCAAGCATAGGGGGCAATATCCTAATTCCATTCCAAAACGTAGAATTTGGATAATATCTAGTGCTATATATACGAGAAATTAGTTAATTTAGATTCATAATCAACCTCCAACCCTTTCGCTAAAAGGGCAATATTGAACTTAACCAAATCATGAAAACCCATATAGCCACTCTTCTTATATAGGCATCAGCCCATTTACACCAGTGAATACCTTTCTGAGTCAAGCTTTTTTGCCATTAGAAATGACTCGTTATTCCTTCTAACTCTAAACACACAAATTTTGAAAGTAGGAAACAAGACAGAATAAGTAATGAGTGCTTGTAAAGCGACCTTCAAAAAAACCTCCTTCGCCTTGAGATAAAAAATAAGCCCTCCAATTATTAACTCATTTTCGCATACAATCACAAATCTATTGAAAGGCCTCTTTCTTCTTACAACCCACCATTATCGGAAGGCCCAAATATCTTTCTATGCAAAACGCTCTCCTAACACCCAAGGAAGCCATAACCTAATCACACACCTCTTCAAAGACATTGGAGCTGAAAAAGATCAATGACTTTTAAAAGTTGATTTGTTGACCCCGAGACTTGTCTATGTTTATTCAAAATGGCTTGTAGAACCTATCCCCCCTCATCACTTGCATCTCCAAAAACAATACTATTATCTGCAAAAAAGAGATGTGTCACCACCGAGCTTCCTTTGCAAAATTTAACTCCCTTTAACTAGCCTTCTACTCTAGTCAGGTGTACAAGTGAAGAAAAGCCTTCTGTACATAGTAAGAAAAGATAGGGTCTTAACGGACCTCCTTGTCGAAGCCCCCGTCTCGGAAGAAAAGGATCACTTGAAAGACCATTCATGTTCACTACAAAAGATACATATGAAACACAATGCATCACTAACTCAACCCATCTATCAGCAAACCCATTTTCTTCATCATGCCTTTTAGAAAGTCCCATTCCATTCTATCGTAAGCTTTGCTCATATCGAGAATGAGAGCAAATGATTCTTTCTTCCCTTTACATCTCATCTTTAAAGTATGAAGAACCTCGTAAGCCATTAAAACATTATCAGAAATTAAGCGGCCTGACACAAACATTCATTACGCCTCGTCTATACACTGATCAAGTACAAGTTTAAGTCTATTTGCAATAACTTTGGAAATTATCTTTTACAAAATAGAACATAAACTAATTGGTTGAAACAAAGACATCATATCTGCTTTAAAGACTTTTGGAATTAAAATAATATTTGTAAAGTTTACCTCCTCCAAAGAGATCTCTCAGTTTAAAGCTTAAAAAGAAATGTTTTACGTCTATACCAATAATGTGCCAGAATATCTGATAAAAAATCGCATGAAAACAATCAAAAACTAGCACTTTCGTAGCTTCTATTTCTTTTATTGCTATCCGCATCTCCTCTTCCTTATAATTGGCCAAAAAAAACTCATTCATCATTGAATCAATTTTGGTAGTAACCCACTCGTAAATCCCATCATTTTTTACCTCCCTAATGCTTGTGAAAATATTTTTAAAATAACGTACAACAATATTCAACATATCTGAGCCTTTCGTACACAAAACCCCCGTATCATCTTTTAGGCCGCTGATTTTATTAGTGCGAAGTCTTTGAGAGGCCAAACTATGAAATAATTTGGTGTTGTGGTCACCATACTTCAGCCAATTCGAATGAGCCCTTTGCTCCCAATGCAACTCTTACTTATCAATTTCGATCTAAAATTAAGTTTTGTCTCTCATCAATCTTCTTAAGGATATCATCAATTGGCCTAACACCATACAAAGCACTAAATCGACTTTGTAAGCATTAAATCTTTTCTTTTTTCCTTTTTTCCTCTTCCAAGCCCAATCACGTAAACCCCGTCCAACTACTTGAAGACGCTCCAGAATCTGTAGATGAGTGGTTGCGTCCCAAAGGGATTTTACCTCTCGTTCACAGTAATCATCCAATAGCCAGGTTGTTTTGAACTTTGTCTTGGGAGCTTTGTTACCCAAAATTGCCATAGCTTACTTATCCAATAAAATCAGTAAATGATCTGAGCAATGACTGTTTAAATGAGTCAATCTATAATTAGGAAACAAATTGTACCAGCTTGGGTTGGCTACTCCCCTTTCCAATCTCTCATAAATATTGTTGGAAGCAAAATTCCCTCTTTCCCACGCATACCATCGACCATGGTACCCCAAGTCAACTAAATCACATGTTTCTAATGCTTATCGAAAAGATCCCATTTGTCTCTGATCTCAAATATGTCCCCTTTGCTTTTCTCTATATAAGAGAATCTCATTAAAATCTCCTATGACCAGCCAGGGGCCATTATAATTATAACTTAAATGTTTGAGTAAATCCCAAGATGTTGATCTTTGTCTAGTATCAGGTGCTCTATAGAAACTAGTGAAACGCGATTCAGTCCTATTCTCCTCATTCACGATCATCACATCAATATAAGCTTCATTAAAGCTACAATGAGTAACATTACAATCACTTTTCCAACCCAAAAACAGTCCCCCACAAGACCCATTAGCCGGAACATCGATACTATTCTGAAAACCATACTTCCAACGAACTCTTTCCATTCTCATGACATCTAGTTTAGGTTCTATAAATAAACAAATATGGGGCCGACACTCTTTCAGCACGTGCTAAATTCTCCGAACAGACCATAGATTTCGCAATCCACGGACGTTCCAACATAAGATTTTCATAATGTCCGGTTAACCTGTCCTGCAAGTTTAGCCGGATAATTCATTTTGGAAAACGTCATTCTACTTCCTCGATTTTTCGTTCGAATCTGCAGCAAAAGAAACATTCGTGGTACTATTGGTCTTAGGCTTTTTTTTTTACCATCCATAATCAGAATAGGTTGATTCTCATGCATATTTATGTCACCAATGTTGTTTGATTTCTCCATATCGTTTACATTTGGTAAATTAGATTTTCCTACCAAATTTATCCCCAAATTCACTCCATCATTACACATAAATATTGAAAGACTAGGATTTCTAATATTTGACCCTTGATTTCCTCCTGACTCTCCCCAATTATTTCCCCAATCAGATCATGATTCCCTTAGTCAGATACTACCGTCAATCGTCATTCGCCGCAATGGTGCCTTCAACGAGATGTCTCATCCCATCGGCAACTCTTTGCTACTTTCTACCATTCAAATTGGACAAAAACTTTCACCATGCCCTATTTTACCACATAAGAAGCAAAATGTTGTTAAATTTTCATATTTGAAAGTAGCAAAAAATTCTTTCGTTTTGGCAATTTAAAATTTCTCTTTTCAACAGTTTTTGGATGTCAATTTGGACCCAAATTTGCATAAATTTCCTTAATCCCGCTGCAACGGCTTTTTCATCATAATCCAAAAAAGTTCCTATAAAATCTCCAAATTGCCTAGCCATGGCTTCCGAGAACATACCAATATGGAGGTTTTGTATTTGAACCCAAAAAGTGGTATAGAGTAGAGAAACCTCTAAAGGATCTTTTTCATCTTTGAGAACAAGGAGAAGTAATAGATGATTGTTGAAAGTCCAAGGAGACCCATTGATCACTTTATCACGATCCACTTCACAGTAGAAACTAAAAAGAAATCTTCTCTCTCCAGTTCAGTAATCGTTACTTCGCTTAGAAGGTGCCAAATATTTGCCACTACCGTACGCATCGACCGAAAATTCACCGCGGTGGTAGTAAGAAAACATCCCACTAGGCAAAAATTTGAAATTTGTTCCAATGATCCTTCTCCTTGATCAAACTCCCAAGCTTCCACTTCCCCACTTTCTTCCTCATCTTCGCAAATCTGCCAGCACTTCTTCCATAATACTGACAAAATTAAAATTTGGAAAAAAGTGTGCTAATGAAGACAAAAAAGCCACAAAATAGGCTTACAAAGAATGCTACACAACGAGCATACTCTCAAACAAAAAAATAACATCTATATTTTTAATTTTATTTGAAATAAATTACTTTTAGACTTTAGGTAGTGCTTGAAAAGCTATTGGATGTAATTGTTTGTAATTACATTGTAGAAGCCCAAATTTGCTCGGCCCAAAACAAAACCAAAAAAACACAAAAAAAAAAAAACAATTAAAATGTCAAATGACCAGCCAGCCCAATTATTAAACTAAACCCTAACCCATTTACAAGCTAACCCAAATTTGCAAACCCAATAATTCACCCCTATACATTACAAAGCCCAAAGGGCCCAAAAAGTTAACCTATCCAGAAACCCTAGGGGTTTCGGGAGTTTTGTAGTCTTGCATGACTCGATGATTGGACTACCCTGCCTCTCACATCGCATGCACGCCACGCAAGAAGCCTTCACCAACAGATTGTCAGCGTCGTACTTCTCCAAAGAAGCATATGGCCTTGTACCTGCAAAACAAACGAAAAAAGCACAACAGACAGCAAGAAAAAAACAAAAGAAATTATTGTATTTTGTTATTATTGGATTAATTTCTAATTTCGACCTTTAAATGGACCAAAACAAACAATTGTAAGGGGAGGATTCTTTTTAAAATACAGAGAAATATACAGAAACGAAGGTGATTCATCCGATCATTTAGCCCGTGTTTCTTTTATTTCTATTTTTTATTTTCCTTTTAATAAAATAAACACGAAAGAGAAAAGGAAGAAAGATTTACCAGTTTTGTCGCGTCTTGCCACTGTTGGAGCGCATCTCCGTTCTCTGGAGTCGCAAGATTCCTCCTCTCTTGGGTTTTCACCCTTGGTTTAGAAAGCCCAGGTTAAGAGATAAAGGAATCGGCGAATGGAGGGTTCGTTTGAGAACTCCGACCACCACATGCTTGATAGTGACTGGGCAAGCGCAAACAGGGGGAACCCTAGCAGAGAAATAACTCTTCCCCCTCCCATTGTTTTTGGATAAAATGGCAGAAATGAAAAACAAAGAAAATTTCTGGCCTTTATAAGTGATACAAAATGACGCGTTTAGAGCTGTTCGGAGGCCTCAAAACGGCATCGTTTAAATGTCCAACCCCATGAGTGACCCACCAGGGAAGGATCTGCTGCTTTTATAATTGGGATATTTATTCTTTTAGTCCTTCCAAATTTATTTCTTTTAATCAAGTTTTATTTTATTTTTAATTTCGCCTTAACTTGTATTCCGTTTTCATTTTGGTCCCCGCCTAAGCGTTGCATTTTGGTTATTGGGGTATTTGCTAATTTAATCCTTGGTAATTTCTGCGCGTTTTAGCTTGGTCCTTGTCTTCGTTTAAATCAATGTTGCTTGTCTATAAAATAGCCCTCTGATTTCATTTTATTTCGATTAGATGTTTCCTTAGTCTTTTATTTATAATCTTAGTAACCTTTTATGATATTAAATTTATTTGTTGTTTTAATAAATCAATTATTTTGTTTATTTTATAATGTTTTAACTTATCTTATACTTCCGCTTGCATATATTTTTATTTATGGTTTAAATATTTGATTTCAAAATCTTCATTTTAGGTTTCTTCATTTTAAAATTTATATAATATTTGTTTTAAATACTTTTATATAATATTAATTTACACACATATATATAATTTGTATTAATATTATCGTACTTTATGTATATATTCTTAATTTCATATTATTTTATGTATGAATTTTCTTGTAATCTATTTATGTATATATATTTTTTAAATACATAATTTCTTTTTAAAATATGTATCTAATGAGTTCATTCATAGATTATTTCATTTTAAATAATTCCAAAGTGTAAAATTCATATCCAATTTATTTTAGTTGCTTTAAGTTTATTTGATTTGCCTTTAAAGTTTTTGTTTGACATTGTTAAATTTTGTTGATCAATATTTTTAAATTTGTGTATTTCATGATTAATGTTTACGATATTATCCTTGTATTGTATTTCAAATCCCAACATATTCAAACCTTCTCTAAATATTTTATTACATTAGAAATAAATGTTTAATAATTTAAAGATTGCCTATTTGAAAATGAGGCAATATTTGTGTGTTTAGAAGTACGGAAAATTACATCCTAACGTCTTTGTGTGTCGATTTTTCGTTCAACTAAATAACCAAATACCCTTTTTACATGTTTTGAAAATCAAGGATGATCTCGGTGTCAGAGTATAAAAGTGTTATATCCTAACGTGCTGGGTATGATACTTTTATCCCTTTGAAACGAGTTAATCTTGAGATTCAATTCCGATTTAATTAATTTTCTTCCAAAATTTTTCACCCTAAATATTTTCAAGTTTTCGACATTAGGACAACGTTAATCAATTTGGTACCAACTTTGGGCGTTGCAAGGGGTGCTAACCTTTCTTTGCACGTAACCGACTCCCGAACCCGTTTTCTCAAATTTCGCAGACCAAAACATTTTTATAGGTGACCTGATCACACCTAAACAAAAAGGGATCAGTGGCGACTCCATACCTTTTAAAGTCGATCCCCATTTTTTCAAACACAGATAAAAAAAATGGTTTCGATAGCTTTGCGACTCCACTGGGGACTTGTTGAGAGTCAGGCCGTAAATTGATTAATTTTTTGTCCTCTTGTTTGAAAATTTGGAAAATTGTTTTGAAAAATCATTTTTCTTTTGAAGCATTTGTTTGTGCTATAACTGCAAAAATGTCGAGTCTCATAATAGTGACATTGCATTGCATAACCGTTCTGGTTACACCTTTAAGTGGGAGGGAGAAACTAAGCTTTCGTGAGGTTTTCACATCCGCACGGGCTAGTGGACTGCTTCCGAAATACATCCGTACCTATGTCTTCGTGAGGTTTTCATCTCCGCATGGGCATAGGGAAATGTATTCCCCTGAACCGAACTCGATCCATATGAGCCTATAACGGGTAAGGATTGAGGAATCTGTTGGTTCAGGTACCCCCTCTTTAGAACCAAACCACATATAGAGAGACCTAGGAGCCCACCTTAAGTAGAGTCGCGCCAAACCCTAATGGTCACTCATTTAGGTAATCTATTTTGGTTGTTTTTCTTGTGCTACCGTGTTTTGTGTTTATGGTTGCATTACATTACACTGCATCGCATTGCACTACATCATTATAGAAAGAAGATGTTGATTAGTAATTCGATTGCTAAATATAGGAGTTTGTCATAAGGAAACAAATTTCTTGATAAAGTGGATTATAATACGGTTGTCCGGACATGGTCTAAGTAAACACGATAGAAGAAAGTTGATAGTCCGTAGAAGAATACAAAACCTTACCCGTAAGATTTAAATTGACAAGAATTGTGCAAGAGTCATCATGCCTCAATTTTCTTAAAGAAGCTAATCAATATCGTAAGGGATAAGTGGGCAGCGAACCACGACCCGAATCAAGCCAAGTGGAAATAAAAGAGATATCTTTTGGGAGGATTTGAAGGATTCGACTGCAGCGTCCAGATATGAAGAAGAAGATCGATGTTTTCACCTAGATTATGAGGACAAAGCCGCATACATAATCCATTTTATGTAAAGAAATCTATTTTCTAGAGAGGTTCTTCTAATGGAATTGAATTTGGAATCAACGTCTCTCTTTCTATTTGCATTCATACCATGCATTTGTATTGACATAGCATTACATCATACGCATTAGATTTTATGAGAAGACCCTAATTGGTTGAAGTTATTTCAGCCTTAATCTGGAAGCCAACAAAAATCAACCAAGCACGCGCCCTTACAGTATGAGGAGAAAAACCAAAGTAATGGATAAAAGATTAGAGAAGTTGGAACAAATGCAGAATGAGATGCAAGAGCGGATGCAAGCACAAATGCAGGAGCAGCTTGCTAAGATCCAACAGGATATAATGGATCGGATGATGGAATCGTAAAGAACTATGATGTCCCAATTGACTCAGTTATTGGCAAACAAAGGGAAAGCCCCCATGGTTAACACTGTGGAGGATAGTGAGGAATGACTATATCCCCCGGGTTTTACCCCGACACATCATGAAGTGCAGCCACGAAGGACATCCGTTATAATTAAACCTCAACAATTTCAAGAGGGTGTCTCAGTACCGCCAAATTTCCAAGCTGGATCAGGTTCTAATTTGGTAGACCATTCGACTAATACTGATATTTTTGACTTTGATGAGGCAGCAGAGAGAGAAAGGGCAAGGGCTGAATTGCCAAAACAGTTAGAGGAGCGATACAAACGGTTGGAAGACAAATTTAGGGCCATGGAAAGCGCTGATAGGCAATATGGAGTCGATGCTAAAGATCTAAGTTTGGCGCCAGATTTAATACTTCCCCACAAATTCAAGGTGCCGAAATTTGAAAAATACAAGGAGACCACTTGCCCGGAGGCTCACATAACTATGTTTTGCCGGAGAATGGCTGGGTACGTTAACAATGACCAACTGCTAATCTATTGCTTTCAAGATAGTTTGGTGGGAGCAGCATCTAAATGGTACAATCAACTGAGCCATACTGAAATTGGTTCTTGGAGGGATTTAGCCCAGGCATTTATGAAGCAATACGGCCACGTAACATAAATGACCCCTGACAGAATTACTCTGCAAAATATGGAGAAGAAACCAAGCGAGAGTTTTCGAAAATATTCACAAAGATGGAGAGAGGTCGCCATACAGGTCCAGCCACCTTTTTAGAGATAGAAACCACTATGCTCTTCATCAACACCTTGAAAGCCCCATTTATCAACCATATGTTGGGGAGTGCGACGAAGAGTTTCTCAGACCTAGTAATGACCAAGAAATGATTGAAAACGCTGTGAGAAGTGGTAAAATAGATGCGGGGGAAAGTGCCAAAAGGTCAACCCTAAGAAAGAAAGAAGACGAGGTAAATAATATGGGAGCATACAGCAAGGGTTATTCAAATCAAGTTACCGTGGGATCACCAAGGATGACAACTACAAACCTTCAGACTCCTTCAAAAAAGGAATCTAGGCAAAGGACAAATACAGAAAAGCTTTAGTTCACTCCTATTCCAATAACATACCGAGAGCTATATCAGAAATTGTTTGATGAGCACATAGTATCCCCTTTCTACCTGGCACTATTGCAGCCCCCGTACCCCAAGTGGTACGATGAAAATGTCGAATGTGACTATCATGTGGGAGTTTCGGGGCATTCAACAGAAAATTGCCTTGCTTTTAAGAAAGTCATGGAAAGACTCATTAAACTGGGCGTGGTCAAAGTGGCTGATATGGTAAATGCCGATAATCCGCTACCAAATCACACTGATGTTGGAGTAAATGCGATTGATGTTGAAAATGTACACATCAATGCCATACATGAAGAAATCACTGAAAGAGGGGACCTTGTCAGATATCTGCCCTTACGAACTTGGGAGCATTCTGAATAATTGGACTACGAAAAAATTCCTGTAGTATTTGGAGCTTACTCGGAGTAATGTACAAAACGCACTTGTTGCTTTAAGCCTAGAAGCAATAAGATTTCTTTTGTGAAATAGGCTTGTGTCCAAAATCTTTATTTCAATAAAATGCATCTTTTTGTTCTTTGGATTACTATCCAAATATTCTTTCATTCTTTATTCATGATTATACATACAAATATTCATTCATAAGTTCATTCGTTCTTTCCATATTCTTTTGAACTTACAATAGGTCCCCAAGTATCAATGAAATGGGCGACGCTGTTATTGACTCCCTTTTTAATGAGATATGGATCTAAGGGATTTAAGGACTTTGAGGACGACAGAGATTGTAACACATCTTCTGATTTGTTAACACCGCATGAAAATTAGATCCTACGTCGCGAGCTAATGAGGGAGATGAAGATCAAAGTCTAGCTCAATGCAGAAATAATATTTCCTATATGTGGGGCATGGATGTTATCAAGCCAGTCTCATCAAAAGCTTCTGGCCAATGTCGATTCATTTTAGTGGATGTCGGTTACTTTACTAATATGGTAAAAGTCACTTCATATGCCAATATTATAAAGTCGATAGTCATCAAAAAGAGAGAGAGAGAGAGAAGAAAGAAAGAAAGAAAGAAAGAAAGAAAAAATATTGACAAAAATGTCAAAAAGATCATATTTAACCGCACAATGCCAAAAATTTACGGTCTGTTCAAAGATCAGATGCCACATCGCAATAAAAGCAGCCAAAAAGGAAAAACAAAAAATCAAAAAGAATCGAGACTTGTAAAGATTGGCATACAGAAGTTACTATTTACCCTCTATGCTTATCAAACATTGGCCAGGACGGTCATCGGGGCAGCATATTTCTCATTGGTTTCACCCATTAGAGTCAAATCTCCTTTTTCGAGTCTTATCAAACTGAAGATTGGATGAGGCAGAACGCGTTTAATCTCAATATGATCAGTTGAATTTGAAGAGAACATGTTAAAAGCTATCTGTCACGGTCAGACGATGTGAGCTCACAATAAAAATGATTCGCCTAAAAATTTCATGATAGGGCTTTGAAGAAGATTTTTCCATAAAAAGGGACTTCAGAAGAAAGTGGATGCCAAACTAGGAAGGACCTTATGCAGCGAAGAAGGCCTATTTTGGGGAAGCATGAATATCGACCGAGATGAATAGCAAGGACCTGCCCAATCTGGTGAATTCAGAAACAAAAAAAAAAAAAAAAAAAAAGGGAAAGAAAGAAAGAAAGAAAGAAAGAAAAAAAAAAAGAAAAAGGAGAGGCCAAGGCGAAAACCCGCAAAGGGCACTTTGGGACCAAAAGGGATTTGAGTTGAAAACCCATAAAGGGCTGCTGAAATTTTGATTAAAGGGGGCATACAGCAGTCTTGCTATGCCTGAATTAACAATGAAGAAGTATGCTATGTCTTGGGGCATCGACAAAGTACTCCAGATCCCCTAAACACATATTGAGCTTAAAATGGTTCTCAAGAAGTTGGAACAGAGAAGCTCAGGCTGCGATATCTGGGGCACCTAGTCTTCATTTTACCCATTTTAAATTTGTTATTTGTGACTATATTATTCTTTTCAAAATATGTTCACAATAAATTTCCTTCTTGATTGCGATTGTTATCTCTGCTTAGCTCATTTGTTTCAAGCTATGCTCTTAATCATTTTCTTCTTGTCCATGGTTAGGATATTTTTCAGGCATTTTGCATTGGAATAACGATTAGTGGACTAATAATATTTTCATAAAATAAGTTTCGCATATTACTCTGGAGGCTTCTGAATGATACAAGAACCTGAAGCAGGACTATTGTGTAAAACTCACCAAGTTTAAGGAAGAGTCTAGTTTGAGGTTATCTCATTGGATTTTCTATCAAAAATAGTTAGTGATACGATCTCGACGAAAATGGGCAATGTAACCCAGGTGTAAAAAAGGGAATCATTCACAAGAAAAATGATATTCGGCATCCATGCGAGCATTATGCATCTGGTTGGGTCACCCGAGGAGTGATCAGTTGATGGAACAAGCTACAGGCCCTATACCCCCTATGTTATAATGGGATAGATAGAAGATAATACAGATCTCATACCGTTGAATAGAAATGTGATGGATTGAAAAAGAAACAAATCCTACATTTCAAGGTCGCAGTAGGATAAATGGGAAGAGATTCAGATCATATACCCTTAAGTCACAATGAGATAAACCTTGAAGTTACAGTGGGGCAAGTCTGTTGAGCAAGATATTTATTTTCTCGGGTTTTCTTTCAAGAATACCAGCAGAACAAGAGGGTAGCATATTACCCTGATGAACAATGAACGATGACACCTTAAGCAGGGATCATTCTCATAAAATTTTGCATCCATGCAAAAAACATTTAGGAGCATTTAATTTATTTCGATCATTGCATCCTAATCTTGGTAAGAAATCATTCTCATTGCATTCTGCATTCATACAAATGTCATCCATAAGACACATCTATTTAGGGGCATTTGATTCATTTTGATCATTGCATCCTAATCTTTGTAAAAAGGTCATGACATTCTGCATTCATACAAATGTCATCCATAAGACACATCTATTTAGGGGCATTTGATTTATTTTGATCATTGCATCCTAATCTTTGTAAAAAGGTCATTCTCATGACATTCTGCATTCATACAAGTGTCATCCATAATACATTTAGTTAGGAGCATTAGATTCATTTTGATCATTGCATTCTAACCATTTTGCATAAGCATAAACACAAAACTGATTTTACAGGACAGGTCCCCTAGAGGACGTTGTCGCAACATCGGTGAATTCAAATATCTTGCCTTCCTGAGTGAAGCAGATTGAAAATAGTATATCTGGCAATCCTGAAGTCGCTGGAGCAGATCGAAGCCATACAGGTCTTATTTCCTCGAAGTTCCAGCATAGTAGGTTGAAATTACAAATCCCGTCTCCCTGAGTTTACAACGAGGATCCAATTATTTTCGAGAAGTTTCAGTAAGAAGATTGAAGTTACAAATCTCTTCTATCTGAATTCTTATCACTTCGAAGTTCCAGCGGAGTAGGTTGAAATTACAAATCCCGTCTCCCTGAGTTTACAACGAGGATCCAAATATTTTCGAGAAGTTTCAGTAAGAAGATTGACGTTACAAATCTCTTCTATCTAAATTCCTATCACCTCGAAGTTCCAGCGGAGTAGGTTGAAATTACAAATCCCGTCTCCCTGAGTTTACAACGAGGATCCAACTATTTTCGAGAAGTTTCAGTAAGAAGATTGAAGTTACAAATCTCTTCAATCTGAATTCCTATCACCTTGAAGTTCCAACGGAGTAGGTTGAAACTATAAATCCCGTCTCCCTGAGTTTACAACGAGGATCCAACTATTTTCGAGAATTTTAGTAAGAAGATTGAAGTTACAAATCTCTTCTCTCTGAATTCCTATCACCTCGAAGTTCCAGTGGAGTAGCTTGAAATTACAAATCCCGTCTCCCTGATTTACAATGAGGATCCAACTATTTTCGAGAAGTTTCAGTAAGAAGATTGAAGTTACAAATTTCTTCTCTCTGAATTCTTATCACCCTGAATCCCAGTAGAGAAGGTTGAGGCTATAAATCCCTCATCCCTGAGTTTATAATGAGAATTAATCCGTATTTCTTTGGAGTTTCAGTGGAGTAGATTGAAATTACGAATCTCTTCTCCCTGAAATTACATTGGAGCAGATCGAAGCGCTAGTTCCTATGCCTCTGAAGACGCAGTGGGATAGAGTGAAGCTGCTTGAAGAAAAGAAGTGCCAAGAAGTCAAGATCTTAAAAGACCAGGTGAATTTGGCCTTCTTTAAAGTCTTTGCTTCATTCCCGTTACACGACAATGAGCAAAGAGGGGCAGCTGTAGAAGCCCAAATTTGTCCGGGCCCAAAACAAAACAAAAAAACACAAAAATAAAAAAATAATTAAAACGTCCTAATAACCAGCCAGCCCAATTATTAAACTAAACCCTAACCCATTTACAAGTTAACCCAATTTACAAACCTAATAATTCACCCCTATACATTACAAAGCTCAAAGGGCCCAAAAAGTTAACCTATCCAGAAACCCTAGGGGTTTCGGGAGTTTCATAGTGTCGCAGCCCTGACGATTGGACTACCCCATCTCTCACACGCGCGCCACCACGCGCAAGCCTCCACCAACACATCAGCGTCGTACCTCCGCCAGCAAGCATATGGCCTTGTACCTGCAAAACAAACGAAAAAAGCACAGCTGACAGCAAGAAAAAACAAAAGAAATGATTGTATTTTGTTATTATTTGATTAATTTCTGATTTCGGCCTTTAAATGGACCGAAACAAACGATTGTAAGGGGAGGATTCTTTTTAAAATACAAAGAAATATACAGAAAACGAAGGTGATTCATCCGATCATTTAGCCCGTGTTCCTTTTATTTCCATTTTTTTATTTTCCTTTTAATAAAATAAACACGAAAGAGAAAAGGAAGAAAGATTTACCAGTTCTGTCGCGTCTTGCCACCGTCGGAGCGTATCTCCGTTCTCTAGAGTCGCAAGATTCCTCCCTCTCTTGGGTTTTCACCCTTGGTTTAGAAAGCCTAGGTTAAGAGATAAAGGGAATCGGCCGAATGGAGGGGTTCGTTTGAGAACTCCGACCGCCACATGCGGTAGAAGACTGAGGGCGGCACGAACAGGGGGACCCTAGCAGAGAAATAACTCTTCCCCCTCCCCTTGTTTTTGGATGAAGCAGCAGAAATGAAAAACAAAGAAAATTCATGGCCTTTATAAGTGATACAAAACGACGTCGTTTAGAGCCTGTTCCATAGGCCTCAAAACGGCACCGTTTAAGTGTCCAACCCGCGCGAGTGACCCGACCCGGGGAAGGATCCGCGCGTTTTTATAATTGGGATATTTATTCTTTTAGTCATTCTGAAATTTGTTTCTTTTTAATCAAGTTTTATTTTATTTTTAATTTCGCCCTTAACTTGTATTCCGTTTTCATTTCGGTCCCTGCCTAAGCGTTGCGTTTTGGTTATTGGGGCATTTGCTAATTTACTCATTGGTAATTTCTGCGCGTTTTAGCTTGGTCCTTGTCTTCGTTTAAATCAATTTTGTTTATCTATAAAATAGCCCTCTGATTTTATTTTATTTCGATTAGATGTTTCCATAGTCTTTTATTTAAAATCTTAGTAACCTTTTATGATATTAAATTTATTTGTTGTTTTAATAAATCAATTATTTTGTTGATTTTATAATATTTTAACTTATCTTATACTTCCGCTTGCATATATTTTTATTTATGGTTTAAATATTTGATTTCAAAATCTTCATTTATAGGTTTCTTCATTTTAAAATTTTATATAATATTTGTTTTAAATACTTTTACATAATATTAATTTACACACGTATATATAATTTGTATTAATATTATCGTACTTTATGTATATATTCTTAATTTCATATTATTTTATGTATGAATTTTCTTTTAATCTATTTATGTATATATATTTTTAAATGCATAATTTCTTTTTAAAATATGTATCTAATGAGTTCATTCATAGATTATTTCATTTTTAAATAATTCCAAAGTGTAAAATTCATATCCAATTTATTTTAGTTGCTTTAAGTTTATTTGATTTGCCTTTAAAGTTTTTGTTTGACATTGTTAAATTTTGTTGATCAATATTTTTAAATTTGTATATTTCATTATTAATGTTTACGCATATTATCCTTGTATTGTATTTCAAATCCCAACATATTCAAACCTTCTCTAAATATTTTATTACATTAGAAATAAATGTTGAGCCAATTTAAAGATTGCCTATTTGAAAAACGAGGCAATATTTGTGTGTTTAGAAGTGCGAAAATTACATCCTAACGTGTTGGTGTTGATTTTTCGTTCAACTAAATAACCAAATACCCTTTTTACATGTTTTGAAAATCAAGGATGATCTCGGTGTCAGAGTATAAAAGTGTTATATCCTAACGTGCTGGGTATGATACTTTTATCCCTTTGAAACGAGTTAATTTTGAGATTCAATTCCGATTTAATTAATTTTCTTCCAAAATTTTTCACCCTAAATATTTTCAAGTTTTCGTCATTAGGACAATGTTAATCAATTTGGTACCAACTTTGGGCGTTGCAAGGGTGCTAACCCTTCTTTGAACGTAACCGACTCCCGAACCCATTTTCTCAAATTTCGTAGACCAAAACATTTTTATAGGTGACCTGATCACACCTAAACAAAAAGGGATCAGTGGCAACTCCATACCTTTTAAAGTCGATCCCCATTTTTTCAAATACCGATAAAAAAATGGTTTCGACATACATAATGGTGGTATGTTTAGGTAACTATTGTAATTGTTGAGTCTACTAAATCTAGTGTAATTGAAACACCCCAATTACACTTTCTAATTCTAAGGAAGAGCGTGAGAATTGAAGTAATAACGGAGATAATTACACAAAAATCTAATTACCTTATGGTTTTCCAAATACTCATATATGATTTAACTTTAAAAATTATTTTTATACAAGTTTAAGTTAAAAATTATATTATAAGCATGAACACATACGAGTGTCTAGGATGGTTATGGCAAAAAAATATTCTAAAATTATATTATAAATACTAAAAAATATTAAACAAAATTTTTACACATATTTTCTTAAAGTTATGAAGAAGAAATATATTATAAAAAATAATTTGCTTGTGATAAAAGTAATATAAAAGTGTTATAATATACTTATTTATAAAAAAATATAGCAAAAAAGTATGGATATAATTTATTTACATGTTCAGGCTATATATAAAATATATATATGTATTTATAAAAGAAAGTTATAATTTAGGGCCATAACTTATTTGTAAGATTAAATTCGTTATTAGTCTTTGTGCAAAAGATATGGATTTAGTCCCTATACTTTTATTTGATTAATTTTAATCCTTATACTTGTTGAATTAGTAAATTTTAGTCCTTGTACTTTTCAAATTTTGAAATTTTAGTCTTGACCCAAACAATAACAATTAAATTCATTTGGTTAAATTCAATTATTAGTTTTATACTATCCGTACTGGTGTAGGTTTCATCCATTTTTTCTATTTAAATTATTCTAAGTCCTTGTACTTTTCAAATTTTGATATTTCAATCTTAAGGCAAATAATAGTGAGTAATCCATTAACTGGATTTTTAGTGAGTAGTATGTGGCAATAATAAGCAGACATGACATTATAGTTATGACAATATATTTGGTGCATCAAACTTTGAAAATAGTAAAATTTCACTTAAAGAATTTAAAAATTATCGTTTGGCGAGAAATGAAATTTAAAAATTTAAAAATATAGGGATTAAAATTACTAAATAAAAGTATAGTAATTAAATCCATAACTTTTACTAAGTACGTTGACTAGTAGTAGAATTAAATCAATTTTTAAAATTAACTTTATAAAATTATGACAAAAATAATATTATTTATAAGAAAGATAATGAAAATTATTGTACACTTTATAATTTTTTTTATAAAAGTTATATATTATAAACTTTATATTATTTGTAACCTAATTTAGGATTATAACTTAAATAAATCTTTCTCGCATTTTGGTTCAACCTTTTCCACTATTGAGGTGATGTCTGAACCAATTCTGTACTTGCACTGTTGATTGGATGTTAATGGTTAGTGCAGTGGAAAATCACAAATCTCACTGATTCATCAGTCAGCTTTCTGGAACCAAAACCTCCGTCAGAGACGGTGCAAAGGTAGGGTTTTTTTTTTTTTTTTTAATTTAACAATAATTCTCATGCTTTTATCTATAATTTTCCTTTTTTATCCTGAAAAGTTAAAATATTTTCTTACCCAACCTTATTTTATTTGTTTTCATATTTGGGAACTTAGCACATTGATGTTGGTTTCTCTCACTCTTTTGCTCATTTCTTGGTTATTTTTTCCTACTTGATAGGTTTTAGTTTAATATATATTTCTTACAAAAAATTTGTTTATTTTCATTAGCTTTTGATTTTGAAAGGCATATCGTTTTGAGTACTTGTTCAAATCTATGTTTGCTCGTGTTTACTATAATTTAATTATTTGCACGATGATAATTGATATTAAAAGATAAATTAACTAATTTTATGTTAAGAAATGTGATCATATTGTAGTAAACATGTAACTGTTTTTTATTTATTTAAACGATAAATAAATAAATAAAATTAATTCCAAATTTCACTATTATGTTTTTTTGTATTTTTTGTATTTTTTATCTTTCATATTTTGCATACATAGCGAAATTGTGACAAGCAAATATTAGCTTATTGATTGTCTAAGTTCAAACTGAAGATATGTGTGTAAGAACGTTTCCATTATGAGAAAGACAACTTACTTCAGTTGATAATCTAAATGAGTCCGTAATCTAGTAAAATAATCAAAGTGAGCATTTGATTCAAATACTGAGGATGATTATTATGTCGTCTACAATTCCAATTGGGGAGATGGTTAGTCTTGGCTATCAGAGCAGTTGACTCCACGGGTAGAGGCATAGGTGTATTCATTGGTAGAATGATACATTGGACTAGACCCAAGATGAATTAATTCTAAATCCGTTTGTGAATTAATTCACTTGTGACATTCATGGTGTGATTTACCTAAATCCTGAGTTAATCACTGGCCATGGATATGCAACTCATGTGCTTTGATACAAGTGGAGGCTTATGCTCTAAAGATGATTGAGCCCATGGCCAGTATGTTGGGTACATGAATTGTGTATGGCATGTGTTTACTAGCAACAGTAGACTTCATAACTCAATTAAAGAGTTAATAATATTCTCTCATTGGCATTGTGTGAATTGATAAATATGAAATGTGGCCACGGGTTGCTAATTCTCGAACGAGCAATTTATCACATTTATTTGTTGATAATGATCATATTAATCATTAAGAAGACACAATAGTGACAATGAGATAAAATATGATTGTACTGAGTGAACAGATTTAACTCAAAGGAATCAATGATATCATAAGGGTAACACACACATGATGAGGTCATTGGATAAAACAGTTGGATGAATTATTTTCGTAAAGAGTATACAACAAGGAGTTTTCAATTATAGTACTTCTTCTGGGCTGACTCCATGATTAAGTAATTGAGAATTATCGGAACGATGCTTACGGACATAATTGCAATTACTAGAGTCTAATTGTATATGTCTGATTGGTCCCTCTGCTAGCTCAACAAAAGTTCGATCGAACTGCATTTGAATTAGAAGAAAATTATTCGATTTTGGAAATAATTTAATTGAGTCGATTTATTCGATGTGGAATTAAATTTAATTGAGTCAATTTATTCGATGTGGAATTAAATTAAGTGATCGTGAGAATTGTTCAACTAGATAATTTGATTAAAGAATTTTCTTGAAAAATTAATTTGGAAAAATTAATTTTGATCAACTAAAATTAAATTAATCAAATTAATTAAAATTAATATGAGAAATTAATTTTCAAGTTAGACAATTGACACAATGAGTAATTGAATTTGAAAATTGGACTTGAAATTGTAAATTAGGCTCGGGAGCTCAAAATTGAGACCAAGACCCAAAAATAGTCGAACTGGACCCGATATGTGAAATCGAGTCGACAGTCCAACCAGTGGTTAGACTGGACTAATCGGGTCCTCATTGACCCAGACCGAACCAGCTCAGTGTCGCACCTGCATCACCGGACACAAAGGTGTTGAAGACGGTGTTCCAATAGCTGGCAGTGATTGGTCTTCGGTAGTTGAGCAATTAAAAAGTTACACTCCTATTGAGACTCTACTAGAGAATTTGATTTCAAATTAACTATTCCAAAAGTAATATTATTTTAATAATTTAATATTTAATTTAATTTAATTCTTATCTTGTAGATAAATATTCTATTATTTTAATAAGATTTAATATTAAATTTAATCTAATATTTATCAAGATTATATTAATTTAATATTAAAGTGATTAAGTTTAATTATAATTGAACTCTCTAAACTCTCTCTACATAAAGAGAGTCTTAAGTCATTATTTTCACTGATTCAAAGCGAGCCCACACTCGATAGATATGAGCTTGAGGATATCGGAAAAAACTACTCGGTCGAAACGTTTGATTTCGTGTTTATTATTTTAGATATCACAACCAAGATATTATTTTTAAAAAAAAATTTAAAACTATGTTTTTCTAAATTTATTTTCCGCTATGTTTTCTAAACTCGATTTTCCTAACGCTTTATATAAAATAACTCATTACTCTTTGGATTTAAATTCTTTTTATAGATGGTGAACACAAAACTTTGTAGAGGGCAATAGGAGCTTAGCACAACTATTTGGGACGATGAGTTTATATTGACATTCTTCGTCACACTACGTGATAGAATGAACATTTGGAGTATGGAATAAAAAATTGTCAATTTTAAGAGATATTACAAGTTATTCATTTTATAGCAAGTTTTAATTATTAATGTAACAATGGTTTTGCATAATTACATTTGAAGACATATTAAATCAGATGATGAAGATTTTAGAAAATTTAAGATTATGCATAACATGTTAGCCTCTAGAAGTCATTTTGGTCTAGGTAAATTGTGAATTTGATATTGAAATCAAAAGGAAATTATTGCAACTAGTTTAATAAGATTGTTTTCTTAAAGAAATGGTGTATCCTGATTTAATTTTCAATATTAATAAAATAGGTTGTCTGTTATGTTAAAATGTTCTCAAGTCTTACAAAAAATCAAAGTAGACACTTTAAAATTTATTTAATATTATTATTTGTGAAAATAATGCTTCACATTGTTACACGAAATGAATTAACTATAAAATAATTTAAAATATTTATTATTTAATATAATAAATAACTAAACATGATTATACAATTAATTGAAATATTTATAAAAATATTATGATACATGTTAATATTTTATTAAATAAAATTACAAATTCACATATTTTAAATAATTTCATAAAAATAAAATAATTTAAAAACTTTTATTAAATATCATATCTAATTTAATATCCTTAATAGGATCATTTTCATTCTTACCTCGTTGTTACAGTTACATGTGAATTCAAACACACACACACACCGCTATTTTTAATCTCATTACTATAGTATCCAATCTCAATGCTACAGTAACTATCTTACCACAATTTTTATTTTAAACCTCACCAGAGACAAACACGCTATAAAAAAAAGCTTTGTAAGTTTTTGTACTCAGAGCCACAGAATGTTTATATTGTTAACCTAAATATTCTGTAGTATATGCTAGTTTTTCAAATGCAAAAGGTTTCATTTCACCATATTATGTGGTTCAATATTGTCATAACGGTTTTTTTTTTTTTTTGTTGTTGGTGAAAACAGTTTTTTAAGTCCTCCAAACGAAATTTATAAAAATGGAGTCATAACCAGTCGTTTTTTGGTTTGGTGTAATTGGTCACCTAAAAATATCTTTCTTTAATAATAAATTAAAATTAAATTAAATTAAGATTAATTTTTAAAATTTTTATTAATTTTAATTAATATTTTAAAGTTTCTTATAATTCTTAATAATTTTAAGTAACTTTCTTAAAAATAAATATAATTATTTAAAAATTACATCCAAGATAAACCTAAATAAATAGTTGCCAAAGTTCATCCTAAATGTGGTCTTTCAAATCATTATAAAAAAATTTAAAATATTTTTAAAATATTTGTTGATGTGGTAAATTGTCATATCAACATAAGGTGCATGTATATACTACATTTTGCTACTTGCTCTTTCAGTCACATCAACATTTAATAATAAAAATGAATAAAATTTTTAATGGAAAGATCAATTTTCTCTTTAATTTAATATATAAAGATTAATTTGTCTTTTTTTTAGTGAAAAAAATAAAATGCAATCTAATTCTTAGTACAAAGATATTCATGATATTTTTATCATTTATGACATGAATTATCCAAAATTTTGTCAACTTCAATCAACATTTTGACGGAGATGTTTTTTGTGCTTACTTAATCCAGCCAAAGGGAATGTCGGAGTAGAATGAGAACCAAGTAATCGTAGTCATTTATTCATTTACTATTTTTTTTTATTCAAAATAATGTTCAGTTGCTTAGTTGTAAGCTCATATATTCATGATTTTATTTCACGACTGTGTAGCATTTGTTATGTCTTTGTTCGGAACCCCAAACAAAGAAATCATTCTTTCTTACATTTCTCAAGTACTATGGTTGGTAGAGAATAGAGATTGATATAAAAACAAATACCGAAACTGGCTTTGAGATTCATCCTACGTATTTGAACAAAGAAAAAAAAAAGTATGATGATCATCATTTTCAATAAATGTGCATTCCAATAACTATGAAAACATAAAACGGCTCTAACTGTGCTTCCATATGAAAGGGGTATTTCCTTTCATATTCAGTTTCATCTTCAACCTAACTAACAAGATTACAAACTATGTTTAGACCTGCACAAGGAAAGCAACCAACATGCATCCTCTTTTCATCCATTCATTCAATTGGTTGCAAACAAATTTTTCATCTTTGCCAAAAAATCATGTAGCAAGTAAATATGCTCTCAATTTTTTCTAAGTTTTCTTTTTTAATTTGAAATATCAAACTCTTATATTTATGTTAGAAATTCAAAAGTATACAAATATTTTATCAGAATATTTAATCCCGACCTAGCCATCCAAACGCCCTTTGTCTACCCGTTGTGGTACCAAACCCTTTGGTGGTGCCAAACCACTGGTGACATATAGTCACAATGTGTTACCAAAACAACGGTGTCCGTGAGACACAGATCATTTGATGGGGCCAACCCATCGTGTGATACCAAATCACTGGCGACGATCCCATATCTCAAGTGGGGCCAACCCACGGTGGTGTTAACCACGAGGATAAATCGCTATTGAGGTACCAAACCTCTGGAGGTACCAAACCTCTGGTGACATATAGTCACGGTGTGTTACCAAAACACTTGGTGCCCGTCGACACGATTAATCTGCCCCTCCACTCATCAACCCATATCACAACCATAACGAGTTTATACATTTATCATATGTATTAAAATAAACATGCTTCCCAAAAGCATCACAATAATCTCATATAACAGAGACTTACCGAGGTTCTTGCTTGTACCTTTTAGGTACCAAATCCATATCTACATCAAGCGGTTACAAACAACAAATATTTATCACACATATTAACTACTATAAGTGTGTATGTACACACTGTCACCACCGAGTGATCTAAATCCCGAATAAAGGAGTGACCACCTTAGATTTCTTGGTACCTACATTCGACCAACCATGGGATTAGCCACATGGCCTATTCGCCAAAGTAAATAATTTAAAGGGTTCTCCTTTTGAACCCGAATCCTTACGAAAGTCTTGAGTATCAACCTTTGCTTCACCACCCTAAAATCGGCACTTAACCAAATTAGTAGCCTTGGCTTAAATGAATATCAAGAATAAAGAAAGTTGATCTTACCACCTTACCTCAAAACCGATTGCTATAGATTTGGAGGATTCAACCCTCTTGCTTGGAGATCCCAAGTCCTAGGTGAAATCGGCTTCAACCAACAAGATTAGCCCATCATTAGTTTATGCCAAATTTTGGCTTTCCTTAAGCCCAAATCGACAGTCATAAGAGTGAATACTAAAACATTGGTTAGTACCCTTACCTTCTCAATCGATTGGAAAGATAGTCCCAAAGCGTCTTGTATCACCTTTGATATTCGGCCAAAATGAGTCTTAACAGGAGAAGAGGATTTGACAGCAGAGGAGTGGATATTGACCAAAAGAATAGAGGAGAAATAATGGTAGAAAACTAATGGAGAGGAGGAGATGGTGAGAGTTTTCTAGCGATGTTTGAGAGAAAAGAAAGGGAGAAAATAGATGGAAGATTTGAGAATTTGGCGGTTTGCCAAGATGGAGAAAAAAAACAAAACAAGTGCTAAGTCGATGCTATTTATAAGCATTCAAGCACCCCCAAAGCTTGTCAGTCCACTCTTCTTTGAAGAGTTTAACCTTCATTCAACTTCCTCAATTTGCTCTTGACCACATTTGACTTAATTCAAAATAATTTGAATACCTCTCATAATAATTAAATAATAATCCCATAATAATCTAATAATAATGCTAATATTATCCCTTTTATCTACTATTATCAAGATATCTAAATAATAATGACTAATTAATCCTTTTAATCCAAATAATTTTCTTGATTATCCTTGGAATTATCAAATAAAATTTAATAGAAAAATACTAATATTATCCTCATCATTTATCCTAAATTAATAATAACAATTTAAACACTCATATTATCCTTATTATTCCAAGAATTAAAATTGAGTAATTCTTTCTCTCTCTTGCAGTCCAAATAAAGTGCCAAAGAGGATTTACGTGACTCGAACCAAAGCTCTCCTTGCTCCCTTGGTGGCGTCACATGTAGCTCCTGTGGCCTTCCTTTGCCACTTATTCTAAGCCTATTTTATGTCAAAGCTCCTTATTTATTCTTATAACCCCTAACCACTAAGGCTATCCACCTTTAAAGCAAATAATATATATTTTCCACTATTCCGAGCCACCTCAAGGCCTTTAATTAAACTCTATTATTCCCTAAATAATATCTCGTGATTCTTACATAAGAAAATGATTAAATTCCAAATAACCCCATTTTTGGGATGTTACGTTCTACCCCTTAAAATAAATTTAGTCTCGAAATTACATAACTAAAACAGATGAGGGTATTGCCGCCGTATCCGTCCTCGGGTTCCCCGTAGCTTCCTCGGCACCATGGTTCCGCCATAGCACTTTTACTAAGGCATTGACTTCCCACGTAGAACCTTTATATCTCTATCCAAGATCCGAACGGTTCCTCCTCAAAAGATAAGTCTGCGTTAACCTCGATTTACGCCACGGGCACCACATGTGATGGATCCAACCGATACCGCCTCGGCGATCGATACATGGAAGACATTATGAATTTGACTTAACTTTCGATCGGCGATTCGGTGATAAGCTACCGGTCCTATTCGCTTCATCAGATATGGACCAATGAATCTTGGGCTCGACTTCCCTTTCGTCAAATCTTAACACCTTTTTCCAAGCGACACCTTTAGAAAGACCTTGTCTCCCACGGCATACTCCATTTCCTTGCGTTTGAGATCGGCATAAGACTTCTGCCTATCTCGATGCTTCCTTGAGACGAGACCGAATCACTTTGACTTTGTCTTCAGTCTCTGCTACCAATTCTGGGCCCAACACTTGTCGTTCACCCAACTCCTGTCCAACACGTCGGGGTTCGGCATTTCCGTCCATACAGTGCTTCGTATGGTGCCATCTGAATACTCGCCTGGTAGCTATTGTTGTAGGCGAACTCAGCCAAAGGTAAGAATTCCTCCCAACTACCTCGGAATTCCAAGACACAACCCCTCAGCATATCTTCTAAGATCTGTATGACCCTTTGGTTGCTTATCCGTCGAGGATGGAAAGGCATCTTGAAATCCAACCGCGTACCAACGCTTGATGTAACGCTTTCAAAACCTCGAAGTGAACCTTGGGTCCCTATCCGAGATAAGCGACACGGGTACACCATGCAATCGACTATCTCGCCACATACAACTTTGCTAGCTTCCGGGTGAGTAGTCCATTCTCAGGTATGAAGTGAGTGATTTAGTCGACGGTCTATGATTACCCAAAGCGCATCTTTCTTCTTTGGGCGTAAGGGGTAGACCAGCGACGAAATCCATAGTGATCCTCTCCCATTTCCATTGAGGAATCTTTCTGGGTTGAAGTAGCCCGATGGTGGCGGTGTTCACCTTTAACTCGCTAACACGTCAAACACTTCCCTACAATTTCGTTATCTCACGCTTCAACCTGTGCCACGTAGGCAAGCTTACGTAGATCTCCATACATCTTGCTACCTCCGGGATGCATAGCGATGGGCTGCTATGAGCATCCGGAGAATTTTTAGCCTCAACTCCATATCTTTTGGCATACAAGGCCGTCCCGAAAACATAGCACACCATCACTAGTCACACTATACCCCTCTAAACCACCATCCTGAACTTGTATTCTCTTCAGCATTTAACCCTTCATCCACTAAGCTGTTGGTTCTTAATCTCCTCGATCCACGTTGGCTTAACTTGAAGCTCGCCAAAAGGCTCCTATCGTCATATAGGCTTAAGAAGCGAACATTGCTCTTAAGTCCGCCACAACCTTCCTGGCCAACGCGTCGACCACCACGTTAGCCTTACGGATGATATTCGATGGAGCAGTCGTAGTCCTTCAGCAGTTCAATCCATCGTGACATCTCGATTCAGATCATACGTGACGAAGATACCTCAAACTTTTGTGATCTGTGTAAATTACCGACTTCTCCCCATAAAGATAGTGTCTCCATATTTTCAAGGCAATCGACCGCTAACTCCAAGTCGTGAGTTGGGTAGTTAACCTCATGCGGTCTCGGTGACGGACGATAGGCTACTACCTTCCCATCTGCATCAACACACACCCCAAACCGGTGTGAGATGCATCACAATAGATCGTGAATAATTTCCCGCCTCGGGTTGTACTAAAACCGGAGCTTACAAAATCTTCCTCAACTTATCAAAGCTTTCTTCTTTGCTTTCTAGCCATACAAATGGAACACCTTTCCTTAGCAACTTAGTCAATGGCTTGCGATCGAGAGAACCCTTCCACAAACCTTCGATAATACCTCGCTAAACCCGAAAACTTCAGTATTTACGCCACCGACTTAAGCGGTTTCACTCCAAGACCGCTTCAATCTTGCGGGATCCACTCTAATCCCTTCCCGCCGACACTACGTGACCTAAGAAAGCCACCTCCCTTAGCCAAAATTCGACTCATGAATTTGGCATACAATTATTTTTCCTCAACACTTGCGTAACTATCCGTAAATGCTTGTCATGCTCTTCCTTCGTCCTTGAGTAAACCAATATGTCGTCGATGAACACCACGACGAATTGGTCTAAATATTGTTGAAATACTGTTCATTAAATCCATAAGCGCGTCGATTGCATTGGTCAACCCGAATGGCATCACTAGAACTTCGTAATGCCCATACCGAGTTCGAAGGCCGTCTTGTGAACATCGGCCCCTTCACCTTAAGTTGATGGTAACCCGACCTAAGGTCTATCTTGAAAACACCGATGCCCCTTCAAGCTGGTCAAACAAGTCATCGATTAAGGCGGTGGGTACTTGTTTTGATCGTTAACTTGTTTAAGCGGCGGTAGTCGATGCACATCCGCATAGAGCCGTCTTTCTTCTTGACAAACAATACAGAGCGCTCCCCGGAGATATACTAGGTCGAATAAATCCCTTATCCAAGAGCTCACGAATTTGAGCCTTCACTCCACCAATTCCTTTGGTGCCATTGATGAGTGCTATAGACACAGTGCCGTTCGGGTATGCGTCTATCTGAATTCGACTTCCGATCCGGAGTAGACCCGGAAGTTCTTACGGGAACACATCGACAAATTCCCCAACCGTTCGGACCCTTCCAACTCATGACTCCTTAGCTTCCAAAGCGATTCGAACCAAATCGCCTTACAACCCTTCTTGACCAACTTTTCCGCCTTGGCAGACACCACATTGGATAGGTAATTCCTTCTATCACCTATCATAACCACTTCACCACCTTGGTAGTCTTAAGAACCATATGCTTAGTCGCACAATCCAAATTCGCTGATACTTAACCAGCCGGTCCATTCCAAGGATCAAATCGAACTCCCGACGGTAGTTCCATCGGATCGACCGAATCGACACCCTTGGAGTTCTAGGGTGCGTCTCTATAAAGTTTGTCTACCACTACTGAGTGACCTAAAGGACTCACTACGGTCATCTCCCTAGCGGCGGTTTCAAAGTCTAGGTTCAAAGTCTCTACCACACTCATCGGCTACGTCACGAATGTGTAGACCCCACATCAATTAATGCATAGTAAGGAAGACCAAAAATCGAAGCGTGCGGTTATGACATCGGTGCGTCACCCTCCTCATGACGCCTTGCCGCATAGACTAAGCCGGCCGCCTAGCCTCATGTTGCTGAACCTCGCCACGAGTTCCACGACCTCGATTAGGACCGTTGCTTCCTCGCCATTACCACGTCCCCTCCGGGGTCCCACATTTCTATCCGTATGCGGTTACGCCCTCGGATCGATTCGAGCTGCTTCGGGGACAATCTCGACCCGATGCTCTAAAGACCCACACTCAAAACATCCTCATCACCGGTCGAGCAGCCTCCCAATGGGACTTCCCACAACGATTGCCTGGCCAGGTCTACGATTGGTAGCTACGGGCCTTCTTTGCTGATTTGGCCCACTCGCCTAGCCTTCTTCGATCATTACCCTTTGGATCGGTGACCCAAATCCTCTCTTTTGATTATTCCTACTATAATTTTGTCTCACGACCTCCTTGATCCCTCGGCTACTTTAGCCTTTTCCATAGAGATGAAAACTCACGAACTTCTTTGGGTAATCGGTAACTTCAAATCATCTCGAGTCCGTCCTCCAGCGGACACGGCCGCTCGTGTTCAGTAGCCACGATGCCTCTAGCATACCTACTCGGTCTCAAAACTCCGCCTCATATTCTGCTCTTGACTTGGTTCCTTGCACTAACCCGAAAAGGCTTTCCTCCGAGCATCAGTATAGCGGTGCCCACATACTTCTTCGATGAAGCGGTTTTGAAGTAATCCCGAGGTCAAATCATGTAGTAGCGCCATCTCGAATATCGACCACCAACGTCGCCTCATCCTTTAGAAGCGTCTGACCCTTTCGCTTTTTCCCCTCGATCGGTCAAGATCATCCATTATCCTTTACGTAGATTCCGGTAATACTACTGCTACTTTGGGTGCCACTCGACACACCGGAACACCTCGACTCAGTTGGATCGAATCCGCTCGGAACAGATTTAGAGCTCTAAATTTCCACCGCCCGACCACCAATTCGAGGACTGCAACACCGCTTGCGACCGCGCCTCCTCCTCCGTGCGATCCTGCTCCTCTGCTCCAAAAAGTGGAGGTGGTGGTGGCGGTGGTACATCGTTTTGAGAACCTTGTCGACGACTGCGGGTTGGACACCGTCATCCTACCCCTACCGCGTCCACGGCGTCCACGTCCTCTAGAACTCATTCTATCTACTGCGCTTTTAATCTGATTAAGAGAAATTTTATGCATTAGCGTTTGTTCCACTTCATTACTCGCGAAGAAATTTTATGAAGAAATTTTAGTTAGAGATTCTTTCGTGCAAACAAGGTTTCAGTTCTCTATCTTAGTTCACACAAAGAAGTTCTTGCATCCATTCCTTAATACTTTCCCTACCTATTCGCTCGTCGGACATTTCTGCCCATTTCTAACCCAGGGGTATTTTCGTCTTTTTCCTACAGGGGTATTTTCGTAATAAAAGAGATTTTAACACCTTAGTAAAGTAAGTTGTTTTTTTTTTGCAATTCCCAACACTGGAGGGTATCATTAGAAATTGATAAGATTTGAAGTTATGGCGTTATTTCGAAAACCAGGGGTATTTTGGTAACTTTGTCCATCAGGGGTAATTTTGCAATTTTGTGAATCAAGGGTGTTTTAACCATTGTAAAACTCGAGGGTCCTTTTGAGAATTTTCGTTCTTAAAGCGGTGATGTTGCAAAATTTTGTACTCGAGGCGTTTGGTAATTTTATAAGTTGAGGCGCTTTCGTAATTTTTCCAAAACCAAAGTGTTTCATTGAGGATTTCAAAGTGAGTTGAATATTTGAGAAGTAGTTAAAATTTTGGACTAAATCATTGAGTTGATGTTTTATGGACCAAGGGTATTTTAGTAACTTTACCCTAAGGGCATTTTGTAATTTTCCACAAATCGAACTTTTGAGAAAAACATTGTAAAGAGTTGTTCTTACTTTTGAAGGGTGATTTGAAAAGTTTTAAAACCAAGTTTTGTTGTTTCATTCATTTTTTGAAAATCAAGGCTAATTCCTTTCGGGTTTTAGTCATTATGTTTAGCCTATGGTGAGCCCTCTTGGTCGAGGTGAACCCAAGCTACGCACAGGTAGGTTTAGTGTGGAGAGGAGGTGAGTCACGGATTTGCTTAAATACCAAGCTCCCACAGACCTTTCTAGACATACATAGAGGTTACCACACCATCGAGCCTACGAGTTAGGGTGAACCCAAGCCACGCACTGGTAGGATACTGCGAAGAGGTGGTGAGTCACTCGGACCGCTTAAATACCGAGCTCTTGGGACCCAATCCTAGACATGCGTACAGGGGTTACCACACCCTAGCTCAGTGACTAAGTCAAAGGTTGGTTTAGTTCTTTAAGTCTTATGTTTAGCTTGTGTGTTTGAGAAATCTAATCCTAGGGTTCAAATTCCTATAAGTCTATCTCGTTCCATGCTTCCTACCCTTCTACAAAATATAATTCACAAAGGGTTTAGATGTACTTACAGGCGGACGGTCTGGGAGACTGAGGCCATGCCGCTTTAAAACCAAAATCAATTAATAAGGCCTACTAAAACATTTTTGGGCCTTGGGCCCCACAAGGAAGTTTTGAACTGGGCTCGATACCAATTTGTAATACCAAACCCGGCCCAAACGTTAGGACCGAATATGGGTGAATTCTGGAGAAAACTTTTGAAAACCCATTTTAAAAACCAATTTAATATTTGTTGAAAACTTCTCATTTTAGCTATCTCGTTGAAATCATACTTAGTCCAAATTTGAAAATTTAATTAAGTCAAGTTATTATACAAACTTGGATGTGCCCGATGGCACGATAAAACATTTTTCGTGTTAATTTAGAAAAGCGTGTGATTCAAATTTATAATTAAAACAAAATATCCAACATATAAGAAAGTAACTAAAGTAAAGTATGATGAGGCCTTATTACATCCAAAATAAAACAACCCGATAACCAAATTTAAAATAACTAAAATTAAAGTCCATTAAATTTTAAATCCACCGCATGGCCTCCTCAAGTCCCTCGGCTCCATGTCCGCGATCTAAGCATCACTGAAAAAATAATGGAGAAGGTGAGTCACCAAGACTCGATATGTAACCCTTCCCCGTTTTAAAATATTTTTCATACACAACATATAACAATTAATATGCGAGAATATTTAATCCCGACCTAGCCATCCAAACGCCATACTTTGTCTACCCGTTGTGGTACCAAACCACTTGGTGGTGCCAAACCACTGGTGACATATAGTCACAATGTGTTACCAAAACACGGTGTCCGTGAGACACAGATCATTTGATGGGGCCAACCCATCGTGTGATACCAAATCACCGGCGAGGCGATCCCATATCTCAAGTGGGGCCAACCCACGGTGGTGTTAACCACGAGGATAAGTCGCTATTGAGGTACCAAACCTCCTGAGGTACCAAACCTCTGGTGACATATAGTCACGGTGTGTTACCAAAACACTTTGGTGCCCGTCGGCACGATTAATAACGCCCTCCACTCATCAACCCATATCACAACCATAACGAGTTTATACATTTATCATATGTATTAAAATAAACATGCTTCCCAAAAGCATCACAATAATCTCATATAAGCAGAGACTTACTGAGGTTCTTGCTTGTACCTTTTTAGGTACCAAATCCATATCTATATCAAGCAGATTTACAAACAACAAATATTTATCACACATATTAACTACTATAAGTGTGTATGTACACACCTGTCACCACTGAGTGATCTAAATCCCGAATAAAGGAGTCGACCACCTTAGATTTCTTGGTACCTACATTCGGCCAACCATGGGATTAGCCCTATGGCCTATTCGGCCAAAGTAAATAATTTAAAGGTTCTCCTTTGAACCGAATCCTTACCCGAAAGTCTTGAGTATCAACCTTTTGCTTCACCACCTAAAATCGGCACTTAACAAATTAGTAGCCTTCGCTTAAATGAATATCAAGAATAAAGAAAGTTGATCTTACCACCTTACCCCAAAACCGATTGCTATAGATTTGGAGGATTCAACCTCTCGCTTGGAGATCCCAAGTCCTAGGTGAAATCGACTTCAACCAACAAGATTAGCCCATCATTAGTTTATGCCAAATTTTGGCTTTTCCTTAAGCCCAAATCGACAGTCATAAGAGTGAATACTAAAACATTGGTTAGTACCCTTACCTTCTCAATCGATTGGAAAGATAGTCCAAAAGCGTCTTGTATCACCTTTGATATTAGACCAAAATGAGTCTTAACAGGAGAAGAGGATTTGACAGAAGAGGAGTGGATATTCGGCCAAAAGAATAGAGGAGAAATAATGGTAGAAAACTAATGGAGAGGAGGAGATGGTGAGAGTTTTCGCTAGCAGTGTTTGAGAGAAAAGAAAGGAGAGAAAATAGATGGAAGATTTGGGAATTTGGCGGTTTGCCAAGATGGAGAAAAAAAACAAAACAAGTGCTAAGTGATGCTATTTATAAGCATTAAGCACCCCCAAAGCTTGTAGTCCCACTCTTCTTTGAAGAGTTTAACCTTCATTCAACTTCCTCAATTTGCTCTTGACCACACATTTGACTTAATTCAAAATAATTTGAATACCTCTCATAATAATTAAATAATAATCCCATAATAATCTAATAATAATGCTAATATTATCCCTTTTATCTACTATTATCAAGATATCTAAATAATAATGACTAATTAATCCTTTTAATCCAAATAATTTTCTTGATTATCCTTGGAATTATCAAATAAAAATTTAATAGAAAAATACTAATATTATCCTCATCATTTATCCCTAGAATTAATAATAACAATTTAAACACTCATATTATCCTTATTATTCCAAGAATTAAAATTGAGTAATTCTTTCTCTCTCTTTAGTCAAATAAAGTGCCAAAGAGGATTTACGTGACTCGAACCAAAGCTCTCCTTGCTCCCTTGGTGGCGTCACATGTAGCTCCCAGGTGGCCTTCCCTTTGCCACTTATTCTAAGCCTATTTTATGTCAAAAGCTCCCTTATTTATTCTTATAACCCCTAACCACTAAGGCTATCCAACTTTAAAGCAAATAATATATATTTTTCCACTATTAAGAGCCACCTCAAGGCCTTTAATTAAACTCTATTAAATAATATCTAATAACAAAGAAAATGATTAAATCAAAATTTTTGGGATGTTACAAAAAATCTAATAACAAAGAGGATAAAAGAGATTTTCTGGTAGAGATGAAAAATGTACCCTTCAAGAGAAGACAGCATCCAAAATAGAAATTCATGAAAGTTACCTTATCATGCATACAACTAGTCCATTCAAAGATTTGATGCTGTTCAATTTTTCTTGGCCAAGAGCCCAGGACGAAACAAAGAAAATGTGTTCATTTTTAAAGGAAATCAAGAAGACAATACCTGAAATTGATGATAATCTCTAAATGCTCTGTAGACGTTCAATAGTAGAACATGATTATGGAGCAAAAATAAACATGAAAGAGACACATTGTCATAACCCAAAGATAAATCTTCAAGGTTTACTCTGATGCAGATTTAAGAATTCATCATCACTGCAAGTTTACATCAACTTTGGCAAAATAAAATGGCTAATGGTCAAGGTCATGCTTGATTTCCAACATAAGGAGAGCTAAATCAATTTCGTTAAGTTTCTTTCAACTTCTTTCCATTTTCAGCGACTCAAGTTTTAGTAACAGCACTTGCACTGTCATCCTACTGTATTACCAAATGTTTCATGCTTTTCATATTTGTTGGAATCTGAATGCTTCTTGCTATCTTTCTGGGAGCTGTGTTGGTTTGCATTTACTTGACTCCCTTTTCTGCCCAAATCTCTCAGTCACCTAACTGAAGTAGAACTTTGGGGTGTTCATCTCCTCAACTGCATCAACTGAAGTAGAACTTCCTTTGGTCTGATTGAGGTTTCCATCATGAATGTCTTCAGCAGGATCAAGCAACTCATAAAAGTCGGTAGGAAGAGAAGCAGGATCCAACTCAAATGATCCCACAGGAACACCTTCTCTCTCATTACCAGTCATTTTAACTGATGGAATTTGATGAGAAAACCTATATAGCTCCCGTGATGACATATGAAAATAAAGAACCCCATATCGTGCAGTTTGTTTGAAAATACTAACAAACCCTTTCACTTTGTCCAAATGAGAGACCCAAATGCCCATATTCCTTGTTAAAATGACTGAGAACCTCCACAATATCATACCGGTACGCGGGTTGATGGTTTTCTAGCTCAAAAGCCCATTTAATATCCCAAACTTTGAAGAGAGCCCAAACTTCCCCCTTTTTAGGGTACACCAAGCAACAGTACTTACCAAAAGATTCTAAGGGATCAATCCGATGAGAGAACACTAGACGTTCTACACATACCACTGTTGATCCATAGCAGTACTTACCACAAGAAACAGGCAGATTCTGATCAACCCAATTCTGCTCATTTTCCTCGTCCGGGTCAGGCTCGAGCCAAGTAATTCGTAACCTGAAGCCAGGATTGAATACCTCCTTGATCCATGCATAAAATCTTGGCATGCTATCCGATGAATCATATATAGCCCATACTTGATTAATAGCAAAACAGTTCTCTGCCCTCTGCTTCTCAAAATCACTGAACTCTGGATCTGGAAATTCAAGCACCTCAGAAGAGAGGATCACACCTGCACACTACAACAAAACAGACTTTTAGCGGCGTCTTTAGTGGCGTTTTAAAGAAAAACGCCGCAAATATTATACATTAGCGGCGTTTTAAGGAAAACGCCACTAAAAATGAGTAATAGCGGCGTTTATTTAAAAAACGCCGCTAAAAATGATTTATAGCGGCGTTTACTCATTAAACGCCGCTAAAAGTCCGAGTTTTAGCGGCGCTTCTGTAAAAACGCCACTAAAACTCGGAGCTTTAGCGGCGCTTCAAGAAAAACGCCGCTAAAACTCAGAGCTTTAGCGGCGCTTCAAGAAAAGCGCCGCTAAAAGTCTGAGTTTTAGCGATGCTTCCGAAAAAACGCCGCTAAAAGTCTGAGCTTTAGCGGCCCTTCTAGAAAAACGCCGCTAAATCTCGTAGCTTTAGCGGCGCTTCAAGAAAAACGCCGCTAAAACTCTGAGCTTTAGCGGCGTTTGAATAAAAACGCCGCTAAAAGTCTGAGTTTTAGCGGCGCTTCCGGAAAAACACCGCTAAAAGTCCGAACTTTAGCGGCGCTTCTGGAAAAACATCGCTAAAAGTCTGAACTTTAGCGGCGCTTTTGGAAAAACGCCGCTAAAAGTCTGAGATTTAGCGGCGCTTTCTGAAAAATGCCGCTAAAAGTCTGAGATTTAGCGGCATTTCCTGAAAAACGCCGCTAAAAGTCTGAGCTTTAGCGGCACGTCTTAAAAACGCCGCTAAAAGTCAGATCTTTAATGCGCTTCTCAAAACGCCGCTAAAAGTCCGAGCTTTTCTTTAGCAATTTTTTGGATTTTTTAAATTTATATATTAAATAATTTATTATATAATCGTAAAAGAGATATATTAATTTTAAATTATTAAATTAATTATCATTATAGTATAGGGTTTATGGTTTAGCATATATATATATATCTATATATATATAGTTTAGGGTGTAAGGTTTAGGAGTTACTATTTTAATGTTTAGGGATTATGGTTTATGATTTGCGGTTTAAAGTTTAAGGGGGATGTGTTAGGGTTTCATGGGTGTTACTAGTTGAACCTAAATTTTCAAATAAGAAAAGCAACGAGATTAAACTCCTAAAAATAAAAGCATATTGACCAAATTCCAAATTTATGAATATAAGGAGTGCGCCTAGCATATTTAATTTTTATATTTATATATATATATATATATATATTATAAATATATTTTACATTATTTAAAAGATAATAGATAAGCTTTATATATATTAAAATTAAAAAAAATTGTAACCCATGCATCTGTAGAGAAACAAAATTAATTAGTAAATTGAAAATGTTATTTAAATTTATTAAAATATTGAAAGAAATATTATATAATATTCAAAACTTATCTAAATAATTTAGGGTTTAAGGCTATAATTAAGGGTATTTTAGTCATTTGTATGGGCTGGCTAGGGTTTCGAGTTTAGTATTTTAAGATTTAGGAATTAGGGTTTATGGTCTATGGCTTAGAGTTTAGGGTTTAGGGTTTAGGGTTAGTTATGGCTTGGGTTTATGGGTTTGTGGGTGTATGGTTTAAGGTTCACAGGTTTAGGGTTTATCGAATGAAGATAGAATATCAAATTTCATTTAATCATTAAGAAATTATAAAAATATATGCTATAAATTAAATCTGATTGTGCATCTCTTTATCCCTAAACCCTAAATTAAAAATCCTATACGGTCTAAACCCTAAACTCTAAATATCATATTTAGATTCTAAACCCTAAATCATAACTCTAAATACTCGACCATAAACTCCTAAACTGCAAACAGTAAACCATTAACTAATTAAATTTGGCATATTATTAAACCCTAAAAAGTCTAAACCTTGATACTTTATTTGATCATAGGGATATATATATTGATGTGTATTCATGTAAATATTAATGTAAAATCCTATGTTTATAATAAGTAGTGGAAGCACTTACTATTGATTAAAAGTTTATTAAAATTTAGAAATTATAATAAATCATAAAATTTAGTTTTCTTGATATAAATAAATTATAATAAATCAAAATTATAAAAATAATTACCTAACTATTCTCTATTTTAATTTAGGAATATCAGTAAATTTATTTTTATTTTGATTTTGATTTTGATTTTAATTTTAATTCAAAACCGATCGAAATTTAATTGAAGTTAATCTTTATTCTTAAAAACACAAAATTTAAAAACATAAAAATTTTGAAAAAATATATATTTGAATGTTTAATTTCTATAAAATATATACAAAACTAAAAAATATTTATAAGTAAATAAATGTCTACTTTTCAATTTTTAAAATGAAATTTATTTATTAAAGAATAAATCTAATGAATTAAAAGAATACTAACAAGTTACCCATTAGTGGCGTTTTTTATAAAAACGCCAGTAATATACGAAAATAACAGAACGACGTCGTTTTCCGTTGAAAGTTTAGTGGCGTTTTAGCCAAAACGCCGCAAAAGTTATGTTTTACCGGCGTTTTAGGCCGAAAACACCACAATATATCAAGAGTTTCCAAAACGGCGCCGATTTGGTATATTTTATTAGTGGCATTTTTTATAAAAACGCCGTAAATTGGGGACAAACGACAGCGTTTTTGTATTTTATTTTGTGGCATTTATTTAAAAAGGCCACAAAAGGGATTTAATTTTTCATAAACGGCGTCGTTCTTTTTACAACCAAATTAAGGAAGCAAAAACCTTATTTCATTTCGACAGTTCCCCATTTTTTCTAACTTCCGAAAGCCCTAATTTGTTCATCCCCTTTCCAATTCCCCTCCGAATCCCTAATTTCTTGTTCGATTCTGGTGCAATTTCTTCCCCAATTTGATTACCTCGACAAGTTTTCTTTTATTTTTAGTACCTGGACCGAGAACAACCCAGGTTTGTTTGCTGAATTTGTGCCCTTGGGTTGTTCTTTGCTCTTGGTAATTCTCATTGATTGTGTAGTGTGTGATTAATTTTGTTCTATATTTTTGCTGCTGTTAGGACTCCAGGTAGACGCCAAGATTCGATTGCTTTCGGATAACGTTACGCCACAAAGAAGATTGAGGTGAGTTTTGTCTCTGTGTTAACGAATGATTTGATTGAGGCGGGTTTAGGAATTTTCTCAAATCGAGTTTTTACTAATCGGATTGAGTTCGGGTTCGATTACTTTTAAGAAAATGCAATCGTTTTAGGCTTTTTGAAGTTCAAGAACAAAGTGGGTGTTTTTCATTTTACGGTTTGATTATAGTTTATTGTCGTTCGAGCTTTTTTTTTTTTGGGATATAATTACGGGTTTTCGAATATAAATGATGTTATTGTGCTAATGAGATACATCACATCATACATGGGATGATGGTAATGGCATTAAATGTATGTAACAATGTAAGGGAGGGAGGGAGGGATAGATAGGTCTTCTTTTGTCTGTTAACTTAACGTGCCCTCAGGAAAAATGTTTGTTTGATATGTGTGGGGGGATTTTTGTATTCTTGCTTTTGTTTTTTTTCTCTGCTATGATCCAATTTATTTGCTCTAATTTAATCTTCATTGAACTCTAATCCAAATTGATGCAGAGGACAAACATTCCATGTTAGCAGCTTAAATTTTTATATTAGATTATGTTGTATAAGATATGACGTATCATTTAATAGTTAAATTAACGAGAAGGACCTGATTAATGAACACCGATAGTTTGAATATATAATTAGTAATCGGATCAGAACTAGTGGGATTCAAGTCATTGTTCTATCTCTATGTTTGTGTGTTTATATGTATATGTAGGTGTTAAGTTATTACCATGATGATAGCTTTTATGTTATCTTTGGTGAAATGAATGGAAGAATTGGAGGACTCGTTATAATCTCCTATGAAAACGTTTTGAACCAAATATTTAAGAGTGCTTGTAAAAATTTGCTCGAGTTAGAATGATGTTTTGTTATCTTAGTCCATGATAAAGATTTTGTTTTATTCGGAATTGGAATTTAAGCTTTATCTTGGATGCCTTTTATGATATCATAAGAATATCTCATTGTGAATTTATGATAATCTTCCCTTCTGCAGATGAAATGGGTACTGAATTTGGCATTCATTAACTAGTACTTCTAATTATTATTCTTTCTGCTATTAATATACTTTTTGTGCATCATTAAACTTATGTAAATTTTAGAAGGGCCATATCAAAATTTTAGATTCTTGTCGATTCGCATACTTTTCTAGATGAAACTATCGTGTTCTAAGTTGCATAAGTTGCGTGAATTTATCCGTGAAGTGGACCCGATATTATAATTGGATATACCATTTGCAAGTTCGATTTGCCATATCTTATTGAGGTAAATGGAAAATTTAACTTATGTTTTATTCTACATGAATGTTGCTGCAAGAAAGGTTTCTTTTGGTTCATTATGTACGGTTTCCTTTATTTGTGAAAATATAAAAATAACATAAACAAAATATAAAAGTTAATTGTTAAAAAATGTTAGTTGATTGTGTTGAAATTATTTGAACTGATTTTAGTTTCTAAACTAAAATTACACATGCATATATACGAGCGTTTATGAAATATGGATGGGTATGATGAACTGAGTTTTTCCCCTTATTTTCCCTTATAATTGAAACTTATTTGCTAAGTTGTATTTGTGGTTTATGCTAAACCCTAAAACCCTAAAACCTTAAACTTAAACCCTAAAACCCTAAACTTTAAACCATAACCCCTAAACCTCTAACCCTAACCCTAATCTCTAAACCCCTAAACCCCTAAACCCTTAACCTTAAACCTTAACCCCTAAACCCTTAAATCCCTAAACCTAAACCCTAAAACCTTAAAACCATAAAACCTTAAACCTTAAACCCTAAAACATAACCCTTAAACCCCTAACCCTAAACCCTAACATCTAAACCCCTAACCCAAAACCTTAACCCCTAAACCCTTAATCTCCTAACCTTAAACCTTAAAACCTTAAAACCCTAAACCATAAAACTTAAACCCTAAACCATAAACCTTAACCCTTAAACCCTTAAACCCCTAACTCTAAACACTAAAACCTTAAAACCCTAAACCTTAAACCTTAAAACCTTAAACCCTAAACTTTAACCCTTAAACCCTTAAACCTATAACCCTAAACCCTAACCCCTAACCATAAACTCTAACCCTTAACCTCTTAAATCCTAAACTTTAAACCCTAAAACCTTAAACCTTAAAACCTTAAACCCTAAACCTTAAACCTTAAACCCTTAAACCCTAAGACACTAAACCTTAAATGTAACATCACCGAATAGGCCTATGCATTTCATTTAATTGTATGAAATGACAAGTTTCAAGTACTATGAATAAATTTTGATACTTTTGAAACCTAGAAATGCATGAAAATGGAAATGAAAATGGAAATGGACATTTTGGAAACTTAGACATTTTGGAAACTTAGACATTTTGGAAACTTGAACAACCCGAACATTTTGGAAACCCGAACATTTTGGAAACCTAAACATTTTTGGAAATGATCCAAAATGGAAACTTGAACATTTTAGGAAACTTGGATATGTAAGAGAAATAAGGAGTTTTATTCACATAAATATGTGAATAATAAGAGAAATAAAGGAGTTTTATTCACATAAATATGTGAATAATAAGAGATAAATAAAGGAGTTTTATTCACATAAATATGTGAATAATAAGAGATAATAAAGGAGTTTTATTCACATAAATATGTGAATAATAAGAGATAAATAAAGGAGTTTTATTCACATAAATATGTGAATAATAAGAGATAAATAAAGGAGTTTTATTCATAAATATGTGAATAATAAGAGATAAATGAAGAATTATTCTTTAATTAGGAAAATAAGGAAGAGTGGTGGCCAAGTTAAGGATTCTTGGCCTAGTAATTTCGGCTATAAAAGGATGAGACTAGGGCCATTCATTATTCATTCTCTCTCTCTTTTCTTTTGCGAATATTCTTCTTGAGCATCCATTCTTTTCTTTTTCTTTTAGCCTCCTAGCCGATTCCTTCTAAGCCTATTATTCTCTCTTCTTTCATCTTTGAAATCGAATACATAAGGGAATCATAGCCGATTGTTCATCAAGTCTCTAAGTCAATTTCGAAGGTTGAAGCGAAGGTGCAATCGATTCCTTCAAATAAGGGTAAGATCTAAGTTTAGTTTGATTTCTTTTATATTTTAGACTTATCGAAATCTAGGGCTAATCCCATTAATGTTCATGGTTGCGAAACTTTGAAGAGATCTTTCGGGATTTACTAAGTGTAGGCTACAAGGAAGGAGAAGTTCTTTTCCGAAGGTACACCATAGGCCACGTGTTCCCTAGTTATTCGGTGAGTTTCGGGATTTAAAATCCACAAGGTAAGTGTCTATAGCTTTCGGCTAAGGCCTATTTTGATAATTAGATCTAATTCTTGTTTGTTTAAAAAGCGAAACTAACCTGGGATGAGATTTAGTGCTTGGCGAATACAAGGAGGAGCATAGCATAGATTTCGAGGATTCGATTAGTATTGAATTCGGCAACAAGGTAAGTAATACAAATCCTACTAGGATTTGGTTTTAAGCCAAATAGGTTTGTTAATATGTTTTAATATTTGGCGAATTTAGGAGATAAAGATCTAGATCGGTAGATCGTTCTTGAGATTTCAAGGAATCTATTAAGCAAATCGGTGTGTACCCTTACTATCCTTCAATATTTTATGGCTAAATATTTTAATATATGATTATGAATAAGAATGTGAATGTGGCTATGTACCACAAATGTGGAAAAAGTACCTGTGCGTTTCCTACTTCGATAGGATTGTGAAAATGTTATTTTAATAACATGCGAATATATGAATATGAACATGAAATTAAGTTATGCAATATATATGTTTTGGGGCATTGGGTTTTATGTGAAAGGGGAGAACAGTGTTGACTTTGGTCTCACAACGAAGGTGTTGACTTGGTCTCACCAACGAAATATGTTGACTACGGTCACATTGCGAAATTTAGGTGTTGACTTGGTCTCACCAACGAAATATGTCGACTACGGTCACATTGCGAAATTTTGGTAACCGGTTACAATAGTGTCTAATGACACAACGTGGAGAGTAGCGGATGGAGGTCGACTTAGTAGTCCCCACGGTGTGCAGGTTGGTACGGGTGGAGAGTAGCGGATGGCATATAGGTTTTGGGTTTGGGTTGCATCATAGTTTCATTATTATATGGACTTGATGATTTAAACGTGAATGCCTGAATTATTGATTGATAGTATTGTGTGCACATTGAGTCTGTTGACTCACCCCATTGTGGGAATTATTTTTGGTGATGGCGGATTGACCGGGCCAGAGACCATGAGGAAGCCATGCATCACTTGAAGAATTTATTCGAATTTGGACTTTATTTGATTTTAATACCTTTTTAATTTTATTTTGGGTTTATTTGATGTAATAAGGCCATAAGGCCGATGGATTATTCTTTGTTTTACATTACTTTTAATATTTTGCTAAGATCTATTTTGGACACGTTACCTCAAATTGGATTTACAAGATTAAATAAATGGGTTTTCAATCTAAGCCCAACTCAAAACAATAGTTTTTCTAAAATTTACAAATTTTCTCTAATGTGAAAATGTTTGAAACCGGTTTACTTTAGGAACATACCAGATCCGGTCCATTCTCGTGGGCGGGTGTGGGTGTTTCGATTTGATATCGAGCCCGTTTTAAACTCTCTACGTGGGCTAAGGCCCAAAACGTTTTCAAAGCGAGCCAAATGATTATCTTTGAAAAAATAAGGGGTTTTCTAGCATGGCACCTAAGTCTCAACCCATGATCCACCGGTAAGTACTTCTATCCATTGTGTGATTTATATTATGATTTGTAGAAGGGTAGAAATGGAATGGAGCGTAGAATAGAGATTAAGTACTTGAACCTAGGGCTAGTTACCCCAACAATCACATAAGACTTAAATGCCTAATCAAACAAACCTATGATTAAGTCACCGAGCTAGGTGTCGAATCTTGTTGCGCATGTCTAGGAGTGGATTCAAGAAGAGCTTGGTATTTAAGCGGTCCTAGTGACTCACCTCCTCTTTACTCGAATCCCACAGTGCGTAAACTGTTCACCCTAATCAAGAGGACTTAGTCACTGCTAAACCCAATAACTAAAACCCGAAAGGGACTAGCCGTATTTTTATGGAAACCCTAATTTTAAAATTTATAAATTACCCTCTTGATTTGAAAAGAATATTTTTATAAATTTTCCTAAAATATTTCTGATTTACAAATTTACTAAAATACCCTTAGTGGTAAAATTACAAAATGCCCTTGGTTTATAAAATGTTCAACTACTCAACAGACTTTACCAAAATTTCATTATTTTATAAACATTCAAAACCCTAATTTGTAAAATATCAAAATACCTTGATTTTGGAAAATTACAAAATTAGCCGTATTTTATGGAAACCCTAATTTTAAAATTTATAAATTACCCTCTTGATTTGAAAAGAATATTTTATAAATTTTCCTAAAATATTTCGATTTACAAATTTACTAAAATACCCTTAGTGGTAAAATTACAAAAATGCCCTTGGTTTATAAAATGTTCAACTACTCAATGACTTTACCAAAATTTCATTATTTTATAAACATTTAAAACCCTAATTTGTAAAATATCAAAATACCTTGATTTTGGAAAATTACAAAATTGCCCCTAACTTACAAAATTACCAAAATGACCCTAATTTCCAAAATTTTTGCAACTTCATCGTGCTAGAAAATAAATTTCTCAAAAAGAATCCTCAAAGTTTTGCAACTTCTGAAATATCCCTGATTTATTAAAATTTTATAATTTACCCCGATTTGTGGAAAAATTACCAAAATACCCCCAATGTCTAAAAATTTCTAAAATACCCTCGGATTTCAAAAATTTTCCAAAATACCCCAGGAACTTAAAAGGACCAAAAATACCTTGTGACAAAATCACCAAGGAACCTTATTTTGACAAATTACGAAAATATCCCTGTAGGACAAATTACGAAAATACCCCTGGGTAGTGGAAAAACAACAAATGAAAAAAAAACTACAACGTTTCTCTGAATGAACTAAGGTTCATAATTGTTTGATGGATGTGTGAATGAATGAAAAGACTGTGTGCATGTATGAATACGAAAGAACCACTTCTAAAAATTCTTTCCATAAAACTTCTTCGCGGGTAATCAAGTAAAACAAGGACTAATTCATAAAACTTTTTAATTAAATCGCGACGTTAGAAATGAGTTCTAAGGAACGTGAATTTAGAGATTGTGCCTGGAAAGTATGATGGTTCTATTAAGATCAGAGTGCGCAGCGTAAGCATAGTGTGGTGAGAAAGATTGTACGACTGTCAGTAAGTAATTTCGAGGACGAAATTATTTTTAAGGAGGGTAGAAGCGTAACATCTGAATAGGGCCTATGCATTTCGGTTTAATTGTATGAAATGACAAGTTTCAAGTACTATGAATAAATTTTTGATACTTTTGGAAACCTAGAAATGCATGAAAATGGAAATGAAAATGGAAATGGACATTTTGGAAACTTAGACATTTTGGAAACTTAGACATTTTGGAAACTTGAACATTTTGGAAACACGAACATTTTGGAAACCCGAACATTTTGGAAACACGAACATTTTGGAAACCTAAACATTTTGGAAATGATCCAAAATGGAAACTTGAACATTTTAGGAAACTTGGATATGTAAGAGAAATAAAGGAGTTTTATTCACATAAATATGTGAATAATAAGAGAGAAATAAGGAGTTTTATTCACATAAATATGTGAATAATAAGAGATAAATAAAGGAGTTTTATTCACATAAATATGTGAATAATAAGAGATAAATAAAGGAGTTTTATTCACATAAATATGTGAATAATAAGAGATAAATAAAGGAGTTTTATTCACATAAATATGTGAATAATAAGAGATAAATGAAGAATTATTCTTTAATTAGGAAAATAAGGAAGAGTGGTGGCCAAGTTAAGGATTCTTGGCCTAGTAATTTCGGCTATAAAAGGATGAGACTAGGGCCATTCATTTTTCATTCTCCCTCTCTCTTTTCTTTTGCCGAATATTCTTCTTGAGCATCCATTCTTTTTCTTCTTTTCTTTTAGCCTCCTAGCCGATTCCTTCTAAGCCTATTATTCCTCTCTTCTTTCATCTTTGAAATCGAATACATAAGGGAATCATAGCCGATTGTTCATCAAGTCTCTAAGTCAATTTTCAAGGTTGAAGCGAAGGTGCAATCGATTCCTTCAAATAAGGGTAAGATCTAAGTTTAGTTTGATTTCTTTTATATTTTAGACTTATCGAAATCTAGGGCTAATCCCATTAATGTTCATGGTTGCCGAAACTTTGAAGAGATCTTTCGGGATTTACTAAGTGTAGGCTACAAGGAAGGAGAAGTTCTTTTCCGAAGGTACACCATAGGCCACGTGTTCCCTAGTTATTCGGTGAGTTTGGGATTTAAAATCCACAAGGTAAGTGTCTATAGCTTTGGCTAAGGCCTATTTTGATAATTAGATCTAATTCTTGTTTGTTTAAAAAGCGAAACTAACCTTGGGATGAGATTTAGTGCTTGGCCGAATACAAGGAGGAGCATAGCATAGATTTCAGGATTCGATTAGTATTGAATTCGGCAACAAGGTAAGTAATACAAATCCTACTAGGATTTGGTTTTTAAGCCAAATAGGTTTGTTAATATGTTTTAATATTTGGCCGAATTTAGGAGATAAAGATCTAGATCGGTAGATCGTTCTTCGGGATTTCAAGGAATCTATTAAGCAAATCAGGTGTGTACCCTTACTATCCTTCAATATTTTATGGCTAAATATTTTAATATATGATTATGAATAAGAATGTGAATGTGGCTATGTACCACAAATGTGGAAAAAAGTACCCAGGTACGTTTCCTACTTCTGATAGGATTGTGAAAAATGTTATTTTAATAACATGCGAATATATGAATATGAACATGAAATTAAGTTATGCAATATATATGTTTTTGGGGCATTCGGGTTTTATGTGAAAGGGGGAGAACAGGTGTTGACTTCGGTCTCACCAACGAAGGTGTTGACTTCGGTCTCACCAACGAAATATGTTGACTACGGTCACATTGCGAAATTTAGGTGTTGACTTCGGTCTCACCAACGAAATATGTCGACTACGGTCACATTGCGAAATTTTGGTAACTTCGGTTACAATAGTGTCTAATGACACAACGTGGAGAGTAGCGGATGGAGGGTCGACTTAGTAGTCCCCACGGTGTGCAGGTTGGTACGGGTGGAGAGTAGCGGATGGCATATAGGTTTTGGGTTTGGGTTGCATCATAGTTTCATTATTATATGGACTTGATGATTTAAACGTGAATGCCTGAATTATTGATTGATAGTATTGTGTGCACATTGAGTCTGTTGACTCACCCCATTGTGGGAATTATTTTTCAGGTGATGAGCAGTGACGGACCGGGCCGGTAGACCATGAGGAGGCCATGCATCACTTGAAGAATTTATTCAGAATTTGGACTTTATTTGATTTTAATACCTTTTAATTTTATTTTGGGTTTATTTGATGTAATAAGGCCATAAGGCCCAGTGGATTATTCTTTGTTTTTACATTACTTTTAATATTTTGCTAAGATCTATTTTGGACACGTTACCTCAAATTGGATTTACAAGATTAAATAAATGGGTTTTCAATCTAAGCCCAACTCAAAACAATAGTTTTCTAAAATTTACAAATTTTCTCTAAGTAACGAAAATGTTTGAAACCGGTTTACTTTAGGAACATACCAGATCCGGTCCATTCTCGTGGTAGGGTGTGTCATAACTAACATAATTTTCTATCCTTAAGATCAAACTTTATAACTTACATAGAAATACTTGTATAGAATAGAGATTCAAAGTACTTGAAACTTGAACTAGTTACCCCATATCTATTTTCGTTACATAAGATTAAATGAAAGGGTGTAGAATCTAAGCCCAACTCAAAACAATAGTTTTTATAAGTCGAAACGAAAATGTTTGAAACCTGGTTTACTTTAGGAACATACCGGATCCGGTCCACAGCCCGCGAATTTAGGAGATTTAAACTCTGGATTTGATATCGAGCCAGTTTTAAACTCTCGGCACACAGGCTAAGGCTTTCGTTTTCAAGAGCCAAATGATTATCTTTGAAAAAATAACGAGGTTTTTTCATGGCACCTAAGTCTCAAACCCAGATCCACAGTGTACTTCTATCCATTGTGTGTGTGGGTGTTTCACTAAACCTTAAATCCTAAACCCTAAACCCTAAACCCTAGATGTAACAATGCCACGTATGATGAATCTAAAAGAATATAAAACTTACCTAATTTTAAGATCAAATTTCATAACTTACATAAGTTTACGATCAAATTTCATAACTAACATAATTTTCCCTTAAGATCAAACTTTATAACTTACATAATACTTGTATATAAAAAAAAAAGGATTCAAAGTATATAGGCTGGAAACCTGACGGGTTGCCTTATATCTCACAGTAAGATATAATGGATCCTCCCTAGGTGTAACAATGCCACGTATGATGAATCTAAACGAATACAAAACTTATCTAATTTTAAGATCAAATTTCATAACTGACATAAGTTTACAATCAAATTTCATAACTAACATAATTTTCCTTAAGATCAAACTTCATAACTTACATAATACTTGTATATAAAAAAAGGATTCAAAGTATATAAATTTGAAACACGATGGGTTGCCTTATATCTCATGATCGGATATAATGAATCCTCCCTAGGTGTAACAATGCCACGTATGATAAATCTAAACGAATACAAAACTTATCTAATTTTAAGATCAAATTTCATAACTGACATAAGTTTACGATCAAATTTCATAACTAACATAATTTTCCCTTAAGATCAAACTTCATAACTTACATAATACTTGTATATAAAAAAAAAGGATTCAAAGTATATAGGCTGGAAACCTGACGGGTTGCCTTATATCTCACAGTCAGATATAATGGATCCTCCCTAGGTGTAACAATGCCACGTATGATGAATCTAAATGAATACAAAACTTATCTAATTTTATGATCAAATTTCATAACTTACATAAGTTTACGATCAAATTTCATAACTAACATAATTTTCCCTTAAGATCAAACTTCATAACTTACATAATACTTGTATATAAAAAAAGGATTCAAAGTATATAGGTTGGAAACTCGACGGGTTACCTTATATCTCACGAAGAAGATATAATGGATCCTCCCTAGGTGTAACAATGCCGGTATGATGAATCTTAAAGAATACAAAACTTACCTAATTTTAAGATCAAATTTCATAACTTACATAAGTTTAAGATCAAATTTCATAACTTACATAATACTTGTATATATAAAAAAGGATTCAAAGTATATAAATTTGGAAACTGACGGGTTGCCTTATATCTCACAGATCAAATATAATGGATCCTCCCTAGGTTTAACAATGCCACGTATGATGAATCTTAAAGAATACAAAACTTACCTAATTTTAAGATCAAATTTCATAACTTACATAAGTTTAAGATCAAATTTCATAACTTACATAATACTTGTATAGATAAAAAAAGATTCAAAGTATATAATTTGGAAACTGACGGGTTGCCTTATATCTCACCGTTAGATATAATGGATCCTCCCTAGGTGTAACAATGCCGTGTATGATGGATCTTAAAGAATATATAACTTACTTAATTTTAAGATAAAATTTCATAGCATTATTTACATAAATTATTAATTAACAATTTAGCCATGTAATTTATTGTCAACTTTAGACTTCAAAAACTACGAAATGGATAGGAGTTGGATGAAATTGTCAAGGGTTAGCAACGGCTATCGAAATGGAGTAGAAACTTTTCTGAATTTCGCATTTCAAAATGCAAGCCAAGAGAATATGATTCTTTGCCCGTGTAAGACGTGTTGCAATATTAACTGGCATTATCGTGAAGTGGTCTACGAACATCTAGTTGTTAATGGTTTTGTCCGGGGGTACAAAAAATGGTTTTTTCATGGAGAGTGTACATCTAGTGGAGTATCTTCATCGATGAATCTGGGGTATTCTAATAGTGCTTTCAATCAGAATGTTAGAGACGATAACATGAAAGGCATGTTACGGGATGCTTTTAATATCTTGTGATGATGGTTTGGGACATTTCCACCTCATTTGGGTGCAACCGATGATTATTATTTTGGTGGCAATACTTTCACGAAATAAGAAGCAGATGTACGGATGAACGACCAAATGAAGAAGCGGCGAGGTTCTACACATTACTTGGTGAAATGAATGAAGAAGCGTATGAGAGATCAAAATTTTCCAAACTGTCATTACGTATTCGTCTTTTCACTTGAAATGTTTGGGGGTGGATCGAAAATAGTTGACAATCTTTGTTAGAGTTTACGCAAGAAATGTTCCGTTGCAAAAATCCTCAATCTTCCAAAGACATGAAGAAATTGATAAAGGATTTGGGCCTTGGCTATAACAAAATTCACAGTTGCCCAAATGACGCATGTTGTATTGGGGCGACGGATAAATCAACGATCTTTGTCATGTATGCGGCCAATCCGTTGGATTAATAGAAATACAGAGGAAGGTAACGAGGATGAACACGATACACGTCAAGGAAGCAGCCAGTTAAGGTTTTACGATATTTTCGCTAATACCAAGGCTTCAACGGCTTTTCATGTCGTCGAAGATAGCCGAATCAATGATGTGGCACCGTGATAGACGAACAGATGATGGGTTGTTAAGGCATCCTGCAGATTCTTTAGCTTGGAAATCGTTTGACTCCAAATTTCCAAGCTTTGCAAGCGATCCTCGAGTGTGAGGCTTGGGCTAGCATTCGATGGATTTAACCTTTACAAACTCATGAGCACAACGTCTGATGACTTGGCTTTGTGGTGCTTGTTCCTACAATTTGCCTCCGTGGGTTTGCATGAAACAATCTTCTTTTATCATCTATGATTGTACACGGAGAGAAAGGGACGGGAATGATATTGACGTATATTTGCAGCCACTTGTTGAAGAGTTAAAACAACTATGGGCTGGTGTTCGGACATCTGATGCAATGAGAAAAGAGAACTTTAATTTACGTGCGGCTTTAATGTGGACTATTAACGACTTCCGGCTTATGCTAATTTATCCGGTTGGAGTACCGGGGACGTTATGCTTGTCCGTGTTGTCTTTGAACATGTTCGCAATGGTTATATAATGGGAAGAAGTCTCTTACATGGGGCATCGTCGGTGGTTACCAGAAAATCATACATTTAGATTTTAGAGTGCTCAGTTTGATGGTACTGAAGAGTTCAGACCAGCTCCTTCGTAGACCGGTGGATCCGAAATATTATTAATGTTGAAAGATATGAATTTCATTTATGGGAAGATGAATCAACCGGCCAACCCGCAAAGAAATAGAAGATCTAGGGATGAATCTGATGATGAATCTGATGAAGAGGACGATCCTAATGAGGCGGACTTGTGGAAAAAAAGAAGTATTTTTTTCGAGTTGCCTTATTGGGAGCATCAGATTTTACGTCATAATCTTGATGTCATGCACATAGAGAAAAATGTCTGCGAGAACATCATTGGGACTATTTTGAATGTCGATGGAAAATCGAAAGATAATCTTCAGAGTCGACTTGATTTAGTCCACATGGGAATTCGGCGTGAGATTTATCCCCGACCACTTTCGAATATGAAATATCGGTTGCCGCCTGCTATTTTTTCAATGTCGAAGGCGGAGAAAGAAGTGTTCTGTACGGTGTTGAAGGATATAAAGGTCCCGAATGCATATGCATCAAATATATCGCGATATGTGAGTCTTAAGGATTGAAGACTATATGGCTTAAAATCGCATGACTATCACATCTTGATGCAAGACTTACTGCCAGTTGCTATGCGGTGCTGTATGTCAAAAAAGGTGACGGCTCCTGTAATTGAACTGTCGAATATTATGAAAAGCATTTGTGGTAAAGTTTTGAATGTTCAAGAATTAGAGAGACTACAAGATCGAGCCGCATTGACTTTATGCAATCTGGAGAAGATATTCCCGCCTTCATTCTTCACATTATGGTGCACTTGTTAATTCATCTCCGCGTGAAGCACTTCTTGGTGGACCCGTTTTCTATCGATGGATGTATCCCATTGAAAGGTCTTAATTTATTTACAAAATATTCCTTCATTTAGATCAATTCCCATAATAGTTACAACTTTTGATAATGTTGTATACCGTATTTAGGTTCCTTTCCAAATTGAAGTCATACTGCTGCAATAAGCGTTATCCGGAAAGATCAATTGCCGAGGGCTACTTGGCAGAGGAATGTATGACTTTCTGTTTGAGGTATTTGTAAGATGTTGAAACAAGAATGAACAGACCAAGTAGAAATGTTGGGCTCACAGATCATAATTTGGCCGGAACTTATTTATTTCAAAGTTTCTGAGAACTGATCGGCAAAGTCAAAATTGCAGAATTAGACGATAGATCGTGGGTCCAAGCACATCGATACGTTCTTTTTCATCACGATTCAATGGAACCATTTCGGAAGTAAGTTCTAGAATTTGATAAATACTCATCAATTATAATTTATTTGTCTTCTAACAAAGTAAAATATTTTTTTACCATAGTGAGTACAAACATATATTGAGAGCTCGTTCACGATCCCGAAGATTAAATCGACAAGAAATTAATAAGTTGTTCCCAGAATCATTTCATGAATGGTTAAGCCAAATGGTATGCAATTTAAATTTTCATTGACAAGTAATAATTTTTTCTCATAACATTCATAATTACTCGATTTACTTTCGACTCAATAGGTTTGGAGTCGGAATGAAGTAAATAATGACGTTAAATGGCTTTCACAAGGTCCAAACAGAATAGTTAAAAGATATAGTGGTTTCCTCATCAACGGATCTGATTTCATACAAGGTATCGCGAGAGATTGAGGAGAACCCAAAATTGGAATTGTTGTTAATTCTTCGATTACAAGTTATGCTAGTGCTAGGGACGATGAATCCGGTCGAGGGGATTTGGAATATTACGAACTTATTATCGACATCATTGAGTTGGATTATTACGGCAATTGCAAAGTTGTCTTATTTTGAGGTGATTGGGCTGATGTGAATACGGCTCATGGAATTAAAAGCGATCAATTTGGCTTTACAATGGTGAATTTCTCTCGATTGATTCACACCAGGAGAGCAAGCGATGGACGAGCCGTATGTGTTTTCTTTTCAAGTTAAACAAGTTTTTTACTCCCAAGATCCAACTGATGAGGGTTGGTACGTTGTACTCCAAAACACCCCTAGAGACTTGTTCGACATTGGCAGTGGAAGTAGAGATGACATAGTCGAAAGATCAGAAACTTTTCCTTTTCCAGAACAAGACTTAACTGAAATTATCCCTAGTACTAGTCAACAATTTCAATGGGTTCGTCAGGATGTGGACGAAGATATTTACGAAATATGATGTAGTAAGATTTAACGATTTATTATTTATTGTTATATTATAATTTTCATGTTGGTCATGTTACATAATTTAACTGTTTTAAATGTCCTATTATTGTTATTATTTGTTACTAAAATTTTGAACTATTTTATGTGTATTGCAGGGAAAATGCCTAGAAGACGATGACGAGGTTTAAATATTGTCCGGAGTGCCCCAAATCCAGAAGAAGTAAATAGTGGACAGGATACAGTTGTTGGATCTTCTAGTCTGCCGGACATAGATGACGAGCATAGACAAATCCAAAGTAATGTTAAGTTTATTTTACATGCATGTTGAATTTTATTATTGATTCATTTTCAATTTTAATATAATAATATATCATTTTTCATTTGAGGGTGGTGGGACAAGCAGAGCTCGGGGACGTACATTACTTACATATTTATACGGCTTAGAGCCTAATGACCGTGTTAAAGTAAGGAGAAATGATCATGGCCAGCCTATCGGGTCTGAAGCTCGACTCTTCGCAGGCTATTTGGGCATTGTAGCACGAAATGCGAATATGTTGCCCATTAACTACGAATCATGGCATCACGTGCGATGCCAACAAAAATCGAGCTCTCGATAATATTAAGGTAATAAAAGGTGAATGTAATTTATAATACTTTAATTTAACCTTCATTTATATTAACTTTTTAAATTTTTTTCTAGGGTAAATTTGCTTTAGAGGTCTCCGATGACTATGTTAAGAAGACGTTGGGTAAAAAATGGAGAGACAATAAAAGCGCCTAAAAAACAATATTTTAAGAAAGATATAAGCCTCGACGAAAAATTGCAAAATGTCCCGCGGAATGTTGAGGTACCAATGGGAAGATCAAGTTAGATTCGGAATTTAAAGAAAGGAGATGTATTACGTACTTTTAAAGTCTTATAAATTTTTAGGTTTATCGTATTTACTATATACATAATTCAAATTCCATTATGTAGGACCGTGAGCGAGTTGGAACAAGCAATGAGATGAAACAACAATTCACGCATTACAGCAGGTTTGAAGTTTTGCTCGTGTAGCTGAGGCCGAGGTATTATAATTTATTACTTCTTTCAAATATTAATTACTTTATACTATTAAATTATATTTTTACGCTATAATGTAGGAAGTTTAAATCAGTCAAAAGTTGGACGCCTTGACTTTTTGACATTACATATAGGAAGAAGGATGGATCTCCGATGACACCTGAGGCTGCAGAAATTTTGGTATATTTACTTAATAAAATTTGATTTATTATAAATATTTATAATGTTTAATTACAATAGTTTAATTCATCGTTTGTAGTTGTAAATTTATAATTTTAAGTTATGTTCCATTCCTTTTTATTATATATTTCGTTTCTAACTTTTTTATTGATTTATTAGGATAAACTAAAGGAGAAGAAGGTGGAGTATGAAGCTGTTGCTTCGTCTGATAGTTCTGTTAATCTCGAGGAGATTGATAATAGAATTATTGCTGATGTTTTGGGTCCTGAAAGGTACGACTGCTTCAATTGATAGTTTTGTTAATCTTGAGTATATTTATAACAAAATTATCACTAATATTTTGGGTCTTACAAGGTATAGTCGGGTTCGATGTCAAGGATTAGGTGTTACCCCGACTCAATATTTTGGATCCGGCTCCCGGCAATACATGCCTTCTGGGAGTCAATCTCAAGCTGAAGTTCAGAGACTGAAAGACCAGATATCTCTGATGGAAACGAGCACAGCTGAGCAAATTTCTCAACTTAGAGCGGAGGCAGCAGCGAGGGAGGCGGAGCATATTGCTCAACTTAGAGCGGAGGCAGCAGCGCGGGAGGCAGAGCAGAACAAAAGTATGAAGAACTCTAGCTACAGCTGCAGACTATGATGCAGTTGTTCCAGCAGCAGTCGCAGAGGCCGCCCTCTTAGACATTTGTTTTATTGTTGTAAGATTTTTTTAACATTGTTACAGTTAACATTATTGTAAAATTGTTTGATTTATTATTCATTTATTAATAAATATCATATATCTTTTATTAAATTTGAAGTATCGTTTAGATTTAATGCTTTTGGTGAGATTACAATGTTTTATTTTTGCCTTGGGTTGGAATTATATGCAATTCTTCTTTGTTTTTGGTTGGTTTTAATGCGGGAGGGTAGGATATTGTAGAAAAATATGCGCAAATTTGTGCAAATTATCGGCGTTTATTAAAAAAACGCCGCTAAAAGACCAGACCTTTAGCGGCGTTTCTTAGAAAAGCGCCGCTAAAGGTCCGGTCTTTTAGCGGCGTTTCTTAGAAAAGCGCCGCTAAAGGTCCGGTCTTTTAGCGGCGTTTCTTAGAAAAGCGCCGCTAAAGGTCCGGCCTTTTAGCGGCATTTCTTATAAAAGCGCCGCTAAAGGTCCGGACTTTTAGCGGCGTTTCTTACAAAAGCGCCGCTAAAGGTCTGGTCTTTTAGCGGCATTTCTTATAAAAGTGCCGCTAAAGGTCAAGACCTATAGCGGCGTTTTTCGCAATAAACGCCACTAACTTTTGCGGCGCGTGTTTTAGCGGCATTTTTTCAAGCGCCGCAAACACTTTTAGTTGCGCTTATAAACGCCGCTAAAGATAAAAAAAACGCCGCTAAAAGTCTGTTTTGCTATAGTGACACCTGATTCTGAATGACTAATAACCGGGGACACTTTATCAGTCTTACTAACAGGTTCCCCTTCCTCCCCTTTAGACTCTCCAGCTTTGACTGTAGGACCAACAGCATCTTCAGTTTCAGTTTCACTATCGGTAAGGGAGACTTGTTTATAAACAAATAGAAAAGGCATACGAAAACTGATGGCAACATAATTTGTTAATGATTAGCACTAAACTCAAGAGTCAAGATGAAGAATGGATGAACTTAAGGGTTTAACAAACGCCAACGAATGTCATATCATAGTGAACAGTTTGTATTTGTCTGCATAAACTGCAACCACTAATAGTAAGAAACCAAAAAGCTTGCAGTATAAAGAATGACAACGACTAAGTAGGAACCTATAAAAAGAATTGGGATGTCTAGCTATCATTGTAAAGAATGCTTACCTCTGCGACGTTCTTCCATAGCCTTTTCTTGCACCTCGAACTCCATGCACCGCTGCTCAAAACTCCTCTTTCAACCTAAATTGCTCCTCTTTCAACTCATACTCACTCAAGCACTTCTCCAAATCTTTCTCTTTCAACCTAACTTCCTCCAACTTATCTTTTACCAGTTCCTTCATCAACTTAACCTCTTCACGTTGCTTCTCACTTCGTTTTACGCTTAATTCAAGATATTTACGATGTCGTTCAACTTCCTTCTTCTCTAACTCAAAATCCCTACAACGCATGCAGAAAGCCTTTTGCTTTAACACAAACTCCTCCTGTTTCTCTTCAAGTTGCTTCTGCGCTAACTCAACTTCTCTTAGCCTTTCTTCATAACACTTCTTTCCCGCCTCCAAATCCCTAAACTGCCTCCCTAATTCCTCCGCTTTAACCTTAAGCGTTTCAAACTGCTCTTTAACCAATTTCTCCTTTCTTTCAATCTTGTTAGCGCCTTCTCTTATCTCACCTTCTTTTGAAATCACTTCTTTGAGTCGTTCTTCGACTGAACTTTGAACGGAGTCCAAAACTTCCTCCATTTCTTTCTATTGCAGATTAAGTAAAAGAACGAAAGAAGCGCGATCTTGAATCTCATTCATATATAGTTCTTCGCATTGGTTTTGTGCAACTCAATGAGTTCTAAATCCGTTAACTTCTCCATTAACTCAAACCAAACACCTAAACTTCAATACTCCACGCATATACAGCCCTAACGACCTAAAATTACAGAATAAAAGCAAAATATGTGAGCCTCTTTTCTTTTCGAGAGAGAGAGACCCGAAAAATAACAGCTAGGCTAGGGTGAGACTGGTTCAAGATACGTAATTATAGATAATGTAAAATTATATAACAGTTGAACGGATATGTTATTATATTCTTTCCGAATTTAATCTTTTTAAATTTGTTTTTAAATAAAAGAAATACTCTGTAATTAAAAATATAACTTTATAATGAATCTGAATATAACAAAATAATTTTAACAATACTAATAATTGAATTTGAATTTTAGAATTTTAAAATTTTAAAAAGAGAGATTAAATTTTAAAAATAAAATTACAAAGACTAAATTTTAAATCTGAAAAAAGTATAGCAACTTATGACATATTTTAGCTTATATTAATTTATAGTTTAATTTTCTATTATTATTTGATTTTTGGAATGTAAAATTATTTAAAAATGTATGTTTTATTAAATTATATTTATTATAAAATTTTACTTTTATGAGTTTATTTTAATATTTTAATTCTCAATTTATCTAAAATTATAGTAATTATGATTGTTTTTATTTTTATTACAAAGTACATATTAAAATAAATATATTGAAAAAATTATAAATCAATAATTAGGAAAAAATGATTATATCATCAATTAGTTTACCCTTAAAATGGTTGGAAACTAAAAAATAATCTAATTATATAATATTAAATTATGGTACACTTACGATATGGGTGTAAACATTTAAGTAAATAAATTTATAAGAAAATAATATAAAAACAAATGTGATTTTGGTTGAAATGATAAAGTTATGACAATGAAAAATATAAGTTCTTAGATTCAAATTTGATTTTTTTAATTATGTATATTTTTTCTAGCTTTATCAAATATAAAAAGATTTAGTATCCTTAAATAATGTGTTGCTTTGTAAAATAAATGAGTTTTTGTAATTACTAATTAAGTTGGAACTTAGTTGATGAGTGACACCAACTCAGTAATATATAGTAGCGTAATTATTTGGTACACTTCCAGTAGAGTTTTTAGACTCCACAAGTGAGGTTAGGGGTTGATAAATATCCTATAGGGTATAGTAAAATATTAATAAATAAATAATTAAGAAAGAGAGAGACACATGTCAATTTTTTAAAAAAAGAAGTACATTACAGATACCAAATATTCACCCTATATAGTATATATAATAATTAATGGAAAATCATTTGATACACTGTCAATGGAGTTTTTTAGACTCCACAGGCGGTTTAAGGGTTTAACAAGTGTATTATACAATATAATAAAAAATAATTATATAAATAAATGTGACACTTGTCACACCCTCAACTCACTTGTGGAGTCTAAAAAACTTCACTGTAGGTGTATGTAACACGTGGTTTGTGCAAGTGTACACAATCATTATCAAGTAATAAATAAGTATAAGAGTTATCGTCTCCACAGGGACTGTATATGATAATCAATATTTTGTAAAATTGATATTCAACAATTTGGTGAAAGGAACACAATAATTTTGAGTGTTGATTGATGAATAAATTAACTTAAATGAACTAAATGCAAGATGATCCCTAAATGCAATGTATGAAATAAAATGAATGAGATGGATTTAGTAGCAGAATTCACAAGATTTCAACAATGATAACATGAATAGGCTAGAATAATTACATCATTCAACTTGGTTCATTTTTATCATGCTCATAATGTTTTGAAAATCTTCCATGAAAACTCGATCTTTCATGCACTTTTCGAAACAAATATTAAGTCCTTTCGAAATCTTTTACTTAGAAAAAACATACATACTACCATGATCATATTTAAATAAGGGTTTCTTATAGTTTATGTGAACTAACAGGGACGGATCAGGTTTGAAACAATTTAATCACACAACCCTTAAAGTTATGCAAGGTAATAGAGCTCTCCCGAGTTATTACAAGCATTTAATTTAATCGGATCAGAATCTAAATTCAACATACACCTTCCAATTATTGTGTCCATTAATCGACGTCCAGTCAGGATCGATCAACTAATTCTAATGCATTCAATCACATTTTAATGAATGAAATACATGCATGATTTTAATTGAAAGCATGATTGATTGAAGCATAAAATATTATGAACATAACTCAAATGAAGTTTATTAAATAAACGCAATCATTCTAGCTAAACAAAATTAATCTATCATCATTAATAAAAAAATAATAAAACAATTTGCAAATATAATGAATAATTAAGGAAGAGCAAAAGGAAGAAAAACTCTTTTATAAGTGTGGTCACTAATCGTGGCAACTTCCTCCAATTCTCACGGTTGCTCCTCCACAAATTGTTCTTCAATGTGGCCGGCCAAGAGAAAGTTTTCTCTCTAGGAATTACTTAGCTAAAGGAAAAGAATGAAAGTTAGAGAGGAATGAAAGGATGAATGAATGTGTGTTAAAGGATGAAATGATGAATGATTAAAGGATGATTGAATAGTGGAATGAGAGGGTCTATTTATACTTGAGGGATGGCTAGTAGGTTTGCTAAAAATAGCATTTTTCATCCCATGATATACTCCATGCTTGGCCGGCCATATTTTGTGGAAGGGAGTGGTTGTTGGTTGCTTGATTCAAGCATGATTTTCATGCTTGAATCAAGCAAGGTGGTGGACAGTTTTAAGGGTAATTGTTGAGTGCTGGTTTCTGAATGTTTTGCAAGTGTGAGAACCTCTACATAAATATCCCAAAAATGAATTTTGAGTTGCTCAAATGCCCTTGCCGAATTGGGCTTCCTTTTCCCTTAATTGGACAAGTTGATGACCCAAATGCTTTCTAAACTTGTTCATCAATTACACCAGGATACATTGGATCAAGTTAATTGCATCCTGACCCAAATTTGCTTGATGTTGCTGTCCATGTAAAGTGAAAATAGGCTCAAGTCCATGTGGATTTCACAAATAAATCATTCATAATTCCTTGGTCAAACTACCAAAGATTAAATCAAAATTAATATGTCACATAAAATAATAAAATAATTAAATTATGCACATATTTAATGCAAATTAGCATAGAATTACATTCTTTATTAAATCATGCCCTTTATTTAAGTATAAACATAATTCACCCTTTTAACTATCAAATACTCGGGATTAATATTATTTTTAAGTAAAAAGTGTTATAAACTACTAAAAAACCTATATGAATTAGAGTTTACACACCCCATAACTTAATCCATTGCTTGTCCCGAGTAATGCAAAGCAAAAATTTAGGTAAGACAATCTTGCAATAAGTTTAAATAGATTTTCTAAGTAGAAGCAACTTTTGCACACAAACATACATCAACAAAGTCATGCTCACAAACTCTTTTTGTTGATAGGTCGCTCACATGGAAACATTATTTCATAATTTTAAACTAAGTGAGGAAAAATGCTAACATAAGTCATAGAGTGCATGCTTTTCAAGGTCATACATAATATTCACCATTAAATCAAAGTTTCCTCATCAATTAAACAAAACAATCACAAGGTTTAATTAATGGTCCTCATATGTTGAACTTAGCAATTCCTCTCCACTAATGTAGTCAGCATAATTATCAAAATCAATAGGTCTTTTATAGGGTTGTAATGGGGCTAGGCTCAAGGTAGGGATAAAAAGAAGTGAATTTTAGGTTCAATAGTCTTAACCCTAACTTTGCCTTGGATCTTTCCAAGTTACATCCTTCCTACTAACTGGTTTTACCACCCCCCAGAATTAATTTGAAGCTTTATGCCCAACAATACATCTCAATATTTTGAGTATTTATTTTGCTCTTTTTTCTTTGACATTAAACAAAGATTTTTTTTTTTTTTTTTTGAACATATATAAAACATATACATCTTTTTGAATTTTTCCTCGATCTTTGCTCACCAAAACAATATAGTTAAGATAGGAGAAAAGGTAGGATAAAACTTAAAAATATGGTAATATGGCTTATGATGTAGGTGAATAGAAATAAAATAGGCTTAAAGGCTCAAACTAAAGTTCCACTGGTCAAATTCATATGGTAGGCTTGAAAGGCTTAAACGATGCAAAGAAAATGTGCCTATATCATGTTCAGATTCTTATGCCTTCTAGGATTTCGCCTCAAGAAAGTTACTAAATCAATTCTAAGGACTTAAACCTTCATGCATGTCTACTTCTAAGGAAATTAGTTTTTCATGGAAAAAACTACATAAGACCTAAGAACATGTAAGCATTCCATAGCTCAAGTTAACATAAAAAACTCAGATAAAATAAAAATCATACTTGCATTTGAGCTAACTTATGAACAAATTTTTTTTCTGAACATCATTTTATTTTGGCATACTTATCTGTAGACATTGAATCATACTTAAGAAAAAAATTTAAATTTCATGCAAATATTACCTTACTCCCTTAAAAAAAAGAAATGTCCTCATTGCGGAAATAAAGTAATGAATGAGAACTAAACACCAAGTAGGATAGCAGGAAAAGAGAGGTGAGTCATGAAGACTGCTTAAGCACCAAGTCTTTCTTAACAGTCCAATCCTAGACATGTTCATTCTCATTACCATATTACTTCGCTTGTTATTATGAAGAGGTATTGAGCTTGATTTATTCATGTTTGCAATTTTTATTGTGTGAAAGCAAAATACTAACTAAGAAAGTGAAAAAGTACTAAGAAAAAGAAATTTTCTCCTTGTCTTTCTCCTTTCCCTTGTTGGTTGCACTTGATCCACAATCTCTTCTTGCCATGTCTCGAAGATATGATATGGGAACTCAAGAACAAAAGTGTTAAAGATATTCTTAAAAGTATTTCATATGGAATCATCTCTAATGTTTTCATATATCCAATAAGTTTGTTGTTGGGTATGCATGAATTTCCACATATCCATCATTGTTGAAAATTTTGATTTCTTCATAGTGTTTGAAGAAGTGGGCATTGGAATGGTCAACTCAAGATTAACACTTGGCTCCACTGGTTTAGAAAAATTTGGTTCCACCCTCGGTTTAAGGTTGTTTGGTTCCTCTTCAGTTTCTGCTTCTTCTGTGTCATTTACTGAGTCAGCTTGTGGTTCAATTTTGGTTGATGACTCATCAAATTTTGGTTCATTTAGCCCATCTGGCTCAACCTGGTTCAACAATTCAACATTCTCCACTGACCTTTCAAGGTCATGCATTATTATGCAACCTTAAACATAACGACCTTTCAAGTTTGCCTTCGATCTTACTTGGGCCCTCAAGCAAAGTGAAGTAATCAATGATGGAAAGTAGGCAACTCTTGCCTTTTTCCGAGCACAATCTTAGATCTCCTTGAGAATAATTTTCCCAACATTGATAGACCTTTCTATCATAATCGCATACAACAAAAACATTCATTCCATCAAGATGGTGGAACTATGTGAGATAGGCATGAATCTATATTGAATAAAGTAGAACCATACCTTAGCTACTGGGTTTTAATACTCCCTTCAGCAAGAATGACTATCGTACTTCCTTATAAACCATTAGGATCTCAAATTTGTAACAACATTAAGTACTTGTTGAAGAAAATCCCAATTGATATTGGTTACCATAGCAGAGTACTCATCTACTTCAACATCACGTAAGTTAAACAAATCATTAATGGACTTAGAAGTAAAGGTTACCTTCTTTTTACGAATAAGAACTTCATTAGCATCTAGCGTGGTCAAATTGGCATAGAACTCTCGCACTAAATCCTCTTAAGGCATTGATCGTGCATCATAAAATTGATTCCAATTCAAAGCATCAATTTTCTTTTGAATTGACAATGGCATAACCATCTTGTCATTACTCGCCAAATTGAAACCTTTTTTCGGCATTATAAATTGATTTTTGAAGATAGAATCAAATATTTCCCTTGCTTCCTCATCTTGAATCACAATCGAATTTTCGAAAGTAATTTTGGATTATCAAATTCTTTTGTGAGACACGGTGATTTTTCCCAAAAAATAAGGAAAATTTTGGCAAAAGGAAGAAGAAGGGATCAACAAAGTGTAAAAGTAAAAGATTGCGGCGGTAGTGGAATTGCTGTAATGACAGAATTGTGGTGGCGATAAGGTTACTCTGGTGAAGGCTTTGTGATGATGAAAAGAGGGCTTTACGACAAGAAAGAAAAATTAGGGAAAGGCTTTTGAGACTTGAAGCTGACGGCTAAGAGAAAGAAACTAAGGTGAAAGCTATTTGTTTAGGTGTTGTAACTTTTATTAAGGTGTGAAGGGGTTTATATAGTGATGGATTAGGGCAATTTTGTAGCAAAAAATTTAGCTACAAGGAAATACTTGGGCGGCAAGTATGAAGGGAAATATATGTGGTGGAAAAATTAGGGTTTTAAGGGGTGTTATGGATGACAATGAGTGGGTATTTTCTCCTCTTCACTGTTTTGGGCCTTGAGCCCAAACTATACTTAAAAATTAACTTATCTCAACAAAATAAACTAATTAGTACTTGGGCCAATTTTGACCCCATTTATTAAACATAAACAATTAAAATTGAAAATTAAAATTAAAATAAAAAATTTATTTTGGATTACTTACAAAATTTCTGGAAAAATTACATTAAATTAATATCCCAAGAAAGGTTGCAGGGGTCACAATGTAACAACTCGTTTTTAGTGAAATCGAAATAGTGATCTAGGGACCACAAATTCGAGTCCGGAAGAAAATTCATTTTAATATTATTTTACGGTCTATAGTATGATAGAAACATCGTATGAAAATTTTGTTAAGAAATTTCACTGTTTGCATGCTTAGCTCGATAAAAGGACCAAATTGCATAAAATGCAAAAGTTGAATTCTAGTAGTTAAAGGTACCAAATAGCTATGAGATTCAAAATTTGAGGTCCTTAAATGGAAAATAGACCATTTAGAAGAGTTAGTAGATAAGGACAATTATCATCATTGGAAAATTAAGAAAAGAAAAGGATTAAATTGGAAAGATGATAAAATAAAGATGATAAATGAATTAAATAATAAAAATATCATCATTTCATCATCTTTCCTAAAACAAAAATATGGACACCCTAGCCATGGAAGCTTGAATATTAGCAAACTTATTTTGCTTAATTAGGTATGTATTCTTGTCCCGTTTTTAATGATTTTTATGTTTTCGATTTCGTAATAGCTTAATTTAGCTATCTTGGGGACTAATTTGCAAAACTATCAAAGTACTACGGTTTTTCCATGTATGAGTATGCATGAATTATGAAATTTTATGGTAAAAAATGAAAGGTTGTTGATAGATAAAAAAAACTTTTGTAAAGGGAATTTTGATGAAATTATGATTTAGGGACTAAATTGAAAAGATGTAAAATTTATGGAAAAATTCTAAATTTTTTGAAATACATGTGCTGATATTGATACATGTAAAATTTGGCTAGGCTTGGAATAAGGATTAAATTGCATGAATTTCATTTTCTGAGCCTAGAGATGAAATCGTAATTAATTAAAAGTATAGAGGAAAAATGGTAATTTTGCTAAAATGTGAATTGAATATAAATTGGTGTTAAATTCATTCATATAGATCCAGATGATCAAATACAGAGTTAGATCGTGGAAAAGAGAAAGTAATGGATTAGTAGCTTTTGTGTACACGAACATTGTCGAGGTAAGTTCGTGTAACAAAACTGAGAATTTATATGTATTAATTGAATTGTATGTAACACACTTTACCCGTATTTGATGTCGAAACAGGAACGAGGCATTACGGACTCACATCACAAGCAATCATACAATTCCGAGTCATAAATTTGCGTCCAAATTAAAACCATTTGCATTTAATTATAAAGTCCCTAATACGAGCCTACGAGGCCCAAAACGTGCATTGGAACTGGTTCGAGACTAAAATGAGAACTTTAGAAAATTTTACAAAACTTAGAAAATTTTTCATGTTACAGGGGTTACACGCCCGTGTGGTCTAAGGGACACACCTGTGTGACCCTGAGACGTGCTACAGGCCATGTTCAAATTAGGGTGCACTCTAACTTGTGCCACACGCCTGTGTTCTAGGCTGTGTGGTCGATTTAATTTTCTTAATTTTTCATAAAATAGGTGCAGACTTCACACGGCCAGGACACACGCCCGTGTTCTAGGCTGTGTAGCACATACGGCCAAGACACACGCCCGTGTCTTTGTTCGTGTTCTTAATTTTGGACATTTTGTTTTGTAACAATTAAGGTGCATGGGACACACGGCTGAAACACATGCCCGTGGGGCAAACTGTGTGTCACACACGGCCTAGACACAATCTCGTGTATCTACCCGTGTGGAAAAAAATAAGGCTATTTACCAAGCCATTTGCCACCCTCATTTACACCTACACTTACACCAATTAAATGGCACAATTCATGGCATACTTAGGCAACCAAAACATCCACAACCAAGGTATTAACATCACATCCACATACTAACATCTACATGCATAGACATTGTAACATCCCAAATTATTGGGCCTGTGCATTTTATGTGATGTATGCTTAAAATGTTAATTTGAGGTTTAAATGTGCAAATTAGGCTCGGGAATGGGCCGAGGTCTTGGCTAAATATTTTTTTTAGAGACTATTGGGTTTAAATAAAGTATTGAGAGTGTAATAGGCATAATGGGCTTGTGGCTCAGGAACAAGAGGCGCAGTAGGAGGGAGCTATAAGTGGCACCAATAAGCAAAGGAAGGGGCCCCAGTATGGCCGCTTGGAGCCCAAGGAATTGGGCCAATTTTGGCAGCCCAAGGAGAGCTAGGGGGACGACAATGTGGCTACAAAATAGGGGATTTTATGTTTTAAATTATGTGGATATAATGCTGATAAAGGGGAAGTAGTGGTGTGGTGTAGGTCTCTGTTGGATGAGTGTTCTGTTAAGGATAAGGGATAGAATGATAAGAGTGATCTCTTGGTTGCAGAGTTGGCCGAAAATCAAACACAGGAGAGGGGGAAAAATCGGTTCAGTATAGGCAAGGGGGTGTGCCAAATTTTTCATTGTGTTCTCTGAAAATAGCCTCAAGCTTTCTCTCTTTTCGGCAAACTAGAATCATCTTTTCTTTTTCTTTTTTTTCCTTCTGTCAGAAATCGAAACCCCTGTAATTTACCTTCTCTTCTCTTGCAAACACTTTGGCTGAATCTCTCTATCTACTTCCTTGGCCATCTTTTCAATTCCTAGTTCTTTCAAAAGTTGAAAACGCATCAGCATTTCTCTCGTTCATCTTTTCCGAGATTTTCTTAAAAGCCGAAATCCCTAGATCTCATATCCTGTGATTGTCAAATTCCTTCTGTGATGTCTGCTTGTGCCGAATCTTGAAGAAAACTAAAGATAAGTGTCGATTCGTGAGATTTCAATCTTTTTTCGGCTTCTAGAGATCTTAGCCAAATGGCTATGTGGTTAACTAATGGGTGTTTTCTCTCATTTGCGGCATTCTAGGATTTGAAGGGGATTCAATCGCTTAGATTTCTAAGCCAGAGTTCAGTAGCACTCAGATCGTGTTACTTTCGGGATTTCAAGGTAAGGAGATCTGTTAATTTAAACGTATAATCCGGGTAAAACACTAACCCTTGGCCGAATATAGAAGAGGCCTTATCTTCGCGTTCTTCCGGCTTTTGAGCAAAGTTGTAGACAGAAGGCAGTAGATCCGATTAGCGAGGGTATCGATATAGAGGGTAGTCCTATGCATTAATCAGGTGTGTAACATTCTCACACCATTTGGATTGCCTGTTAGTATATGCTTATAAATCATTATATTCATTAAATGTCAAAATACCAAAGATGGTCATTGAAAACCCGAGGAGGGTAAAGGCGAATCACCAGGTTAGTGATCTCTGTCATTCTTAAGTGAATGGTTCTGTTGAATTGATAAGATAAACATGTATGCCGATTTCTGTGATTGCACGGGGTTGGGTGATTGATGAAAGGGGAAGTGTTCTGTTGTAGTGGCTTTTACCATGATCTGTTGTAGTGGCTTTTGCCATGATCTGTTGTAGTGGATTTTTGCCACGATCTGTTGTAGTGGCTATTACCATGATCTGAAGATGAGCAGCTAACTGCAGCATGACTGCCATCGATGGTGTATAGCGGTGTGGGTTGATTGTAGAAATCCCCAATGGTGTGATTGGCAGGTAAGGGTGGTGTGTAGCGGATGGAAACCTAGGATTGGGTTGGGCTTTGCATAATTGCTGATATATTATATTTTGTTATCTGTTCTGTGGGGCTAAGGCCCAGTTGATTGTGCACGAGGGTTGCACACTGAGTCTTGTGACTCACCTTATTATTTAACATTTTTTTTCAGGTAGCACTTAGTGTATCGGACCGGGCTGGAGGGGAGTGCAAGGTGGCCATACAAGAGTTCGAATTGTTACAGCAAAGACGCCATTTATTTAAATTTTCCTTCAATATGTTAAATTATTTTGGGTTTTGTATTTTATTGTAATAAGGCCATGGGCCACTAGCCTTATACTTTAGGCTTTCTTTTGGGTTTTTACTATTATTGGACACCTAATTTCGGCCAAAAATATAAACTAAGGCATGTACTAAATTTCAGTTTTTAATTCATAAAGGCATTATATAAAATTTATATATTTTATAAATTATCAAATCATTAAGTTTTTCGGAATACATGTTTAAACTCGACAAATGTTTTCCAAAAATGCAACATGTTTTACTAAATCTTCTTAGTGACATGCTAGATCTGGTCGTGGTGTTTGGGCCGGGTTTGGGGTGTTACAAATTGGTATCAGAGCCAGGTTCAAAACTCGGCTTTAGGGTTTTTGGGCTCAAAACGTTTTCTAAAGATTGGTTTTCAGAAACAAGTAATACAGGATTGTTCTCTCGGTATGGCACCTGCGTCTCCAGCCCAAGTCTGCCAGGTAAGTATTCTGAACCATTGTGTGTTATGCATGTGGGCGTAATGGGCTTTATGGGGCCATAGGTTAGTAAGATAGAAATTATTGGACCCTAGGCCTAGCTTACACCAAACAATAAACTCCATAAAACTTAATCTAATTAAACATGTCTGTGAACAAGTCACTGGGTTAGGGTGTGGTAACAGGCATACGCATGTTTAGGATTGGATCCAGGGAGAGCTTGGTACTTAAGCAGTCCTAGTGACTCACCTCCTCTTCATTGGAATCCTACCTGGTGCGTAGTGTCTGTTCACCTTAGCCATGAGGGCTTGTTGATGGGCCAAAATTTATAATTAAAACCCGAAAGGGACCAGCCACCCTATTTTGCAAAATCACTAAAATACCTCTTAGTTTTGTAAAATTTTCGAAATAATCTTGATTTGTAAAAATTTCCCAAAATACCCTAGATTTGTAAAAATTACCAAGATTTGTGAAATTACCAAAATACCCCTGGTTTACAAAATTATCGAAATACCCCCCAGATTACAAAATTTCCAAAATACCCCCTATTTTGTAAAACCACCAAAATACCCTATTTTGAAAATTACGAAAAACCCCTATAGGATAAATTACGAAAATGCCTTAGGTAGTGAAAGGACGAAAACGCCCCTAGGTGATGAACGTAAGTTTGTGAATTCCCTCTGTATGCTGATTGTGAATGTATGTGATTCTCTAAATTAGGGTAGTAGACTTGAGACTGAACCTTCAGATATAATTCTGAATTCGAAAGAGCCACTATCAAACTACTTTTTCATAAAATTGTTCGTGGATAATCAGTAGGAAGAGTTAATAATTCAAAAAATTTCTAATCAGATAAACGTCAATCGAAAAATAAGTACAAGGGGTCAAGGACGTCTACCGTGGTAGGGGTAGGATGACCGTGTCAGAGCTAGTAGGGTCTGGCCACGGGTCAGGAAATGAGATGCCAGATCTGCTAGCTGTGAAGGGAGAATTTCAGGACCAAACGGGTGGAGATGATGCAGTGTCTCAGGCGATGCTGCGGGTCCTTAAAAGAGTGGCTGGAGTAGGCACGAGTTAGGAGCTCGGAAGTCTATGTCTGAACGACTCCGAGCTAACGGAGTAGAGATGTTTAGGGGAGTTTTTGGCGTAGCCCCTAACACAGCTGAGTATTGGTTAGAGGCAACTGAAGCCATAATGGATGACCTTGACTTCACTGTAGAGGAGAAGTTGAAGGGGGTCGTGTCTCTTCTTCGAGAAGAGGCCTATCAGGGTGGCTCATGGTAAAGGAGGGTACTCCCGCAGATCGTATTGATTGGGACTTCTTTAAGGAGTCATACTAGGAAAGTACATCGGGGCCAGCTATGTAGATAAAGTACATCGGGGCCAACTATGTGGATACACAGAGAAGGGCATTCCTGAACTTGGTGCAGGGAAGTAAGTCTGTGTCAGAATATAAAGTCGAATTTCTGCGGTTGAACTGCTATACTCGAGGGATTGTAGCAACTGACTATGAGCATTGCGTGCGGTTCGAGGATGGACTAAGGGATGAATTGAGGGTATTAATGGCACCGTAGCGAGAAAGGAACTTTACAGTTCTGGTCGAGAAAGCTAAAATATCTGAGGAGGTGAAGCGGACTGAGAAGCAGAATAAGGATAAGGATCAAAATCGGAATAAGAGGAATTTTGGGCGTTGGGATCATCTAGGAATTTTCAAAAAGGCCTAGGTCTGATGGGCCAGCTCGTGCTCCGACAGGTCAAAATCGATCATGTCCTTTGTGTGGGAAGGTGCATTATGGGGAGTATAGAAGGAGAATCGGTGGATGCTTTAGGTGTGGATCCACGGAGCATATGATTAAGGACTGCCCACAGGTGGAGTAGGCACAGCCCGTGGAACGAGGTTCTGATCAGGTTAGGAGAGGTGGTCAGCCAGTACCGAGGGGTCGTGGCTCGGCCAGAGAAGAAATGAATTTGGTCGGGGTCGTGAAGCACCTGGTAGGGTTGCTGGAAATATAGACGCAAGGCAGTCGAGTCTAGTCTATGCAGCACGTCGACGGGAGGATGGTGACGCACCGGACGTTATAGCCGGTACGTTTTTTATTGCTAATAGCCCATACCTTGATTTGATTGATATTGGGTCAACCCACTCCTATGTTGCATGTTCGGTATCTGAAACCCTAAGTTTAGACTCTGAAACAACTACTAGGAAGATGACTTTGATTAGCCCTCTGAGACAATCTAGGGTAGTGGACAAACTGTTTAGGGACGTACCTTTAAAGACTCAAGGAGTAGTGTTCCCGATAGACTTAATGGAATTATCGTTTGGAGAGTTTGACCTTATTTTGGGAATGGTTTGGTTGACTAAACACCGTGTTAAGTTTTATTGTGAGACTAAGCGCATGGTGTTGAGTACCCCGGAAGGTGGGGAGGTGGTTGTGTTAGGAGGAAGAAGGAATTATTTGTCCAACGTAGTGTCCACATTAAAAGCTGTTAAGATGAGTCGGAAGGGATATAACACGTTTCTAGCCTTTATCAGTGCTTTGGATGTTAAGGAGGTGATTGTCAATGAGGTTTAAATAGTCAAGGATTTCACAGACGTCTTTCCTGAGGAATTGCCAGGATTACCCCCGGATCGCGAAGTGGAGTTTGGAATAGAGCTACTTCCGGGTACAGCTCCAGTGTCTATTGCTCCGTACAGAATGGCACCGAAAGAGCTGGTGAAACTCAAAGCCCAGATCTAGAAACTATTAGATCGTGGATTTATCCGATCGAGTGTGTCTCCGTGGGGAGCCCCGGTCCTATTTGTGAAGAAGAAGGACGGATCCATGCATATGTGTGTGGACTACCGTCAATTGAAGAAGTTGATGGTTAAGAACAAGTACCCACTGCCAAGAATCGACGACCTGTTCGATCAGCTCAAAGGAGCTTCGGTCTTTTCTAAGATTGACTTAAGGCCGGGATATCATCAGTTAAGGGTAAAGGAAGGAGACATTCATAAGACGTCGTTTTGGACTCGGTACGGTCATCACGAATTTTTGGTGATGCCGCTTGGGTTGACGAATACGCCAGCGACATTTATGGATATGATGAACGGGTATTTCAACCGTATCTTGATCGGTTCATCGTGGTGTTCATCGACGATATCGTGGTTTACTCCAAGTCCGAGGAGGAACATGATGCACATCTTCGTGTGGTGTTGCAAATTCGAGGAGAAGCGGTTATGCATAAAGTTCAAGAAGTGTGAGTTCTGGCTGAAGGAAGTGACTTTCTTAGGGCATGTAGTATCTGCAGAGGGAATTAGGGTGGACCCTCGGAAGATAGAAGTCGTATTGGATTGGAAACCACCAAGTCTGTGGTGGAAGTTTGAAGTTTCTTGGGATTGGCCGGGTACTACAGAAGGTTTGTTGAAGGGTTCTCATTGCTAGCGGCACCTTTAACTAAGTTGTTGAGGAAGGGAGTATCGTTTGTATGGACCGACAAATAGCAGAAGAGCTTTGAGAAGTTGAAGAGAATCTTGACGGAAGCGCCAGTGTTAATTCAGCCAGAGGCGGGAAAAAAATTTACCGTCTACTATTGTAACATCCTAGATTAGGGGTTATGCGTTCGTGCATAATTCATGAGATAGTGGGATCAGTGGGTGTGTTGGATGTGTTCTGAAGAGTTTCAAGAACCCTAAGATGAAAGAAAATGAAAGGAAATGTAAGGAAATATAGGGAAATGTAAGGAAAAGTAAGGAAAATGTAAGGAAATGAAAGGAAATGAAAGGAAATGAAAGGAAATGAAAGGAAATGTAAGGAAATGAAAGGAAATGTAAGGAAATGTATGGAAATGTATGGAAATGAAAATGGAAATGAAAATGGAAATGAAAATGGAGATGGAAAATGAAAATGGAAATGGAAATGGAAATGGAGATGGACATTTTTGGAAACTTAGACCTTTTTGGAAACTTAGACATTTTTGGAAACCTAAGTAAATTAGGAAAGTGAACATTTTGGAAACCAAACCAAAATAGGAAACTAAACATTTTGGAAACCAAGCCAAAATAGGAAACTAAACATTTTGGAAACTTGGAAAATCTGAGTCAGTGCTGAAAATTTTAGGAAACTTAAAATTGACCTAGAATGTCGAATTTAAGAGCCCAAAGGGAGATTAGGGCCAAGTGACCCTAAAAATATAAAGTACATAAAATTTGACCCAATAACGGGTTTGGAAATGTGGCCTGAAGATGCCACCTAAGGCCCTAGGAAATGGCCCAAATGCAAGAGGTTTTTGGGCCTGAGTTTGAGTCATAGGAAACAAATAAAAGAAATAAAATTTTGTCTCCATGAGAAGAGAGTTGGACGGCACCTAGCTAAATATTTAAGTGATTTTTTATTCAATTACTTAGAGAGGAAGCAATGGACGGCAATAAGGACTCTTAGGAGAAGAGTTTTATTCCCTTTAGAATTTCGGCTAAATAGGTGGATAAATGAAGAATTATTATTTAATTAGGAGAATGAGGGAAGAGTGGTGGCCAAGCAAAGGATTCTTGGCCTAGTAAATTCGGCTATAAAAGGAGGGGACTAGGGCCATTCATTATTCATTCTCCCTCTCTTTTCCTCTGCCGAATATTCTTCTTGAGCATCCATTCTTTTTCTTTTTTTTCTTTTAAGCCTCCTAGCCGATTTCTTTCTAAGCCTATCATTCCTCTCTTCTTTCATCTTTGAAACCAAATACATAAGGGAATCATAGCCGATTGTTCATCAAGTCTCTAAGTCGAATCTCTCGAAGGTTGAAGTGAAGGTGCAATCGATTCCTTCAAATAAGGGTAAGATCCAAGTTTAGTTTTCCATTCTTTTATATTTTAGACTTATCAAAATTTAGGGACTAATTTGATTATTAATCTTGGCGAATCATGGAAGGAGAAGTTCTTTTCCGAAGGTACACCATAGGCCACGTGTTCCCTAGTTATTCGGTGAATTTTGGATTTAAAATCCACAAGGTAAGCACCTAAAAGTATTCGCCAAGGCTTGTATGATTATCTAGATCAGTTCTTTAATTATTAAAAAGCGAAAACTAACCCATATTGAGATTCAAGGTTGGCCGAATATCAAGTGAAGGAAAACCAAGTTTTCGGGATTTGAATAAACACCAAATCGGCATCAAAGGTAAGTCTTTTTACAAATCCTACTAGGATTTGGATATCATAGCCAAATAGAATTTATGCTAAGTAATAAATGATGAATCAAATGTAGGGACTAAGGATCTAAAACTTTAGATCTAGCTTTTGAATCTCAAGGAATCGTTAAACAAATCGGTGTGTACCCTACACTAAATCTTGATAGATTCTACTTTAATTCATTATATGTGTTAATATGAAAGTGTAAGAATATGGCTAAGGTACCGTGTGTATTCCACACTATTCTTAATAGTTTTATGGTTTAAATATGCTATATATGCTAATGTGAAAGTGAAAGAAAGTGGCTAAGGTGCCATATTATGGTACAAAGTGCTAAGGCACGTTTTCCTACTTCTACTAGGATTTGAAATAAATGTTATACAAGTGAAAAGTAATGTGAAAGTGAAATAAAAATATGTTATGCATGTTAATTGTAATTTGGGGCATTCGGGTTTTATGTGAAAGGGAAGAAGGTGTTGACTACGGTCTCACCAACGTTATAAGTGAAAGTGATGACTTGGTCTCACTAAGTGAATGTGATGACTTCGGTCTCACTAAGTGAATGTGATGACTTGGTCTCACTAAGTGGTAACCGGTTACATTACGATGGTGGCTATGCCACAATTTTATCGATGGGCGATGAGCACGTCACCGCAATGACGCCTTCGATGGAGTGTAGCGGAAGGAGGTTGACTTAGTAGTCCCCACGGTGTACAAAGTTGGAATGGGTGGAGTGTAGCGGATGGCATATAGGTTTGGGTTGGGTTTGCATCATGATATTGAATTTTTATATGCATATGATTTTTATGGTGTGCCTATCTCTATTATGTTTAGTGTTGGTTACACACCGAGTCTATCGACTCACCCGTTGTGGGAATATGTTTGGTGATGAGCGATAATGGAAGGACTACGGAGAACTTGTGGTGGCCATGATCGACTTGAAGTTCAGGTTTAATTTGAATATTTATTTTGTTTTAAAATCTTGTACAATTTATTATTTTGGGTTTCATTTTATAATAAGGCCACCGTGATTAATTTTTATTTCTACTATAATTACTATGTTATGAGTTTAGGGCTTAATAACGAGTAGGCCCACTTAGTATGAAATAAGTTTAAATATTTTGTCACTTGAAGCAAATGGGTTTTTGTTATGAAAATAAATTTGTTTTCAACTCAAGCCCAACCCACAATGAGCTATCTTCCAAAACTCACGAGTTTTCAAAGTATTGAATGATTTGAACAAGGTTACTTGAGGAACATACCGAGATCCATCCATTCTCGTGGTAGGGTGTGGGGTGTTTGATTTGATATCGAGCTGTGTTCAAACTCTCTACTTTGTGGCCTAAGGCCCAAAACATTTTTAAAATAAGGCCAAATGAGTTTTATGAAAATATTTTTTCAAATAGACAGTATAAAGACATGGCCCTAAGTCTCAGGCCATGATCCATCGTGTAAGTACCCCTAACTCTATGTGTGATTCGTGATTTATATAAGGGTAGAAAAGGTATGGAGCGTAGAATAGCATGATAGGAACTTGAACCCTAGGATTAGACTACTCAAACACAAATACATAAGATTTAAGGCACTAAACCAACCTATGACTAAGTCAATTAAGCTAGGTGTGGCAACCATGGTACGCATGTCTAGGAGTGGATCTGAAGAGCTTGGTATTTAAGCAGGTCCTAGTGACTCACCTCTCTTCTTGAATCCTACAGTGCGTAGCTTGGTTCACCTAACCTAGAGGACTTAACGGTGTGGCAACCCCTGTACGCATGTCTAGGAATGGTTTCAGTGGGAGCTTGGTATTTAAGCAGTCCGCGTGACTCACCTCCTCTCCACTCGAATCCTGCCTGGTGCGTAGCTTTGGTTCACCCTGACCAAGAAGGCTCAGTCATAGGCTAAACTCAATAACTAAAACCCGAAAGGGAATTAGCCATTTTTTTTTTACACTTAATATTAAAATTCTTAAATCACTTCCTTTCTCTCATCCTTAATTCACGAAAACTATTTCAGTACACAATTATTTTCGAAAAAAATATATTTTTTTTGATCCATACAAACTTACAAAATTACCAAAATGACCACGATTTTTAAAATTTTTGCAACCTTTCCATTTTGAAGGAACAATTTTCGAAAAGAACCCTCAAAGTTTTCCCACTTTTGAAATACCACTGATTTATTAAATTTTACAAATTTACCCTGATTTATGAAAAATTACCAAAATACCCCTGAGGTTAAAAACTACCGAAATAACCCCAGATTTAAAACTTTTTCCAAATTACCCTAGACTTCAAAATTTTCAAAAATAATTTTTGATTAAAACACCAAGGAACGTGTTCCTTCCGAAAATTACGAAAATGCCTGTAGGACAAAATTACGAAAATACCCCGGGTAGAGGAAAACAACAACAAACAACAAAACTACGACGTTTCTCGAATGAGCGCAAGTTCATACTTGTTTGATGGATGGACGAATGAATGGAAAAGGCGTGTGTTTGTATGAATACGAAAGAACCACTCTTAAATCCCTTTCCATAAAACTTCTTGTTGATAAATAAGTGGAACAAAGATTAATCTATAAAATTCTTAATCGGATCTCAACGCTAGAAAATGAGTTCTAGAGGACGCGATCGTCAAGGACGCGGTAGAGGAAGAATAAGCGTGTTAGAACCCGTTAGATCAGTCAAGGTTCGACAATGAGTTACCACCACCACCACCCCATTTGTTAATGTCGAGCGGCGAGCTCGAGACGGGGATGATCTTTGTGTCGCGAGCTATGTTGTGAGTGTTGGAAATGGTGGTGGCGCGGTGGAAATTCGGGAGCTCAAATCATGCCGAGCGACTCGAGCCAACGGGGCCGAGGTGTTTCGTGGAGTGTCCGGTAGCACCCAGATCACGAGTATTGGTTGGAAGCAAGCGAGCGTATTATGGATGAACTCGACCGACCCACGAGGAGAAGTTGAAAGGGATGGTAGCCACATTACGTGATGAAGCATACCAATGGTGGCTAACTGTTCGTGATGGTGCCACGGCAGAGGATCTGACGTGGGAGTATGCTAAGGAGGCATATCAGAAGAAGTATGTCGGCACTCGATATATTGATGAGCGTGAAAGCTTTTCTAGGACTAGTTCAGGGAACAAATCGGTGGCGGCATATGAGGTGAATTTACGAGGTTAAGCCGATATGCTCGGGGAGTAGTCGCGTTGAACATGAACAACTGTGTCCGTTTGAGGACGGATTAAGGGATGACCTAAGGTTATTGATAGCTCCACATCGAGCGGAGTTCTCCACGTTGGTTGAAAAGGCTAAGGTAGCTGAAGGAATCAAGGACTCGACCAGGCAGAACTCTAACAGGAATAGACCCAAGAGAGGTTATGGATCGTCGGGAAATGAGCAGAAAAGGCCCAGAACTGAGGGGTCGAAGGGTCAGCAAGTTGATACCAGAGGGCAGTATCGTCTTTGTGAGTATTGTGGAAAGAACCACTCAGGTGAGTGTTGGAAAAAGATAGGAGCATGTCTTAAGTGTGGATCTAAGGACCATATGCTCAAGGACTGTCCAAAGATATCAAATGATGAGATGACCAAAGAACTCGTAATGTTAATCGGTAGGTAGGGAGGACAATGACCTCAACGAGGTCGAGGTTCGAATAACAAAGGTAATGGTTCCGGCCAAGGTCGTGGAGCACCAAGTAGAGGCGCTGAAGGTTCAGAAGCAAGACAGCCAAGGTTAGTTTATGCAGTCGGCCGTCGCGAGGATAGTGACGCGCCAGACGAGACAACGAGTAAGTTTCTTATTTATAGATTATACTTCATTACTTTACTCGCTATAAGATTAGTTCGATCTTATGAAGTGTATGGAACCTCGATTGTGAACTTAGAGAATGTGCCTAGAAAATATGATAGTTCTTTAAGATCGAGTCTGTGACAATAGCGTAGTGTGGTGAGTTAGACTATACGGATGAGCGATAGTAAGTAATTTCGAGGACGAAATTATTTTTAAGGGTAGAAGCGTAACATCCTAGATTAGGGGTTATGCGTTCGTGCATAATTCATGAGATAGTGGGATCTGGGTGTGTTGGATGTGTTTCGAAGAGTTTCAAGAACCTAAGATGAAAGAAAATGAAAGGAAATGTAAGGAAATATAGGAAATGTAAGGAAAAGTAAGGAAAATGTAAGGAAATGAAAGGAAATGAAAGGAAATGAAAGGAAATGAAAGGAAATGTAAGGAAATGAAAGGAAATGTAAGGAAATGTATGGAAATGTATGGAAATGAAAATGGAAATGAAAATGGAAATGAAAATAGAGATGGGAAATGAAAATGGAAATGGAAATGGAAATGGAAATGGACATTTTTGGAAACTTAGACCTTTTTGGAAACTTAGACATTTTTGGAAACCTAAGTAAATTAGGAAAGTGAACATTTTGGAAACCAAACCAAAATAGGAAACTAAACATTTTGGAAACCAAGCCAAAATAGGAAACTAAACATTTTGGAAACTTGGAAAATACTGAGTGACATGAAAATTTTAGGAAACTTAAAATTGACCCCGGAATGTCGAATTTAAGAGCCCAAAGGGAGATTAGGGCCAAGTGACCCTAAAAATATAAAGTACATAAAATTTGACCCAATAACGGGTTTGGAAATGTGGCTGAAGATGCCACCTAAGGCCTAGGAAATGGCCCAAATGCAAGAGGTTTTGGGCTGAGTTTGAGTCATAGGAAACAAATAAAAGAAATAAAATTTTGTCTCCATGAGAAGAGAGTTGATGACACCTAGCTAAATATTTAAGTGATTTTTATTCAATTACTTAGAGAGGAAGCAATGGACGGCAATAAGGACTCTTAGGAGAAGAGTTTTATTCCTTTAAATTTCGGCTAAATAGGTGGATAAATGAAGAATTATTATTTAATTAGGAGAATGAGGGAAGAGTGGTGGCCAAGCAAAGGATTCTTGGCCTAGTAAATTCGGCTATAAAAGGAGGGACTAGGGCCATTCATTATTCATTCTCCTCTCTTTTCCTCTAGAATATTCTTCTTGAGCATCCATTCTTTTCTTTTTTTCTTTTAAGCCTCCTAGCCGATTTCCTTCTAAGCCTATCATTCCTCTCTTCTTTCATCTTTGAAACCAAATACATAAGGGAATCATAGCGATTGTTCATCAAGTCTCTAAGCCGAATCTCTCGAAGGTTGAAGTGAAGGTGCAATCGATTCCTTCAAATAAGGGTAAGATCCAAGTTTAGTTTTCCATTCTTTTATATTTTAGACTTATCAAAATTTAGGGACTAATTTCGATTATTAATCTTGGCGAATCATGGAAGGAGAAGTTCTTTTCCGAAGGTACACCATAGGCCACGTGTTCCCTAGTTATTCGGTGAATTTTGGATTTAAAATCCACAAGGTAAGCACCTAAAAGTATTCGCCAAGGCTTGTATGATTATCTAGATCAGTTCTTTAATTATTAAAAGCGAAAACTAACCCATATTGAGATTCAAGGTTGGTGAATATCAAGTGAAGGAAAACCAAGTTTTGGATTTGAATAAACACCAAATCGGCATCAAAGGTAAGTCTTTTACAAATCCTACTAGGATTTGGATATCATAGCCAAATAGAATTTATGCTAAGTAATAAATGATGAATCAAATGTAGGGACTAAGGATCTAAAACTTTAGATCTAGCTTTTGAATCTCAAGGAATCGTTAAACAAATCGGTGTGTACCTACACTAAATCTTGATAGATTTACGGCTTTAATTCATTATATGTGTTAATATGAAAGTGTAAGAATATGGCTAAGGTACAGTGTGTATTCCACACTATTCTTAATAGTTTTATGGTTTAAATATGCTATATATGCTAATGTGAAAGTGAAAGAAAGTGGCTAAGGTGCCATATTATGGTACAAAGTGCTAAGATACGTTTTCCTACTTCTACTAGGATTTGAAATAAATGTTATACAAGTGAAAAGTAATGTGAAAGTGAAATAAAAATATGTTATGCATGTTAATTGTAATTTGGGGCATTCGGGTTTTATGTGAAAGGGAAGAAGGTGTTGACTACGGTCTCACCAAGCGTTATAAGTGAAAGTGATGACTTGGTCTCACTAAGTGAATGTGATGACTTCGGTCTCACTAAGTGAATGTGATGACTTGGTCTCACTAAGTGGTAACCGGTTACATTACGATGGTGGCTATGCCACAATTTTATCGATGGGCGATGAGCACGTCATTGCAATGACGCCTTCGATGGAGTGTAGCGGAAGGAGGTTGACTTAGTAGTCCCCACGATTATGCAGGTTGGTACGGGTGGAGTGTAGCGGATGGCATATAGGTTTGGGTTCGGGTTTGCATCATGATATTGAATTTTTATATGCATATGATTTTTATGGTGTGCCTATCTCTATTATGTTTAGTGTTGGTTACACCGAGTCTATCGACTCACCCGTTGTGGGGATATGTTTGGTGATGAGCGATAATGGACCGGACGGCGAGAACTTGTGGTGGCCATGATCGACTTGAAGTTCAGTTTAATTTGAATATTTATTTTGTTTTAAAGTCTGTACAATTTATTATTTTGGGTTTCATTTTATAATAAGGCCACCGTGATTTAATTTTTATTTCTACTATAATTACTATGTTATGAGTTTAGGGCTTAATAACGAGTAGGCCCACTTAGTATGAAATAAGTTTAAATATTTTGTCACTTGAAGCAAATGGGTTTTGTTATGAAAATAAATTTGTTTTCAACTCAAGCCCAACCCACAATGAGCTATCTTCCAAAACTCACGCTTTCAAAGTATTGAATGATTTGAACAGGTTACTTGAGGAACATACGAGATCCATCCATTCTCGTGGGCCGGGTGTGGGGTGTTTCAACTATGATGCGTCACACATGGGTTTAGGATGTGTGTTGATGCAAGATGGAAAAGTTGTTGCATATGTGTCTTGACAGTTGAGACCGCATGAATTGAACTACCCTACGCACGATTTAGAATTGGAGGCGGTAGTGTTTGCTCTGAAAATTTGGAGGCACTACTTGTATAGGGAGAAGTCGGTTATTTACAAGGACCATAAGAGCCTGAAGTATCTCCTTACCCAGAAGGAGTTGAATCTGAGGCAACGTAGGTGGATTGAGCTCTTGAAGAACTATGACTGCTCGATCGAATATCATTCGGGTAAGGCTAACGTGGTGGCAGATGCACTGAGTAGGAAGGCGATAGCGGATTTGAGGGAAATGTTCACTCATCTTAGTCTGTATGAGGATGGAAGTTTGGTAGCTGAGCTCTAGGTAAGACCTATGTGGACAAGTCAGATCAAGGAGAAGCAACTTCTAGACGATGTTTTGAGTGCTCGACTCCGGCAAGTGCGAAGTGGTGAAGGAGAGGACTATAGTTTGAATGGTGATGAGTCCTCTGTTTTCGTAAAGAGTTTGTATGCCAAAGGATGTGGAGTTAAGGCAGATGATTCTTTAGGAGGCTCATAGTAGCCCTTACGCTATGCATCCTAGAGGGGTTAAGATGTATCGGGATTTGCGAGAACAATTCTGGTGGCCAGGTCTAAAGCGAGAGATAACGGAATTCGTGAGTAAGTGTTTGACGTGCCAGCAGGTGAAAGAGGAACACCAGTTGCCTTCGGGGTTGTTGCAGCCGGTAAAGATTCCGCAGTGGAAATGGGAAAGAATCACGATGGATTTTTTTAGTGGGTTACCCCTTACGCCCACTAAGAAGGATTCAATTTGGGTGATTATGGATCGGATGACGAAGTCTGCTCACTTCATATCGATTCGTGTCAACTTTTCTCTGCAAAGGTTGGCTAAGCTGTATGTGGCTGAGGTGGTGAGACTGCATGGTGTACCTGTGTCGATTATATCGGATAGAGACCTTAGGTTCACATCACGGTTCTGGAAGGCTCTGCATCAGGCAATGGGAACAAGGCTAGACTTCAGCACCACTTTTCATCCACAGACTGATGGTCAGTCTGAGAGGGTTATTCAGATCTTGGAGGATATGCTAAGGGGTTGCATCATCGATTTTAGGGGAAGCTGGGAGGAGTATTTGCCTTTGGCAGAATTCGTGTACAATAATAGTTATCAATCTAGTATTCGGATGGCGCCTTATGAAGCATTATACGGAAGGAGATGTCGTATCCCAACTTGTTGGACAGAGTTGGGTGAGCGTCAGGTGTTGGGCCCAGAACGGAAGAGAATGTTAGGTTAATTCGGGCTCGGTTGAAGGAAGTGTCTGATCGGCAGAAGTCGTATGCGAATCTTAAATGGAAGGGGATGGAATTTGTAGTAGGAGATCAAGTCTTCTTGAAAGTATCACCGTGGAAGAAGGTAATAAGGTTTGGTCGGAAGGGTAAGCTAAGTCCCCGGTTTATTGGGCCTTATCGGGTACTGGAATGGGTGGGCCCAGTGGCTTATTGATTGGAGCTACCTTCAGATTTGGAGCAGATACATGACGTGTTCCATGTCTCGATGCTAAGACGTTATCATTCTGACACATCGCACGTTGTGCTGGTGGAAGAGATTGAAGTAAGGCCAGATTTGTCTTTTGAGGAGGAACCAGTACAAATCTTGGATCGAGACGTAAAAGTGTTGAGAAGGAAGTCCATCCCTTTGGTCAAGGTTTTGTGGCGAAACCACGGTGCGGAGGAAGCGACATAGAAACCAGAGGATGTTATGCGACATCAGTATCCCCATCTCTTCTGATCAGGTAAATTTTGAGGCCAAAATTTATTTTAAGGGGGTAAAACTGTAACATCCCAAATTGTTGGGCCTGTGCATTTTATATGATGTATGCTTAAAATGTTAATTTGAGGTTTAGAGGTGCAAATTGGGCTCGGGAATGGGCTGAGGTCTTGGCTAAATATTTTGTTTAGAGACTATTGGGTTTATATAAAGTATTGAGAGTGTAATAGGAATAATGGGCTTGTGGCCCAGGAACAAGAGGTGCAGTAGGAGGGAGCTATAAGTGGCGCCAATAGGCAAAGGAAGGGGGCCCCAGTGTTGCCGCTTGGAGCCCAAGGAATTGGGCCAATTTTGGCAGCCCAAGGAGAGCTAGGGGGGACGGCAATGTGGCTACCAAATAGGGGATTTTATGTTTTAAATTATGTGGATATAATACTGATAAAGGGGGAAGTTGTTGTGTGGTGTAGGTCCCTGTTGGATGAGTGTTCTGTTAAGGATAAGGGATAAAATGATAAGAGTGATCTCTTGGTTGCAGAGTTGGCTGAAAATCAAACACAGGAGAGGGGGAAAATCGGTTCAGTATAGGCAAGGGGGTGTGCCAAATTTTTCATTGTGTTCTCTGAAAATAGCCTCAAGCTTTCTCTCTTTTCGGCAAACTAGAATCATCTTTTCCTCTTCTTTTTTTTCCTTCTGTCAGAAACTGAAACCCCTACAATTTACCTTCTCTTCTCTTGCAAACACTTTGGGTGAATCTCTCTATCTACTTCCTTGCCCATCTTTTCAACTCCTAGTTCTTCCAAAAGCTAAAAACGCATCAGCATTTCTCTCGTTCATATTTTTGGGATTTTCTTAAAAGCCGAAATCCTTAGATCTCATATCCTGTGATTGCCAAATTCCTTCTGTGATGTCTGCTTGTGCCAAATCTTGAAGAAAACTAAAGGTAAGTGTTGATTTGTGAGATTTCAATCTTTTTTCGGCTTCTAGATATCTTAGCCGAATGGCTATATGGTTAACTAATCGGGTGTTTTCTCTCATTTGCGGCATTCTAGGATTTGAAGGGGATTCAATCGCTTAGATTTCTAAACCAGAGTTTAGTAGCACTCGGATCGTATTACTTTCGGGATTTCAAAGTAAGGAGATCTATTAATTTAAACGTATAATTCGGGTAAAACACTAACCCTTGGCCGAATATAGGAGAGGCCTTATCTTCGCGTTCTTCCGGCTTTTGAGCAAAGTTGTAGACAGAAGGCAGTAGATCTGATTAGCGAGGGTATCAACATAGAGGGTAGTCCTACGCATTAATCAGGTGTGTACCATTCTCACACCATTTGGATTGCCTATTAGTATATGCTTATAAATCTATTATATTCTGTTAAATGCTGAAATACCGGCATGGCTGTTGAAAACCCGAGGAGGGTAAAGGTGAATCACCAGGTTAGTGATCTCTGTCATTCTTAAGTGAATGGTTTTGTTGAATTGATAGGATAAACATGTATGCCAGTTTCTGTGATTGCATGGGGTTGGGTGATTGATGAAAGGGAAAGTGTTCTGTTGTAGTGGCTTTTTCCATGATCTGTTGTAGTGGTTTTTGCCATGATCTGTTGTAGTGGCTTTTTACCACGATCTGTTGTAGTGGCTATTGCCATGATCTGACGATGAGCAGCTAACTGCAGCATGACTGCCATCGATAGTGTGTAGTGGTGTGGGTTGGTTGTAGAAATCCCCAATGGTGTGATTGGCAGGTAAGGGTGGTGTGTGGCGGATGGAAACCTAGGATTGGGTTGGGCTTTGCATAATTCCTTATATATTATATTTTGTTATCTGTTCTGTGGGGCTAAGGCCCAGTCTAATGGTGCACGAGGGTTGCACACTGAGTCTTGTGACTCACCCTATTATTTAACATTTTTTTAAGGTAGCACTTAGTGCATTGGACTGGGCTGGAGGGGAGCGCAAGGTGGCCATGCAAGAGTTTGAATTGTTACAGCAAAGATGCCATTTATTTAAATTTTCCTTCAATATGTTAAATTATTTTGGGTTTTGTATTTTATTGTAATAAGGCCATGGGCCACTAGCCTTATACTTTGGGCTTTATTTTGGGTTTTTACTATTATTGGACACCTAATTTTGGTGAAAAATATAAACTAAGGCATGTACTAAATTTCGGTTTTTAATTCATAAAGGCATCATATAAAATTAATATCTTTTATAAATTATCAAATCATTAAGTTTTCCAGAATACATGTTTAAACTCGACAAATGTTTTCCAAAAATGCGACATGTTTTACTAAATCTTCTTAGTGACATGCCAGATCCGATCGTGGTGTTTGGGCCGGGTTTGGGGTGTTACAGACATCATGATCTATCAACACAAGTCATGCAAGTTTCCACATTCATGAATGTTATCAACATATAAGTTATACTTATAACCAACCTTAGCCAACTTTCGTGTGACCATATACAAAATGAAATCGTTAACCATTATAAGCCAACACATTTGGTCACATTCACAATGACACATATAACAAAATGACCATGTCCCTATACATGCCATACATTCAAAATGCCAAGATCATCAAATACCCAAAAGTAAGAGTTTGATAGTGTGATCCGAATCTCCGACGATCTCCAATTCTGAGTTAACTTGGCGACACTATAAAAACATGAAAAATAAACGGAATAAGATAGATAACTTAGTAAGCTCGTATGCAAGAAATAAGTAACCTTACCATGAACATAACATTCAAATAACATAATTAAATGTAAACCTACCATAGTTTCATACTAACAATCTATTCCATCACAAAGCTTACCTCATATTCATCATTTCACACATTTAATAAGCATAAGTTTTACGTACATACCTAAGCCATCTCGAAATGAATGTACACATACTTTCATCTTTGACATACCCGTGAACCACTCGGAATAATAATGTCGAATACTCGGGAAGGTTTGCACACTAAGTGCCACATTTGTAGCCAAAGCTACCTAAGTCTCATATTACATAATCGCTCGTTCTCAAGCTATCGACGAGCCTGCTCATACAAGCTGTCAGTCAAGACGTAGCTACACGGTGCTACTCACACAAGCTGTCAAGTATCCGCAACATATGCTGGTATACTCAGCCACCAGTAGGATATACGAGACCAGCACCCAAATCACATAATTACATAACACATAATGACCCTAGTGACATGTCACTTGTATCCTAACATATTCCTAAGGTTCAAACAGGATTTCTTACTTGTCAATCCGTCTTTGGACTTGTTCGTAAGATTATACTCACTCACAAAATCAAACACACAATTCATGCAATATTAAAGCATTTAAATACAATTATTCTAAAACTTATTTTTAATATACGAACTTACCTCGGTACAAAATGGATAATTGTTCGATTTAGTCAACAATCTTGTTCTTTCCCTGGTCCAGGTCAGAACCTCATCTTTCTTGATCTATAATATCAAATTTAGCTTATTTAATTATCACATTATTCAATTTAATCTCAAAAACACCTTATGACAAAATTACATTTTTGCCCCTAACTCTTCAACTTTTTACATTTTAGTCCTTAGGCTCGTAAAATGATTTTCATTCAATTTCATCACACCCAAGCCTAGCCGAACCTATTTCTTGCTCATAACAGCCCACCTTTTTTATTTATTCACATTTTTACACACATTTTACATCTTTTACAAATAGGTCCCTATTTGGCATTTTCATCAAAAATCACTTAGTAAATATTGTTTATCTAACACCAAACATTCATTTTATACAATTAGACATCAAAATACACAAATATCTAACATGGGTAAAATTTTAGACTTTGATTTTCTTTCAAATTAGTCCTTGAAATAGCTAGATTAGGTTACACCGATCTCAAAAATGTAAAAATCATTAAAAACGGGATAAGAACGAACTTACAATCGAGCTTGGAAGATGAAAAAACCCTAGCTATGGACTCCTCTTGTGAAATTCAGCCATGGGGGATGAAATTGGAAAGATGGAAATCTTTTTATTAGTTATTTTGGCTTTATTTACCAAATGACCAAAATGCCCTTAATGCATAACTTTGAATTTCACCTAACCATATCCATTTTTGTCTATACTAAAGTATAATGGTCTAATTACCATATAAAGACCTCTAATTTAAGATTTCATAATAATTAGACACCTCTAGCTTCTAGAACACACATTTTGCACCTTTTGTAATTTAGTCCTTTTAACTAAATTAAGTGCCCAAACATCAAAATTTTGAACAAAATTTTCACGAAATCATTCCATAAAACTGTAGACCATAAAAATATAATAAAAATAAATTTTACTGTGTCAGATTTGTGGTCCCGAAACCACTGTTCTGACCAGACCCAACCTCGGGCTGTTACAACTCTCCTCCCTTTAGGGATTTTCGTCCCCGAAAATCTTACAGGAAAAGAGGTTTGGGTACTATTTTCTCATCATTCCTCGGGTTCCCACGTAGCCTCTTCAACCCCATGTCGTTGCCATAAAACTTTCACTAGGGCTATACTTTTATTTCTCAATTGTTTAACTTCCCGAACTAAGATCTTGATTGGTTCTTCACCATACGTCATATCCGGTCAAATCTCAATCTCTATTGGAGAAATCACATGTGAAAGACTAGAACGATATCTTCTTAATAACACATTATGAATCCTTTCCAACTCTATCGATAAAGCTAACCGATATGCCATGTAAGGCCCATAATTTGCCTGGGCTCATTTTACAACTAAACTACCCAAAAACAAACCCGAGGCCCAAATCAGATAGCCCCAAACCCAATCATTACAACCCAATTACTAACCCAACAAACCAACCCAATTAGACCCAAATTAAAACCAACATTAAAGCCCAAATTTACTAAACTAGCCCAATTACCAAACCCAGACAGGAAAAGAAAAATAAAACCTTAGGTGCGCCGCACCTAGGGTCTTCTGGCCTCTGGCAAACATCATGTCCACCGCCTGCCACCATCCTGTCACCTGCTCCACCGCCCAAGCACCTGTAGGCCATACACGCGAATAGACAGAAAGCAATAGAATGTGGCTATAAAAGCCGATCGAATTTCTCTGTAAAGGGGACTTTTTTTCCTCGATTATCAATAAAAAAACAAAGATCCACGCAGAAAAATAGAGAGATTATCAATACAAAAGAACATTTTCAGATACAAACACGAAAGAGCAGAGAAAATATTAAAAGCTACTAAAAAACGAAACAGAGGCCAGAGGAAAGGTGATCCTTTTTTTTTTTGTATTTTCGAAGCTTTCCATTTTTTTTCTTTTTGATATACACACACACACACACACATATATACATATTAAGTTTTTTAAAAAAAAAGGAGGAAATTTTACCTCGGCGCCGGCGACGGAGACGCGGTGGCAGACCACCGAAATCCTCACCGGAGACAAGGCCCTGTAGAGAAATAAAAAAGGAAGTCAATTTTTTCTCTGAAAGCAGCTAAAATGAAAATTTTATGGGATTTTTTTTACTTATATAGGCCACCCAAAACAACGTCATTTTGGGACTAGCCTTCAACGCCAAAACGACGTCGTTTTGTGCTGACCCGCTCGACCGGACCCGCTCCAACATCAGGATCCGCTTGTTTTTCAAAAATGGGGAATTTATGCGTGCAGTCCTTCCTCTTTTTTTGTGCTTTGCAATCAAGTTTTGTTTTGAATCAGCCCATTAATTTTTTTTAATTTACATTTTGGTCTCCCTTGCTGCTGCACATTTTGGCCGGAGGGGTTTATTACATCTTTGGTCCCTCCGCTTCCTTCTCGCATGCAAATATGTCCTTTTTCTTTCTATTTATTTCGAATTGGCCCTGAATTTTGGTTTTTAATGCAATTTAGCCCATTTTTAATTATTTTGTAATTTTTATTATCATAACTATTATTTAATATTTTTATTTTATTACTATTAATTATTTATTATTATTATTTTATTACTATACTATACTATTATTATTAGTATTACTATTTTTATTATTGCCTTTATTTTATTTTTATTATTTAATTATTATCACTACTACTATTTTTATTTTCATTATTATTATTATTATTACTACTACTATCATTATACCATTTTTTATATATATTTTTATTATTTGTTTATTAATTACCATTATTATTACTATTATTATTATTATTTTTTCTTACTAGTATCATTAATATTATTTCATTTTTTACTATTTCTTATTTTTAAGCATTCTTTATTATTTTATTATTATCATTAACCTTTATTCGATACATCAAGTTTTGAAATAATCGATACGTTGCATTTAAAAGTTCAAGGAATCATGCCCAATCGTGCTGGGTTTCGATTTTTCGTTCATCTAAATGACTAACTATCGTTTTAAGACTTTTTGACTGTGTTTTCTTAAATAGGGCAATATTTCATGTTTGGAAATCCGAGGAATCGTGCCCAATCTGCTGGGTTTTGGTTTTTTTGATTTGGCCAAATAGTGAAATACCCTTTTTTAAAAATTGCAATGTATGAATTTTATAAAATGATCTTGGTATCGAGGGTTGAAACATCATGTCCTATCGTGCTGGATGTGATATTTCATCTTTTCGGAACAATAGAATTTTGATATCCAATTCGAAGTATCCAAATATTTTCTAAAGGGTTCGTATTTTAAAATCTTTTCCAATTTTCGACATTAGGACATTAATTAATCAATTAGGTACCAATTTTGGGCATATCGGGGGTGCTAACCCTTCCTCGTACGTAACCTACTATCGAATCCATTTTCTGAGTTTCGTAGACCAAAATCATTATTTTGAAAAATCAAACTGTTTATTAAAAACAATCATTTTATGAGGTGACCCGATCACACCTCATCAAAAAGGATTGGTGGCAACTCCCGTTTTGTTTTCATTTTCAAAGCCAAAGTCAACCCTATTTTTCAAAAAAAAATAGTTACGACATGCCACTGGCCCTATTCTTTCAATAACCTCATACGGCCCAATGAAACGTGGACTTAACTTGCCTTTACGGCCAAATCTCAGAATCTTCTTCCATGGAGATACTTTCAGAAATACTTTATCACCAATCTGAAATTCGATCTCCTTTTGTTGCAGATCCGCGTATGATTTCTGTCTATCTGAAGCTACTTTCAAATATTCATAAATTACTTTTACTTTTTCTTCAGTCTCTCTAACCAAATCGACCCCGTGAATCTATTTCTCACTAAGTTCGGTCTAGTACAATAGAGTTTGACACTTGTGGCCATACAATGTCTCGTACGGTGCCATCTTTATACTCGACTGAAAACTATTATTATAAGCAAATTCGACTAAAGGTAGATATTTTCCCAACTACCTTCAAACTCTAAAACACAACAGCGAAGCATATCTTCGAGAACCTGAATCATTCTCCTAGATTGGCCGTCGATTTACAGATGAAATGTGGTACTATAGTTCAACTTCGTACCCAAAGCTTCTTGAAACTTTTTCCAAAAAAGTGAAGTAAACCTCGGATCTCTATCCGAAATAATAGAAATGAGCACCCCGGGCAATCTAACAATTTTAGCAATGTACAATTCCGCTAGCTTATCAACTGAATAGTCAGTACGTACCGATATAAAATGAGACGATTTCATCAATCTATCAACCACAACCCATACAACATCTTTCTTTTTCAGAGTCAAAGGCAAACCCGTTACAAAATCCATCATAATTCTGTCCCATTTCCACTTGGGTACCATCACTGGCTGAAGTAAACCCAAAGGTACTTGGTGTTCGGCCTTTACTTGTTGACAAATCAAACATTTCGATATAAATTCAGAGATATCTCGTTTCATACCTGACCACCAATACAGTTTCTTCAAATCATTAGGCATCTTAGTACTTCTCGGATGAAAAGATAGACAACCACTGTGTGCCTCATGAAGAATTTTCTAAATAAGCTCATTATCTCTCGGTACACAAATCCTGCCTTGGAACATCAAACAATCATTAGCCCCAATTTGAAAATTTGAATCAATATTCAATTCGCACTGAACACTCTTAGCTTGAAGTTTTGTATCACATTTCTGAGCTTTGCAAATTTGCTGAAGAAATACGGTTTAGCTCTTAACTCAGATAAAATCAAATCATCATCAGATAAAGTCAATTACGTATTCATTGCTCTCAAAGAAAACAAAGATTTCCTATTTAAAGCATCAGTGACTACATTTGCCTTTCCAGGGTGGTAGTCAATTACTAACTCGAAATCTTTTAGTAGCTCGAGCCATCTCTGTTGCCGCAAATTCAAATCTTTCTGAGTCATCAAATACTTTAAACTTTTATGATCGGTAAAGATATAACACTTCCCACCGTACAAATGATGTCTCCAAATCTTCAAAGCAAACACTATGGCAGCCAATTCTAGATTGTGCGTCGGATAATTCTTCTCATGCGGTTTTAACTGTCTCGAGGCATAGGCTATAACCTTGCCATCTTGCATCAACACACATCCAAGACCATTCAAAGACGCGTCGCTGAAAATCACAAACTCTTTTCCCTACTCCAATTGCACTAAAATCGGTGCCTCAGTCAACAACGCTTTCAACTGTTCAAAACTCTTTTGGTATTTCTCAGACCATTCAAACTTAACATCTTTCTGTAATAGTCTTGTCATTGGTGTAGCAATCATGGAGAATCCCTTGACAAAATGTCGACAATACCTGGCTAAGCCCAAAAAGCTTCTAACCTCGGATACATTCCTCGACGGTTTCCAATCAACAATTGTCGAAATCTTACTCAGATCAACCCGAATACCATCTCCTGAAACAATATGTCCCAAAAATCTGACTTCTCGGAGCCAAAACTCACTTTTACTGAATTTAGCAAATAAATTCTTATCTCTCAAAGTCTACAATACAATTCTTAAATGTTCGGCATGCTCAGACTCATCTCGAGAATAAATTAAAAGGTCATCAATTAATACAACCACAAACTTATCCAAATAAGGTCGAAAGATCTGATTCATTAAATCCATAAAAACAGCAGGAGCATTGGTTAATCCAAAAGGCATAACAAGGAATTCATAATGCCCATACCTCGATGTGAATGCATTTTCGGTCAACTGATAGTAGCCGGATCTCAAATCTATCTTCAAAAACATTGTTGTCCCTTTCAACTGGTCGAACAAATCATCGATCCTCAGTAAAGGATACTTGTTCTTTATCGTAACCTTTTTAAGTTGACGATAATCGATACAAAGTTTCATGGATCTATCTTCCTTCTTGACGAATAACACTGGTGCACTCCATGGTTAAAAACTCGGTCTCGCAAAACCCTTGCCTGTCAATTCTTGTAACTGAGACTTCAATTCCTTTAACTCAGTTGGAGCCATTATATACGGAGCTATCAATATCGGTGCAGTCCCTGGTACCAAATCAATAGCAAACTTCACCTCTCTGACCGGTGGTAATCCTAGTAACTCTTTTGGGAACACATTTAGATATTCACAAACTACTGGTACCGATTCAATCTTTATTTCAGTCACTTTAGTATTCAGTACATGCGCAAGAAATGCTTCACAACCTTTTCTTACATACTTCTAAGTCGACATCGACGAAATCACAATAGGCAATTCACCCGACTCATTTGATTCAACCCGAAGAATTTTATTATTTTGACATTTCAATTCAAGAATGTTTCGTCTACAATTCACTACTACATCATGTAGAGTCAACCAATCCATTCCAAGAATGGCAAAAGCATTAAGTCAATCAGAAAACAGTGACCCCGAATCATCAAATGACAACCCTTGCAAACTTTATCGACTAATACATATTTGCCTAAGGGGTTCAATACCTTAATCAAAAACTCAGTAGACTCAACAGGTAAATTCTTACTAGATACCAAATTCATGCAAATATAAGAATGAGTCAATCCAGGATCAATTAATGCAACTACATTAGTATCATAAAGAGAAAATATATAAGTGATCACATCAGGAGAGGACGCATCCTTACGAGCACGAATGACATAAGCTCTCACAGGTGCTCTCACTTTCGATCTCACAGGTGAATCTTTGGATACACCTATGCTGCTGGTTCCATTTCTCGTATTCCTCACTGGCCTCCCTCTAGCAGTAGTGTTACTCGATCTTGTATTTTGAAAATTACCCTTTTCAACCATTTCGGGGCAATCTCGAATGAAGTGATCTTAGGAGCCATATTTAAAGCAAGTCCGGTTGTTCATCCTACATTCATTGGGGTGTCGCCTACCACAGTGTTAGTATTCAGGCTTATTAGACCTAGCGTTACCAACGCTCGCTAGACGCCTTCCCGCAATCTCTATTGGGATACCTAGCTGAAGCATTCGAACGAGCATGCATATCCCTCAATTTCTTTGACGATGATAGAAATAACTTATTCATCACCTATCAGCCGATTCATGCCACTTGCCACTAAGCCACCAGCTCCTCTTGTGTCTAAAATCATGCGCAACTAAAATAACGCTATGGCAAAATTCTATAGCCCTTTTAAAAAGAAATCCAAAATGCAAAAGCCAAGACTTGAACCTTGGACCTCCTTCCTTCCTTGTGGCATCACCCCATTGTTTTCTATGTGGAGTCACTTTGCCACTACACCACACACTCCACTTGTCATTTTCCCCACATTTTATTCTTAAAGCCTACCTACCAACTCCCAAGGTTTTTTTCACCTAAAACCAAAAGTTTTCCTATGGCCTAACTTTAACCCGGGACTTCATAAAAGCCCCCTAACCTTCCAAAATCACTCACCTAATAGGTCCAACTTGCACTAATGTCGTTCTCTTATTCTCAAAAATTTTAAACGCTCTTACGCCTAAGGCCCATTGGGCCCAATTCTTCTAGGCAGAATTTCGGGATGTTACAAATGGTAATTTTGCCAATGATGTGAATTGAATTGAATTGAATATAAATTTATTTTAAATTCATTCGTATAGATCAGGTTAGATCAAATATAGAGTTAGATCGTGGAAAAGAAAACCTAACGGATTAGTAGCTTTTGTGTACACAAACATCATCTAGGTAAGTTCGTATAACTAAAGTAAAAATTTATATGTATTAAATCAATTGCATGTATGTGGTTGCATTATTGTCATGCATATGAAATTAATCACATATCTAATGATGACCGATAAGTATTAAGTCTCGTTTGAACAAATGAAAGTAATGGATACAGGATTCCCGAATTGGTTGTGGTTGTGCATGGTTGCGGACACACCACAGCTTGTAAGAGCATCCCGCTATTAGCTCTCAAGAGCGTCCCACTATTAGCTCTCATGAGCATCCGATATTGGCTCTCATGAGCTTCCTGCTAATAGCCCTTATGAACATTCCGATTGGTTGTGATCCTACATGTGTTGTGGACACACTGTAGCTCTTATAAGCATCCTGATATATGGCTTTCCGGAGCTTCCCGATTAAAGGCTCTTTCATGAGCTTCCCGATTAATTACTTTTATGAGCTTCCCGATATTGGCTCGCATGAGCTTCCTGATTATGGCTCTTATGAGCTTTCTGTTACACGGCTCACATGAGCTTCCTGTTATATGGCTCGAAAGAGTTTCCGACTACATGTTTGTATAAACATACATGTACATGAATTGACGGATATTTTATAAATTGACGGATTACAATTTTGTACACTTAGTGTGTGCTCCCCGTGTATCCATTGATATTTTAAATGAATCAACGGGCAAAATTATGATGTGAATAATATGAATACGAAATAAATTATTACCCGTATATGTCTGAAACACATGAAAATGATGTTACTTGATGTGGTGATAAATGAGATAAAAGATACATGTGTATGAAACTTGCTTGATAACTTTGTTCATCTATGTTTATGAGTTATTATATGAATTACATGACTAACATGCTTGATGAGGATATGTGTTTAGGCATTTGGCCAAATTGGTTTGAGCATGTTTAGTTTGCTTACCATAAATGTGAATTAAATGGTAAGTTAAATCCCCTGTTATACGAACTTACTAAGATTTAAAGCTTATACTATTTCATTTTCCCTATTTTATAGTAATTCAGAAGCTCGTTGGGTTAGAAGCTTGGCAGAGATATCTTATACTATCCATCAGCTCATTTCGGTATATATAGTAAATTAATTTTGGTTATAATGATATGTATAGGCTAAATTTGGCTAATGATGGAGTGTAAATATTTGGTTGAAATTTGCCATTGGTATGGCTTGCCATTGATACATTTTTAATATGTATATAAATGGCCTTAACATGTTTGATGTGAGTGTTTGATATATTGAATGAAGAAAAAACATATAGGCGTAATGATGCTTGAATTGAAATGTTTAATATAGTAAGTATGTAAACTTGGATATATGTGGTGATATATCATGTATAAATCATGGTTTTGGCTTGATTTGAATGTATTTTTATGTCTTGTTATTGTGCAAAAGTATTGGTGTAGCTTGAAGACAAATTGGGTGAGAAATATGGCTAGAAAAATGGCCTATTTCGTCCACACGGGAAGAGATACGGGCGTGTTTCTCAGCTGTGTGTCACACGAGTGTGTGGTTTGGCCGTGTGTCCCTTGCATATTTTAAATTGCAAAATAGAATGCTCAAAATATTCACACGGGCCTGTGGCTTGTCCATGTGACCCCTGCACCTATTTAATGCAAGTCAATCTGCTCACACGGCCTAGCACACGGGCGTGTGGCTTGGCCGTGTGACCCAAGTCAGTGAGCTTCCATATTTGGACACGGGCTGGGACACGGTTGTGTGTCCCTAATTAGAATGTCCACACAGCCTAAGACACGAGTATGTCTCTTGACTGTGTGAGACACACGGGCGTGTGTCCCCCTGCACCTAGGCAAAATTGTGATGTTTTCTGAAAAGTTTTCTAAGTACCCGGTTTAGTTTTGACTTGTTTCTAATGTGTATTTTGGGTCTCTAGGGCTCATGTAAGGGACAATATGATTGATTTTGATTAGTTTATGATATGAATGCTATATGATATGATGTATCTGTATATTTGATTTGTAAATTTTGGTAATGCTCTGTAACCTTGTTCCGACGACAGATACGGGTTAGGGGTGTTATACACAAATGGTCCTGCTTAAGTTCCAACCTCCTTAGACAGATTTAATTTAATATACTAATTTAAGAAAAATAATTTCTAAGTATGTCATTTATTAAAATTAAAAGTATGAAAAATCTAGGGTCTATTAAATTAAAGGAGGTTTCAACTAACTCAACTTCACCATCCCAAAAGTGTTTGAGAAGTTGACTGTTAACTTTAAATGTACCCCCTCATTGTTGTGCAATTCTACTACTCCATATGGATAAACTTTGTGAATGGTGTCCATCGAGATTTGAGTTTTCCCAGAAACAATCTTAGCCTCAAATTAAACAACAACACTTTTGTCATTCTCTGAATTCTCGAGGTTGTATACGACTATCTTGCCATCTTTTAGTCTTTTGTTTATACATCTTGGCATTCTCATATGAAAATAAGCTCAACTCTTCAAGCTCATCAAGCTGTAACATTCTTCTCTCACCAACTTGCTTTAAATCCAAATTTAATTGTTTTAAGGCCCAATGAGCTTTATTTTCCAACTCAAGTGGAAAATGACATGCCTTTTCAAAGACTAACTGATAAGGAGTCATACCTAATGGTGTCTTAAAAGCAATTCAATAGGTCCATAGAGCATCATCAAGCTTTCGGGACCAATATTTTTTGTTAGGTCGCACTACCTTCCCAATAATACCTTTGATCTCATGGTTTACCCTTTCAACTTGCCCATTTGATTGTGGATGATACGCAGTGGCAATTTTGTGATTCACATCATACTTGTCAAGCAACCACTTAAGTCATTTGTTTACAAAATGAGATTATTCATAGCTAATTATAGCTCTTAGAGTCCCAAATCGTGTAAACATTATGTGGGAATCGCATGACATCCTTAACATTGTTCGTCGAGTATGCCTCGGCTTCAATCCGCTTGGATACATAATCCAAAGCTACTAAGATATACATGTTGCCATAAAAACGATCCTAAAAATCAATGCCCCATACGTCAAATAATTCTACCTCTAAAAAGTTTTTCAAGGGCATCTCGGTCCTCCTTAATATGTTCTTAGTCCTTTGGCATCTATCGCAATTTTTCACATACGCATATTCATCCTTGAACATTGTAGGTCAAAAGAATCCTACTTGTAAAATTTTCGCTGAAGTGTGGGAACCACCATAGTGTCCCCAACTTGGAGATGAATGGCAGTGGTATAAGATCTCATCAATTTCACTTCTAGCTACACACTTCTTGATTATGTTATCTGCACATTGTTTAAACAAAAATATATTCTCAAAAAAATAATATCGACTATCGTGAAGGAATTTCTTCCTTTATTGGTATGTGATTTCTCGAGGAACTATTCCACATGCTAAATAATTCACAAAATCAACAAACCATAGAATTTCATGAATTCGACTTACCTCGAAGTATGCTCATCTGGAAAATTCTCATTGATTAGAACAAGTGAATAAGTTACCTTGCTTTGTTCCAACCTCGAAAGATGGTCAGCTATTTGGTTTTCAACACCTTTTCTATAACACCCCTTACTCGCATTCAACGCTGGAACAGGGTACGAGGCGTGACCAGACTTATATGCAAGCAATCATACAAAATCGAGACATGAATTTCCACTCAAATTTAAAACTTTTCAAAAACATACATATCGTCCTTAAAACGAGCCTACGAGGCCCAAAACATACATTGGGAACAATTCGAGACCAAACCGTGAACTTTAGAAACTTTCAAGAAACTTAGAAAATTTTCATCATGAAACAGATCCAAACACCTGTGTGGGTAAAGGGACACACCGTGTGGCATATCACACGCCCGTGCTTCAGGCCGTGTCCAAAATAGGGGACATTTTGTTTAGGACATCATCAACCAAATAAGGTCACATGGCATTAACCATGCATTATTGTCCACATAACATAATATAATTTATCATAATGTCATCAAGTACCATAGATACATTTTAAATCATGTCATTTACATAATGTATAATAGAACTCGTGATCATGATTTATTCATTCACTTCTTACCAAGGTCTCATCGATTTATGGTCTCAATAATTATGAGCTTTGTGTACATACCTGTACCCTTTCAACATGATCATACCTTGTCATTTCGTTGACATAATCTTTGGATTACCCGTTGAACCACTTGGAATACTAAAAGATACTTGGGAATCACATACACATAGAATCATACCAATGCCATATCCCAGATATGGTCTTACATGGGATCACATATCGATACCTATAGCCCAGCTATGGTCTTACACGATTCTCATATCGATGCCATGTCCCAGACATGGTCTTACACAAAATCTCATAACGATGCCATATCCCAGATATGGTCTTACACGTAAACTCATAACCCTAATGTCATGACATTTGTATCTTAACTATTGCTAAGGTTCAAGTGGGAGTTTCGCCGTTTCGAATCTTTTCCAAATGAATCCATAATGATAATTGTACAAGTCGTGCAATAACAAAATATTAAATACATAATATAAGTTGCATTATTTACACACGAACCTCGGTACCAAAATATGGCTAACTATTCGATTTAGTCCATAACCTTGCTCTTTCCTCTGTTTAGGTCTGGACTATGTTTTTCTTGATTTATAATAGCAAATTCAACTCATTCAATTATAACATTGTTCAAATCAGTCAAAAAACCATACTTAGAAAAATTACAGTTTTTCCCCTAGACATTCACATATTTACAAATTAGTCCCTAGGCTCGTAAAATGAAATGTATCCATTTTCTTTGTTACCTAAGCCTAGCCGAACCTAACACATGCTCATAACAGCACACATTTTCCTTCAAATCAGATTTTTACTACACATTTTATAACTTTTACAAATAAGCCCTTTTTAGGTGTTTTCATCAAAAATCACTTAGTAAAATATGTTCATCACACATCAAACTTTCATAATCTAACATGAAACATCAAAATACATACATGTCACACATGGGTCAAACCCTAGACATCAACCCTAGCTCAAACAAATGGTAGAAATAGCTAGATCGGTCGATAACAACTTCAAAAATGTAAAGAACATTAAAAATGGAACTAGGATGCATTTACTATCAATCTTGAAAGTTGAAGAAACCCTACCTATGGAGAGCTTGAGAATTTCAGCTATGGTGAAGAAATGGACATCAATTTTGACTTTATTTTAACTTTTAATTCTTTTATTAACCAAATGACAAAAATGCCATTAATGCCTTTCTTTGAAATTTTACCTATCCATGTCCATTTTTGTCCATAAAAATAGAAATTGGTCAAGACCCTCTAATTAAAAATCCATGGAAATTTCATGCTCAAAGCTTTTAGAATGTATATTTTGTAAATTTTGCAATTTAGTCCTAAAAATCAAATTGGACACTCTATCAACAAAATTTCTTAATGAATCTTTCACACAATCATGCAAACATATCATGGACCTCAAAAAAATCATAAAAAAATATTTCTACTTCGGATTTGTGATCTCAAAACCACTATTCCGAATAGGCCCAAAATCGAGATGTTACAACTCTCCCCCTTAGGGATTTTCGTCCCAAAAAATCTTACCGGTAAAGAGGTTTGGGTACTATTTTCTCAAGGCTTCCTCGGGTTCCTATGAAGCCTCTTCAACCCCATGTCTTTGCCATAATACTTTCACAAGGGCTATACTTTTATTCTTCAACTATTTGACTTCCCGAGCTAAAATCTTAACAGGCTCTTCGCCATAAGTCATATCGGTCAAATCTCAACCTCTGTGATGAAATCATATGCGAAGGGTTTGATCGGTAATGGCGCAACATAAACACATGGAACACATCATGGATCTTTTCCAACTTAGTTGGAAAAGCCAATCGATATGCTACCGGCCCTATCTTTCAGTAATCTCATGCGGTCCAATAAAGCGTGGACTTAATTTACCTTTCCAGCCAAACCTCAAAACTTTCTTCCACGGAGATACTTTTAAGAATACCTTACCACTGACCCAAAACTTGATCTCTTTCCATTTCAAATCTACAGAGGATTTATGTCTATCCGAAGTGACTTTCAAACAATCACGTATTATCTTTACCCCATAAGGCGCCATTGTCAGACTCTACTGAAAACTATTGTTGGAGGAAAATTCCACCAACGGTAAATACTTTTCCCAACTACCTTGGAACTCTAGAATACAACACCACAGCATATCTTCAAGAATTTGAATTACTCATTCTGACTGACCATCAGTTTGAGGATGGAAAGCGGTACTAAAATTCAATTTCGTACCCAAAGCTTCTTGTAACTTTTTCCAAAACTGCGAAGTGAACCTCGGATCTCTATCCGATATAATCGACAAAAGCACTCGTGCAATCTCACAATTTCATAAATATACAATTCGGCTAGCTTATCAAGTGAATAGTCAGTACGTACCGGAATAAAATGAGCTAATTTCGTAAGCCTATCAACCACAACCCAAATGGCATCTTTCTTTTTCAGTGTCAAGGGTAAACCCGTCACAAAGTCCATAGTAATTCTGTCTCATTTCCACTCGAGAAACATTACAGGCTAAAGTAAACCCGAAGGTACTTTGTGTTTGGCCTTTACTTGTTGACAAACCAAGCATCTCGACAAAAACTCAGAAATGTCTCTTTTCATTCCCGACCACCAATACATTTTCTTCAAGTCATTATACATCTTTGTATTGCCCGGATGAATAGATAAACATCCACAATGTGCCTTGTGCAAAATTTTCTGAATAAGCTCATCATCTCTCGGTACACAAACCCTATCTTGGAACATCAAATATCCATCAGAACTAATCTGGAAGTTTGACTCCATGCAGATTCACATTGAACTCTTTTAGCTTGCAAATCACTGTCGCCTTTCTGAGTTTCACAAATCTCTTGGAGACACATTGGTCTAGCTCTCAACTCAGCTAGAATAGAACCATCATCTGATAAAGCCAATCGTGTATTCATAGCCCTCAATGCAAACAAGGATTTCCTACTCAAGGTATCGGCGACTACGTTTGCCTTTCCCGGGTGATAGTCAACCTCTAGCCCATAATCTTTTATCAACTCTAGCCATCTCCGTTGCCTTTGGTTCAAATAATTTTGAGTCATCAAGTACTTTAGACTTTTATGATCAGTGAATACCCGGCATTTCTCGCCATACAAATGGTGTCTCCATATCTTTAATGCAAACACAATGGCGACTAGCTCTAAATCATGTGTCGGATAGTTTTTCTCATGTGGTTTTAGATGTCTTGAGGCATAAGCTATTACCTTGCCTTCTTGCATAAGTACACAACCCAATCCATTTAAGGATGCATCACTATAAACTACAAATTCTTTTCCGGCTTAGGTTGTACTAAAGCTGGAGCCTTAGTCAACAATACCTTTAGTTTCTCAAAACTCTGTTGGCACTTTTCTGTCCATTCGAACTTGACATCTTTCTATAACAACCTTGTCATCGGAGTAGCAATCGTGGAAAATCCTTTAACAAGCTGTCTGTAATAACTAGCTAAGCCTAGAAAGCTTCTAACCTCTGACACATTCCTCGATGGCTTCCATTCAATAACAGCTAAAATTTTACAAGGGTCAACTCGAATACCATCACCTAAAATAATGTGCCCCAAGAATTCGACTTCTCTAAGCCAAAACTCACTTTTACTAAACTTAATATACAACTGTTTATCTCTCAAAGTTTGTAAAACCGTTCTCAAGTGCCCCGCATGGTCTGTCTCATCACGAGAATAAATCAATATATCATCAATAAAAATAAAAACAAATTTATCCAAGTACGGTTGAAAAATACAGTTCATCAAATCCATAAACACAGCAGGAGCATTCGTTAAACCAAAAGGCATAACTAAAAATCATAGTGACCATACCTCGACCAAAAAGTAGTTTTTGGCACATTCGAGTTTTTAACTCTCAACTGGTAGTAACTGGATCTCAAGTCAATCTTGGAAAATACTGTGGCTCCTTTCAATTGGTCAAACAAATCATCTATTCTCGGCAAAGGATACTTATTCTTTATGGTCACCTTATTTAGCTGTCGATAGTCAATGCAAAGCCTCATAGACATATCTTTCTTTTTCACAAATAATACCGGTGCACCCCACGAAAAAAACTAGGTCTCGCAAAAAACCTTTATTCGTCAATTCTTACAACTGAGCTTTCAACTCCTTTAATTCGGTCAGAGCCATTCTGTACGGAGCAATCGAAATAGGTGCAGTACTAAGGATTAACTCACTACAGCAAAATAGACTTTTAGCGGCATTTTTTTGGGCATTTAGCGGCATTTATAAGCATACAAAAAGTATTTTGTTGCTTTTCAAGCATACAAAAATGCCGCTAATACTACCGCCGAAAATTTTTTGCGTTTATTTAAAAAACGCTCTAAAGATCTTGACCTTTAGCGGCGTTTGTAATAAAAGCCGCTAAAAGTCGAGCTTTTAGCGCGCTTTCCCAAAAACGCCGCTAAAAGTCGGGGCTTTAGCGGTGCTTTCCCAAAATGCCGCTAAAAGTCGATTGGTTTTAGCGGCGCTTCTAAAAAATGCCGCTAAAAGTCGGGGCCTTTAGCGGTGCTTTCCCAAAACGCCGCTAAAAGTCGGGGCTTTAGCGGTGCTTTCAAAAACGCCATAAAAATTTCTTGAGATTTAGCGCTAGCTTTTACAAACGCCGCTAATTTGTACTGATTTAAAAAATAAAATTTTTCAATATTATACCCCTCCGCACTAAAAACCAACTAATAACGGTATATAATTTTAAGCATAAAGCAACAAATTTAGCATAAAAATCACACGAATTACATTAATTCTAAATGATACTTGAAATTTAATAAATTAAATGAATGATAATGAAAATATTGTAACAATAATGTTAAATGTAATAATGTCAAAACTTCTTACAACGAAAAACTAAATGTCTAAGATGGCGGTTTCTGCATCTTTGAAACATCTGCATCATATCTTTGAAGCTCTCTTTGGAGCTCTTCGTATTTTCTTACTTTCTGCTAGCATCGATCTCGCTCTGCCTCCCCTCGCAGCTCGGCCGCCTCTCTCTTCTTCTTCTTGCCTCCTTGCTTGTGCCGCTTCGCATCCACTCTAAGTCTTCTTTGGTGTTCTTTATATTTTCTTTAAACATCGGTAATTTCTTGCCTCTGCTCAACCGTGCTCTCTTGCATCCGAGCTATCTGGTTTTGTAGCCTCGAACTTCAAAGACGAGATTGACCCCGGAAGGCATGTCTTTTTTGGGATGCGGATCAAAATATTGGGTCGGGTAACTCGGATCCTTTAAATCGAACCCGACCATACCTTTCAAGACCAAAACATCGGTGATAATTCTATTAAAAATATACTAAAGATTAGCGAACTATCGATTCAAGTAGTCGTATTTTCGGGACCCAAAACATCTGTAATAATTACATTATCAATCTCCTCAAGATTAACAGAACTATCGATCAAGCGTACCGCTTCATACTCCGCCTTCTTCTCCTTTAGTTTATCCTAATAAATCAATGAAAGAGTTAGAAGCGAAATATATAAATAAGAAAGAATGCAACATAATTTAACATTATAAATTTAAAACTATAAGCGATGAATTAAACTATTATAATTAAGCGGTAGAAATATTTATAAAAAATAAAATTTTATTAAGTAAATATACCAAAATTTCTGCAGCTTTGGATGTCATCGGAGATCCATCCTTCTTTCTATGCGTAATGTCAAAAAGCTGAACGCGTCCAACTTTTTGACCAGTCGAAGTTTCCTACATTTTAGCAAGAAAAATATAATTTAATAGTATAAAGTAATTAATATTTGACAGAATTAATAAATTATATTACCTCGGCGTCAGCTACACAAGCAAAACTTCTAGAACCTGCCGTGTGCATGAATTTTTGTTTCTGTCTGCTGCTTATTCCAACTCGCTCACGGTCCTACATAATGCAATTTGAATTATATATATAGTAAATACTATAAACCAAATAATTTATACGATTTTAGATGTACGTAATACCTCTCCTTTTTTTGAATTCCAAAATCTAACTTGATCTTCCCATTGGTACCTCAACATTCCCGGTGGAACATTTCTTAATTTTTAAATCGAGGCTTTTGTCTTTCTTGAAATATTGTTTTTGAGCGTGCTTTTATTGTCTCTCCATTTTTACCCAATGTCTTCTTAACATAGTCATCGAGACCTCTAAATTAAATCTACCACGAAGAAAAAAAGTATAAAAGTTAATATAAATGAAAATTAAATTAAAGTATTATAAATTACATTCACGTTTTATTACCTTAATATTTTCGAGGGCACGATTTTGTTGGCATCAAGCATGTGATGCTATGATTAAATAGTTAATGGGCAACATATTGGAATTTCGTGCTAAAATGCCCAAATAGCCTCCTAACAGTCGAGCTTCAGATCCAATAGGCTAGCCATCATTGTTTCTCCTTACTTTAACACTATCGTTAGGCTCTAAGTCGTATAAATCTTGAAGTAATGTCGTCCCCGACCTCTGCTGGCGTCCCACCACCTTCATTTGAAAAATAATATATTATTATATTAAAATTAAAAATGAATCAATAATAAAATTCAACATGCATGTAAAATAAACTTAACATTACTTTGAAATTCTCCGGGCTCGTCATCTATGTCCCAGAGTAGAAGATCCAACAACATTTCTTTGTTCACTACTATTAGCTTCTTACGGATTTGGAGTTTGCGGACAATATTTAAATCTCATAATCGTCTTCTAGGCATTTTTCCTGCAGCACACATGAAAATTATAATATTACATATAAATAATAAATCGTTAAATCTTACTACATCATATTTCAGTAAATATCTTCGTCCACATCCTGGCGAACCCATTGAAATTGTTGACTAGTACTAGGGATATTTTCAGTTAAGTCTTGTTCTGGAAAAGGCAAAGTTTCTGATCTTTCGACTATGTCATCTCTACTTCCACTGCCAACGTCAAAGAAGTCTCTAGGGGTGTTTCGAAGTACAACGTACCAACCCTCATCAGTTGGATCTTCCGAGTAAAAAACTTGTTTAACTTGAGAAGAAAACACATACGGCTCGTCCATCAGTTGTTCTCCGGTGTGAATTAATCGACAAAAATTCACCAATGTAAAACCATATTGATCGTTTTTAATTCCATGAGCCTTATTCACATCAGCCCAATCACCTCGAAATAGGACAACTTTGCATTTGCCGTAATAATCCAACTCAATGATGTCGATAATAAGTCCAAATATTCCAAATTCCCTCGACGATTCATCGTCCCTAGCACTAGCATGACTTGTAATCGAAGAATTAACAACAATTCGCAATTTTGAGTTCTCATCAATCTCTCGCGATACCTTGTATGAAATCAGATCCGTTGATTAGGAAGCCACTATATCTTTTAACTATTCTGTTTGGACCTTGTGAAAGCCATTTAACGTCGTCATTTACTTCATTCAGACTCCAAACCTATTGAGTCGAAAGTAAATCGAGTAATTATGAATATTATGAGAAAATATTATTACTTGTCAATGAAAATTTAAATTGCATACCATTTGGCTTAACCATTCATGGAATGATTCTGCGAACAACTTATTAATTTCCGTCGATTTAATCTTGAGATCGTGAACGAGCTCTCAATATTTGTTTGTCCGACTACGGTAAAAAGGTTTTACTTTGTTAGAAGACAAACAAATCATAATTGATGAGTATTTATCAAATTGTAGAACGTACTTCGAAATGGTTCCATTGAATCGTGATGAAAAGAACGTGTCGATGTGCTTGGACCCATGATCTATCGTCTAATTACGTAATTTTGACTCTGCCGTCGGTTCTCTAAAACTTTGAAATAAATAAGTTTCGGTCAAATTATGATCGTGAGCCCAAACATTTCTACTTGGTACATTCATTCTTGTTTCAACATCTTCCAAATACCTCAAGCAGAAAGTCATACATTCCTCGCCAAGTATCCTCGGAATTGATCCTTCGGATAACGCTTATTGCGGTAAAGATGACTTCAATTTGGAAAGGAACCTAAACACGATATACAACATTATCAAAAGTTGGAAATAAAGGCATTTAATGAATGAAGGAATATTTTGCAAATAAAGTAAGACATTTCAATGGGATACATCCATTGATAGAAAGCAGGTCCACCAAGAATTGCTTCATGGGAGATGAATTAACAAGTGCACCATGATAGTGAAGAAGGAAGGCGGAATATCTTCTCCAGTTGCATAAAGTTAATGCGGCTCGATCTTGCGATCTTTCAAGTTCTTGAACATTCAAAACTTTACCACAAATGACTTTCATTATATTTGCAGTTCAATTACAGGAGCCGTCACCTTTTTCGACATACAACACCGCATAGCAACTGGCAGTATGTCTTGCATCAATATGTGATAGTCATGCGATTTTAAGCCATATAATCTTGATCCTTAAGACTCACACATCGCGATATATTTGATGCATACGCATCCGGACCTTTATATCCTTCAACACCGTCATGAACACTTCTTTCTCCGCCTTCGATATTGAAAAAATAGCATGCGGTAATGATATTTCATATTCGGGAGTGCTCGGGGATAAAGCTCGCGCCGAATTCCCATGTGGACTAAATCAAGTCTACTCTGAAGATTATCTTTCGATTTTCCATCGACATTCAAAATAGTCCCAATGATGTTCTCGCAGACATTTTTCTCTATATGCATGACATCAAGGTTATGGCGTAAAATCTGATGCTCCCAATAAGTCAACTCGAAAAAAATACTTCTTTTTTTCCACAAGTCAGCCTCATTAGGATCATCCTCTTCATCAGATTCATCATTAGATTCATCCCTAGATCTTCTATTTCTATGCGGGTTTGCCGGTTGATTCATCTTCCCATAAATGAAATTCATATCTTTCAACATTAACAATATTTTGGATCCACCGGTCTGCGAAGGAGCTGATCTAAACTCTTCAGTACCATCAAATTGAGCACTCTGAAATCTAAATGTATGATTTTTTGGTAACCACCAACGATGCCCCATGTAAGAAAACTTCTTCCCATTATAAAACCATTGCGAACATGTCTGCGCAGCACAACACGGACAAGCATAACGTCCATTGGTACTCCAACCAGATAAATTAGCATAAGCCGGAAAGTCGTTAATAGTCCACATTAATGCCGCACGTAAATTAAAGTTCTTTTTCTCATTGCATCGAATGTCCGAACACCAGCCCATAGTTGTTTTAACTTCGTCAACAAGTGGTCGCAAATAGATGTCAATATCATTCCTCGCCCTTTCTCTCCGGTATAATCATAGACAAGATAAAGAAGATTATTTCATGCAAACCCATGGAGGCAAATTGTAGGAACAAGCACCACGAGCCAGGCATCATGACGTTGTGCTCATAAGTTTGTAAGGTTAAATCCATCGGATGCTAGCCCAAGCCTCACACTCGAGGATCGCTTGCAAAGCTTGGAAATTTAGAGTCAAAACATTTCCAAGCTAAAGAATCTGCAGGATGCCTTAACAACCCATCATCGGTTCGTCCATCACGGTGCCACGTCATTGATTGGTGTCTTCGACAACATGAAAAGCCGTTAAAGCCTCGATATTAGGGAAAATATCTCAAAATCTTAGCTGGTCGCTTCTTTGTTGTGTACCGTGTTCGTCCTCGTTCGAATCCTCTGTATTTCTATGATTCCAACGGATTGGCGCATACATGACAAAGACTTTGTTGGTTTATGCGATCGCCTAATACAACATGCGATCATTTGGGCAAATGTGAATTTTATTGTATCCAAGGCCCAAATCCTTTATCAATTTCTTCATGTCTTTGGAAGATCGAGGATTTTTGCAAGCGGAATATTTCTTGCAAACAACTCTAACAAACATTGTCAACGAGTTTCGGTCCACCCCCAAACATTTTAAGTGAAAAAAGCGAATCTGAGAATGACAGTTTGGAAAATTTTGATCCTTCATACGATTCTTCATTCATTTCACCAAGTAAGCGTAGAACCTCGCCGCTTCTTCATTTGGTCGTTCATCCGGTACACTTCTTTCCCTTCGGTGAAAGTATTTCCTCCAAAATTGTGATCATCGATTGCACCCAATTCAGGTGGAAATGACCCGAAACCATCACTGCGCATATTAAAAGCATCCCGCAACATGTTTTCCATGTTATCGTCACTAATATTCTGGTTGAAAGCACTATGAGAATACCCCAGATTCATCGATGAAGATGCTCCCTAGATGTAGACTCGCCATGAAAAACCATATTTGTACCCCGGACAAAACCATCAACAACTAGATGTTCATAGACCACTTCACGATAATGCCGATTAATATTGCAACACTTCTTACGAGCAAAGAATCATATTCTCTTGGCTTGCATTTTGAAATGCAAAATTCGAAAAGTTTCTACTCCATTTCGATAGCCGTTGCTTACCCTTGACAATTTCATCCAACTCTTATCCATTTCATAGTTGTTGATGTCTAAAGTTGACAATAAATTATCTACTAAATTGTTAATTAATAATTTATGTAAGTAATTTATGAAATTTGATATTAAAATTAGGTAAGTTATGTATTCTTTAAGATCCATCGTACGTGGCATTGTTACACCTAGGGAGGATCCGTTATATCTGACAGTGAGATATAAGGCAACCCGTCAGGTTTCCAGCCTATATACTTTGAATCTTTTTCTTAAATTTATACAAGTTTTATGTAAGTTATGAAGTTTGATCTTAAGGAAAAATTATGTAAGTTATGAAATTTAATCATCAACTTATGTATTTTATGAAATTTGATATTAAAATTAGGTAAGTTATGTATTCTTTAAGATCCATCGTGCGTGGCATTATTACACCTAGGGAGGATCCGTTATATCGGCGGTGAGATATAAGGCAACCCGTCGAGTTTCGACCTATATACTTTGAATCTTTTCTTAAATTTATACAAGTTTTATGTAAGTTATGAAGTTTGATATTAAGGAAAAATTATGTAAGTTATGAAATTTAATCGTCAACTTATATATTTTATGAAATTTGATATTAAAATTAGGTAAGTTATGTATTCTTTAAGATCCATCGTACGTGGCATTGTTACACCTAGGGAGGATCCATTATATCTGACAGTGAGATATAAGGCAACCCGTTCGGTTTCCATCCTATATACTTTGAATCTTTTTCTTAAATTTATACAAGTTTTATGTAAGTTATGAAGTTTGATCTTAAGGAAAAATTATGTAAGTTATGACATTTAATCGTCAACTTATGTATTTTATGAAATTTGATATTAAAATTAGGTAAGTTATGTATTCTTTAAGATCCATCGTACGTGGCATTGTTACACCTAGGAGGATCCGTTATATCGGCAGTGAGATATAAGGCAACCCATCAGTTTCCGACCTATATACTTTGAATCTTTTTCTTAAATTTATACAAGTTTTATGTAAGTTATGAAGTTTGATCTTAAGGAAAAATTATATAAGTTATGAAATTTAATCGTCAACTTATGTATTTTATGAAATTTGATATAAAATTAGGTAAGTTATGTATTCTTTAAGATCCATCGTACGTGGAATTGTTACACCTAGGAGGATCCGTTATATCGACAATGAGATATAAGGCAACCCGTCAGTTTCCGACCTATATACTTTGAATCTTTTCTTAAAATTATACAAGTTTTATGTAAGTTATGAAGTTTGATCTTAAGGAAAAATTATGTAAGTTATGACATTTAATCGTCAACTTATGTATTTTATGAAATTTGATATTAAAATTAGGTATGTTATGTATTCTTTAAGATCCATCGATGCGTGGCATTGTTACACCTAGGGAGGATCCGTTATATCTGACAGTGAGATATAAGGCAACCCGTCAGGTTTCCAGCCTATAAACTTTGAATCTTTTTCTTAAAATTATACAAGTTTTATGTAAGTTATGAAGTTTGATCTTAAGGAAAAATTATGTAAGTTATGAAATTTAATCGTCAACTTATATATTTTATGAAATTTGATATTAAAATTAGGTAAGTTATGTATTCTTTAAGATCCAAATGCGTGGCATTGTTACACCTAGGGAGGATCCGTTATATCGGCGATGAGATATAAGGCAACCCATCAGTTTCCAACCTATATACTTTGAATCTTTTTCTTAAAATTATACAAGATTTATGTAAGTTATGAAGTTTGATCTTAAGGAAAAATTATGTAAGTTATGACATTTAATCGTCAACTTATGTATTTTATGAAATTTGATATTAAAATTAGGTAAGTTATGTATTCTTTAAGATCCATCGTACGTGGCATTGTTACACCTAGGGAGGATCCGTTATATCTAACAGTGAGATATAAGGCAACCCATCAGGTTTCCAGCCTATATACTTTGAATCTTTTTCAAAGTTATGAAGTTTGATATTAACTTAAAATTTTAGTGGTTAAACGTTATAGGTTAGTGGTTAAGGGTTAAGGGTTTGGGGTTAAGGGTTTAGGGTTTAAAAGTTTAAGGTTAAAGGTTAAGGGTTTAGGGTTTAGTGGTTAAGTGTTAGGGGTTAGGGGTTTAAGGTTTAAGGTTTAAGGTTTAGGGGTTTAGGGTTATGGGTTAGGGATTTAGGGTTTAGTGGTTAAGAGTTAGTGGTTTAAGGTTTATGGGTTATAAATTTAGGGTTTAGTGGTTAAAGGTTAAGGGTTTAGGGTTTAAAGGTTTAGAGTTTAAGGGTTTAGGGTTTAGAGTTTAGGGTTTAAGGTTTTAAAGTTTAGGGTTTAGGGTTTGGGGTTAGGAATTTACACCTAGGGAGTTATGTATTCTTTAAGATCCATCGTACGTGGCATTGTTACACCTAGGGAGGATTTGTTATATCTGACAGTGAGATATAAGGCAACCCGTCAGGTTTCCAGCCTATATACTTTGAATCTTTTTCAAAGTTATGAAGTTTGATATTAACTTAAAATTTTAGTGGTTAAACATTATAGGTTAGTGGTTAAGGGTTAGGGGCTTAGGGTTAAGGGTTTAGGGTTTAAAGGTTTAGGGTTAAAGGTTAGGGGTTTAGGGTTTAATGGTTAAGGGTTAGGGGTTAAGGGTTTAGGGTTTAAGAGTTTAGGGTTTAAAGGTTTTGAGATTTAAGGTTTTGGGGTTTAAGGTTTAGGGTTTTATGGTTTAGAGGTTAGGAATTTAAGGTTTAGTGGTTAAGGGTTAAGGGTTAGGAGTTTTGGGTTTAGGGGTTAGAAATTTAAGGTTTAGTGGTTAAGGGTTAGGGGTTAAGGGTTTAGTGTTTAAGGGTTAAGGGTTAGGGGTTTAGGGTTTAAGGTTTAGGGGTTATGAATTTAAGGTTTAGTGGTTAAGGGTTAGGGGTTAGAGTTTAAGGGTTTAGGGATTTAAGGTTTGGGGATTTACGATTAGGGGTTTAGGGTTTAAGGGTTTAAGGGTTAGGGGTTTAGGGATTAGGGATTAGTGGTTAAAGGTTAGTAGTTAGGGGTTTAGGGTTTAAGGGTTTAAGGATTTAGGGTTAGGGGTTTATGGTTTATGGGTTTAAGGTTTAAGGGTTTAGGGATTTAGGGTTTAAATATTTAGGGTTTTAGGATTTTAAAGTTTTAGGGTTTCAATGGTGTAGGGTTTAAGGGTTTAATAAATGTTATATTATTTCGATATTTAATTTGGTTAATATTATTAAGTTTAAATTTTTATGATTTTTAATAGAATAAATTAATAATAAATTGTGAAGTTATTGTTATTTTACGTTTAATTTGTCAAATAAAATATGATAAATGCAATTTAATTCAAGTTTTAGAGGTTAATTTTATGAAATTTAATTATTAATATTATTAGCTAATTATGTATTTAATAATTGTTATATTATTTTGGTATTTAATTTTGGTATTTGTAAGGAGAAAAGCAGCAACAATAGTATTAAGTACGAGTAGCATTAAGTAGCTTTTAAAAAAATCGATCTGAAGGAGTAGCATTAAGTAGGATCGAAAATAGAAAATATAACCGAGAGCAAATAATTCAAAATCTCAAGTATAAATCAATCCTCAAAATATGAGTAGGGTTTAAATATTTACCTTGTTTAATTTCTTTGGGGTGCATCGGCAACTTGAATCCAACAGAGGATTAGATCGACCCTTTGGAGGAAAGGGACGGAGAAGTTGCAACAAAGACTCAAACAACCTTAGAACCGTGTATAATTGAAGAGTTGAGAAGAGTGCGATGAAATTGTAGTCTTCTGCAATCGTTTACCTAATAATGTTCAAATACCTAAATACATGACCTAAAAAACTGATGTAATTAAATGATGTATTTTAGATTCGTTCTTGTAGATGTATTTCATTTTAGAGAAATAACATAATGGATTATTTAGAAAACATCAACAATGATTCAAAATTTAGTACTAAAAATAATGTCCACATCAACTCATTTTATAGATCCACAAAGAACTCATTTTACTTAGCAAACATCCACAAAGAAGACAAACAACTCATTTTATAGTCCAAAATTACTTAGCAAACATCCACTGAACTCATTTTACTTAGCAAACATGACAACTCATTTTACTTAGCAAACATCCACAAGAAGATACATCAACTCATTATACACCCAAAATTACTTAGCAAACATCCACAAAGAAGACAAACAACTCATTTTAATAGCCGAAGCTCAACATATATTCTCTTTATCTACCATGTTCCTAAAATGTCTTCTTTCAATTCATCTAATACAAATATCTAAGAATGTAACGGTGAATGGTTCGGACAATATTGCAATCAAATGTCAAGCTTCAAGACCTAGACTATGAGCGTCTTTTTTGCACTCATTATCTACCTAACTTTACATAAACTTAAATAATTAAATCAATTTTTTAAAAGTATGTTTTAATAAATTTAAAATATTTTAAAAAATAATACTAAACTAAACCATATTATATCAAAGTTCCAAATACATGCATAAAACTATAGAGATGAGAAGAAACTAATTAAACTTATGTTACATAGACATAGACATGGTTCATTGTGTATATAAATATTTTAAATTTTTCTATGTATTCGAATTTCTTTTAATATATTTAAAAGTTCCTTTAAATTATAAAAATAGAAACTCTTTTGATTTGTATTAGCATAAATTTTACTAAAATTTACCCGATAAGATATGTAAGATACAAAACCAATTAAAATAAATGAGGCTCTAACCTTTGAAATTAAGAAATTGACTTTGTGAGCAATTTGCTACCATTTTCAATACTTTTACAATTCTTAGTGACTACCACTTTTAACTCCATGTTTAACATGAAAGTTAACTCCCAACTTTTATTTTTCTTTAAGCATCTTCATTCAATATTTACATTTCATATATATATTCAAATACATTAGATATATTCGTCTTAGATACATACTCATATTTTAACATTCAACTTGAATTTAAATAACATAAATTTTAGAAAAAAAAGATACTTAACCCAAAATATTCAATAGAAAACATAAATACAAACTACATAATAATTTCTTGAGCCAAATTCATTTATTCTAAAATACTCATATTCAATATATACTCGAATATGAATATAGAAAAAATCATCCCACCATATGAAAAGAACTTGGGATGAAGTTTATATGTCAAACACACCAATATCGAGGCTTAAACTTGAATTTAGCTAACATAGCAAAACATAAACACAAACTACATGATAATCATTGAGCCAAAACATTTATGTTACATGGATTTTCATTTATTCTAAATTATTTATATTCAATATATATTGAATATGAATATAGAAAAATTATCATCCCAACATATGCAAAGAACATGGGATAAAGTTAAGCGATTGTATTAGCAAGCGAAAAGAAGAAGACCTATTATATTATTTCCCTCTTCCACCCTTGTGCACCCTCTACTTTTGCTAGATCTTTGAATAACTTATAGACTAAATTACAGTGACATGCTTTTATTGATTTCAACGAAGAATCCAACAAATAGATACTTCTTATATGTTATCGCTTCATCACTGCAATATAAAACCCTCAAACAAATTTAAATTCAAAAGCCGAGCAACACCATACCAGTTAACAATCATTCAAGTTAACAATCTAACATGACTAAATTAGGGATTTGACAAAAAAAACTGAAAAATAATAAATCTAAACAGCACAAATGCAAGAGCAGAGCATTCTTACATCGGGAATTAGGGATTTGACAAAAAAAATGAAAAATAATAAATCAGAAATTAGGGTTTGATTACCTATTATGCTTCTGATCAAAGGGATGTCAATGGAGGAAAAAGGGGTTAAAATACTTCCATTTCTAGGAGCAGCGATTGAATATCTTTCGGTGTCCGGCGAAAGTTCAGATTGGGACTGGTCTGGTAAGAGGGTTAAAACTAGTCTGGTTACTTACTGGTAGAGGAAATGAAATGAAAAGGGGGGCAAATGAACCTGCAGAACGAAATGGGAAAGGGTTATCGTGTGGGTAGGAGCAAAATGACACAGTTTTGGCAAAAGAAATTTAAAAGCGCCGCAAAAAGGGGGACCTATTGCGGCGTTTTACCAAAACGCCACTAAAAAACTAATAAAACTAGCCATTTAAAAGATATCTTTTATGCGCTTTTTAAACAAAACACCACTAATGCCTTTAAAATTTAAAATTATTTAATATATAAAATAAAAACCAATATAAACTTTTTCATTTAAATAAAAACAATATTTAAAATAATATATAAAATAAAAACAATATAAAATTATTTAATAATAATATTTTCATTTTTCATTTAAATAAATAATTTTTAAAATTATTATAATATTTAAAAGAATTAGATCAAATTTGAAATCTTGAATATTATTTAAAATTTGAAATTATCTAATATATAAATTAAAAACAAAGTCATCATATACCCAAAAACTTTAAATTTATTTTAATAATAGTATTTCAAATTGTTAACATATGTATATTTTTACCTAAACCCTAACCCTCATCCTCTTAGCCCTTAAACCCTTAACATCTAACACCTAACCCGAAACCATAAGTCTATATCATTTAATCCCTAATCCTTAACCAATATAACCCTTAAACATGAAATCACAAACACTAAACCCTATACCCTTAAATTTTAAAATTTAAACCCTAAACCCATAATATTTTAGAGATGTACAATCAGATTTAATTTATAGCATATATTTTTATAATTTCTTAATGATTAAATGAAATTTGATATTCTATCTTCATTCGATAAACCCTAAACCTGTGAACCTTAAACCATACACCCACAAAACCCATAAACCCATAAACCCAAGCCATAACTAACCCTAAACCTAAAACCCTAAACTCTAAACCATAAACCCTAAATTCTAATTCCTAAATCTTGAAATACTGAACTCGAAACCCTAGTCAGCCCATACAAATGACTAAAGTACCCTTAATATATTATAGCCTTAAACCTTAAATTATTTAGATAAGTTTTGAATATTATATAATATTTCTTTCAATATTTTAATAAATTTAAATAACATTTTCGATTTACTAATTAATTTTGTTTCTCTACAGATGCATGGGTTACAATTTTTTTTATTTTTAATATATATAAAGCTTATCTATTATCTTTTAAATAATGTAAAATATAATTATAATTTGGTATAAGTACTCCTTAATTATATATATTCACAAATTTGGAATTTGGTCAATATGCTTTTATTTTTAGGAGTTTAATCTCGTTGCTTTTCTTATTTGAAAATTTAGGTTCAACTATTAACACTCATGAAACCCTAACACATCCCCCTTAAACCCTAAATCGCAAATCATAAACCACATATAATCCCTAAACATTAAAATAGTAACTCCTAAACCTTACACTCTAAACTATATATATATGCTAAACCATAAACCTAAACTATGATGATAATTAATTTAATATTTTAAAATTAAATCTTTTACGATTATATAATAAATTATTTAATATATAAATTTAAAAATCCAAAAATAGCTAAAGCAGCAGTCGGACTTTTAGCGTTTTCCCAGGCGCCGCTAGAGGTGGGACTTTAGCGGCGTTTTCCCAGAGGCGCCGCTAAAGGTCGGACTTTTAGCGGCGTTTTCCCAGAGGCGCCGCTAAAGGTCAGACTTTTAGCGGCGTTTGAGCAGAAGCGCCGCTAAAGGTCGGACTTTTGGCGGCGTTTTCCAAGACGCGCCGCTAAAGGTCTGACTTTTAGCAGCGTTTGAGCAAAAAACGCCGCTATATATCATTTTTAGCGGCGTTTTTGGAATAAATGTCGCTATTACTCATTTTTTAGCGGCGGTTTCCTTCAAACGCCGCTAATGTATATTATTTGCGGCGTTTTTCTCTAAAACGTCACTAAAAACGCCGCTAAAAGTCTGTTTTGCTGTAGTGACTCAATACCAAATTCAACTTCTCTAACTGAAGGCAATCCAGACAACTCCTCCGGAAACATATCTGAATACTTACATACTACCGACACTGACTCAATCTTTAACTCAGACACTTTGGTATTCAACAAAAAGACAAGATAAGATTCGCACCTTTTCTCATATACCTCTGAACTATCATAGAAGAGACTATAATTGGCAATCTATCTGATTAATCTGATTTAACCCGAAGAATATCAACACTTTCACATTTTAACTCAATAATTTTTCTTCCATAATTTACTACGACATCATGAATGGTCAACCAATCCATACCAAGAATTACATGAAATTCATCAAATGGCAAAAGCATAAGATTAGCCAGAAAACAGTGACCTCTAATCATCAAAGGGTAATTTTTACATACTTTGTCAACTAACACATACTTTCCTAATAGGTTTGACACTTTTATCACAAATTTTGTAGATTCAACTAGCATATTCATACTAGACACTAATTTCACACAAACATACGAATGGGTAGATCACTGATCAATCAAAGCAACAACAGAAGTATCATAAAAAGAAAAAGTCCCATAATCACATCAGGAGATGAAGCCTCTTCGCGAACGTGAATGGCATAAGTCCTCGCAGGTGCTCTACCTTCGGGCCTCACAACTGGATCTCTAAATGCACTCTTGCTACTCACTCTATTTCTCATATTTTTCTGTGGCCTCCCTCTAGGAGCAGTATTACCAGGTCTCGCACTCTGAAATTTCTCTTTTTCAGCCACATCAAGGCAATCTCTAATGAAATCATCTTGGGAACCACACTTGAAACAAGTTCGATTATTCACTCAACACTCACCGGGATGACGTCTACCGCAACGCAGGCATTCAAGTCTATTAGGCCGAGCATTACCTACACTCGCTATCGAAGTAGTCTGAGCCTTATGTCCCAAATATTGTTTCCCATGGTTTCTATTTGAAAACCCAATTAAAGCACTTGACCGAGTATTAAACTCTCGGTTTCTTAGCTGAGGACTGAAATGACTTACCCATCTGTCTTTTCCTTGAGGCATGAGACTCAATTTCATATTTTTTGTTTCTCTTTAGCCAATTCCTCGGCCTTGCAAGCTATCTCAACAAGTACAACAAATTCTTTTAATTCTAGAATGCCAACCAACAATCTAATGTCTTCATTCAGTCCGTCTTCAAATCTCTTACACATGATGGCTTCAGTTGATACACAATCCCAAGCATATTTGCTAAGCCTCACAAACTCATGCTCATACTCCATCACTATCATTCGGCCCTGTTTTAACTCTAGAAATTCCTTTTGTTTTTGATCGATGAACCTCTAGCTAATGTACTTCTTACGGAACTCTTCTTGGAAAAATTCCCAATTAACTCTCTCCCTTGGTACAATCAACACAAGAGTGTTCCACCACTAATAATTTGAGTCTCTCAAAAGTGAGATGGCATACTTTAAACACTCATCCGGTGTGCATGACAGCTCATCAAATACCCTGATGGTATTTTCAAGCCAGAATTCTGACCTTTTAGGATCATCATCTATACCAGCTCGAAACTCTTCAACTCTTTATTTTCTAATCTTATCAACTGGAGGTCTATTCAATCTCATGAAGTCCATACCTTAAGGTGCTACGGGAACTGGCTGAGGAATAGGTGGGAGTGGAGGGGGTTGAACGTTCGGGTTCGTTCGAACAAACTCCATATACCAGGTGTTCATCATATGGAGAAAAGCTTCCCTAGCCTCTTCTCCTCCTCTCTGACTCACAGTTACGGGTCTACTTTCACCGGCGCTGCCCCTTGAACAGGAGCCGGCGCATTACTTTCTACATCATCAGCTTCAGCTCGATTGGGATCCACTACTATATGAAAACACAATTTAAAAGGTCAGGAATCGTCACACTATCACAATTCATTTGTGGCATGTATAGCTAGACTCATACATACGCTACGTTTGTCTAAGAATCGACTAAATCGTAGCTCTGATACCACTAAATGTAACACCCCTTACCCGTATTCAATGCCAGAATAGGGTATGAGGCGTTACCACCATAGTGTCCCCAACTTAGAGATGAATGGCAGTGGTACAAGATCTCATTAATTTCACTTCCAGCTACATACTTCTTGATTATGTTATCTGCACATTGTTTAAACAAAAACATATTCTCAAAAAAATAATACCTACTATCGTGAAGGAATTTCTTCCTTTGTGGATATGTCATTTCTCAAGGAACTATTCCACATGCTAAATAATTCACATAATCAGCAAACCATAAAATTTCATGAATTCGACTTACCTCGAAGTATGCTCATCTAGAAATTCTCATTGATTAGAACAAGTGAATGAGCTACCTTGCTTTGTTCCAACCTCGATAGATGGTCAACTATTTGGTTTTCAACACCTTTTCTGTAACACCCCTTACTCGCATTCAACACCGAAACAGGGTACGAGGCGTTACTGGACTCACACGTAAGCAATCATACAAAATCGAGACATAAATTTCCACTCAAATTTAACACTTTTCAAAAACATACATAGCGTCCCTAAAACAAGCCTACGAGGCTCGAAATATACATTAGGAACAGTTCGAGACCAAACCGAGAACTTTAGAAACTTTCAAGAAACTTAAAAAATTTTCATCATGAAACAGATCCACAAGCCCGTGTGGGTGAAGGGACACACCCATGTGGCATAGCACATGCCCATGCGTCAAGCCATGTCCAGAATAGGGGACATGCTATTTATGACGTCATCAACCAAATAAGGTCACACGGTCGAGGCACACGCCCGTGTCTTTAGGCCATGTGGCAAATTAAATTCCGAAAATCAAGTGCAGACTTTACACGGCCTGGGCACATACCCATGTCCTATGGCCGTATCTCTCACACGATCGTGTCTCGTGCCCGTGTGTTCACTACTGAGCATTCTGTTTCTCAAAACTAAGGTGCAGGGGACACACAGCCAGAACACATGCCCTTGGGGCAAGTCGTGTGTCACACACGGCCTAGACACATGCCCGTGTGTCTACCCGTATTGAAACACTCCAAACCCAGCCCACAAGCCCTGACCGGATCTGGCATGCTCCTTGAGTAAAACGTAGCTAAGTCTCGAAATGACATTTTGGAAATCTTGGTGGTTTTGAAGAAAATAGCTTCGGATTGTTCTCAAGTTAAAAACCGTATTGTAATTTAAATTTGTGCTAAAACGATGCTTTCATATTTCAAAAGTTACAAGTTAAAGAAATGCCGAATTTTTAAAGTTTATTATTATTAACTTGAAAACCGTAGGCGTTTGAGTTTCAAAACAATTGAAGTTGTTCATATCATAGTAGAAATTTAAAACACATAAATAAAACAGTTAAGTGATAATGGCCTTATTACATCAAAATATATCCCAAAATAAACCAAAATAAACTTAATAAGAAAAGCGAAGAAAAATTGAGTCATGCATGGCCACCACTAAGTTCCTGCCGACCGGTCCATTCATCGAGTGCCATCTCGCAAAAGTTAGCCCACGAAGGGTGAGTCAGCAGACTCGATGTGTAACAACCATCACAGACTCCCAAAACATATAAGGCATATCATATCACATACGAGCAAATATAAGCAATGATGCAACCCAAACCCACCTAGATATCCATCCTCTACACATCACTGTACCTACCAATCACATCACGGGATTACTAAATCGACCCTCCATCTCGCTACACACCATCGAAGGCGGTCATTGCGATCAAGCGCACATCGCTACGATAATTGTGGCATAGCCACGAGATAATGTGTGAGTCACCAGATTCATAATATGTGACATAGTCACCGGATAATGTGGTAAAACCACCAGATCACTTCCCTTTAACATAATCACCCATATGCCCATGCAACATACAAAACATGCTATTTATCATGCAATTTACCTTACCCCAAAATCCAAGCGGTATACCACATATTTTCACATCAATGTTATTAAACATTATTTATGAGTGTTAAGGGTAGCGTGCACGAATACACTGTACCATTAAATGGTACCCTTAGCCATGTTTATTTGTCACTTCACTAACACATGATTAACATAATTATTATTAAACTATCGGGAACTCAGTGTAGGGTTACACACCTGATTTCTAACGCGATTACCAAATCCCGAAAATCCCGATCTAATGCTCTAGATCCCTTTTTCCTACATTCGGCCAACACTAAGCATATTAGCAAAGAGCCATTCGGCTACATAGCAAATCCTGAAGGGTTAACGCGACCAAAATCCTTACCTTGCTGTCGATTTGGTTACCACCTAAATCCCGAAACTACGTGATAAGCCTTCCTTGAAATCGGCTAAGCACTAGTATATTCAAATGGTTAGCTTTCGGCTTTTTAGATAACTAAGAGATGAATTGAATCAGTACGAAACCTTACCACTAACTTACCAAAACTATTGACAAGGAAAAGATGCTCCCGATCTACTGCTTCAAAATCCCAAAAAATCCTAAAAGAAAATCGATTTCATGGTTGATTAAAAGTCAAGACAAATGCCAAAATTCGGCTTTTGTTCTACACATGTCGACAGAGAGGAAATAAGGAAGAATGGTGGAGATTCAGACTTACCTATCCCCAAACTGATTTGAGAAGAGATCAAGGGAGATCTCTACTTGGTTGCTATTCGGCCAAAAACTGAGAAGGGATGGGGTTGAAAGATTTCAGCAATGGCTTTAGGAAAACAATGGAGGTTCGGCCAATAGTGAAAGGAGGGAATAGGAGAAGGATGAATGGTATTCGGCTTTTGATGATTGTGAGAAGAAGAAAAAGAATGATATGGAGGCTCAGTTATGATTCGGCTAAAGTGAGAAAGAAGAAGAAAGAATTGAGAGAAAGAAAAGAATAAAGAAAGTGATGGTGACTCAAATTCGGCTTAGGGGATTTTGGCTACTAGGTGACCGAATTTGTCATCCTAGAAGTCCCTTGGCCGGCCAACTTTCCTTCTCTCCACTCAATCCTCCTTTTCACTCTACCTTAGCCGAATCTCTAAGCTGTCAGACCTAATCCATACCTCCTCCATTAGAGTCCTTGTGCCGTCCACCACTGCCCTTCCTTGCTGAAAAATAAAACTCCAAAACGCTTCCCTTGCTGCTCGAACCTAAGCCCTTCTCACTCCCTGTGGCATCACCTTACAAGGCCCTAAGTGGCGCCTCCTTGCCACCTAACCACTGGGTTATTTGTGTCCTAAACCACACAATAATCTTCTTAAGGCCTAGCTCCCTTAGTTCCCCTTTTTGGGCTTAAAAATCCAATAACTTCTAAGGCTCCTACCTACATCCCAAGGTTCTTGAAGCCCCCAAATCACATTCAAATCATACTCAAGCATGCAATTACATACATTAAGTAAAAATGCATAACCCTAAATCCCAGATATTACACATATGGACAACTTTGAGGCAATTTTCAAGCCATTTGTCACCCTCAATAACACATGCATACTTACACATCTCAATGACATCTAACATGGCATAGATAAGCACTTAAACATTCATAAACATGGCTCATACATTGCAACTTCTTATCAATTTATACTTGCTTAAGACTCCATAATATGACAAATCCAATTTTACCAACTCATATAAAAATAAGCATCATTCCTAGATTTCATGCGTGTATTTTCATACCAACATATACTCACACAAAACTACCATCCTTCATCCAACTCAAGTTTAGTAAATCAAATGCAACACATCATCATACGACCATCAATAACCATAGGCCATATCATAATGACATTGGCACATGCACCCAATAATCAATATGAGCCACATCCCATGGCCTTATACAAAATGAATCAAATGTCATTATAAGCCAATAAATTTGGCTAAACCAATATGACATATAACAAAAAGACCAAGTCCCTATAAATGCCATACTCAAAATGTTGAGACTAACTATACCCAAAAGTTCCAATTGATAGTGTGATCAAATCTCCGACGTCCTTCGATCCCCGAGCTAGCTTGGCGATACTATAAGAAATGGAAAAGAAAGAGGAGTAAGCATAGAGTTTAGTAAGTTTGCATGTAGATAATTAACAGCATTAACCATGCATTATTGTACACATAACATAATATAATTTATCACAATGTCATCAAGTATCATAGATACATTTTAAATCGTGTCATTTACATAATGTATAATAGAACTCGTGACAATGATTTATTCGTTCACTTCTTACCAAGGTCTTATCTATTTATAATCTCAATAATTATGAGCTTTATGTACATACTTGTACCCTTTCAATGTGATCATACCTTGTCATTTCGTTGACACAACCTTTGGATTACCCATTGAACCACTTGGAATACTAAAGGATACTCGGGAACCACATACACACATCATCATAACAATGTCATATCCCAGATATGGTTTTCTTGGGATCATATATTGATGCCTATAGCCCAACTATGGTCTTACACGATTCTCATATCGATGCCATGTCCCAGACATGGTCTTACACGAAATCTCATAACAATGCCATATCCCAGATATGGTCTTACACGTAAACTCATAACCCTAATGTCATGACATTTGTATCCTAACTATTCCTAGGGTTCAACCGAGAGTTTCGCCGTATCAAATCTTTACCGAACGAATCCATAATGATAATTGTACAAGTCATGCAATAATAAAATATTAAATACATAGTATAAGTTGTATTATTTACACATGAACTTACCTCGGTACCAAAATATGGCTAACTATTCTATTTAGTCCACAACCTTGTTCTTTCCTCAGTTTAGGTCCGGACTCCATTTTTCTTGATCTATAATAGAAAATTTAGCTCATTTAATTATCACATTATTCAAATCAGTCCAAAAACAATACTTTGGAAAAATTATAGTTTTGTCCCTAAACTTTCACATATTTACAAATTAGTCCCTAGGCTCGTAAAATGAAATGTGTCCATTTTCTTTCTTACCTAAGCCTAGTCAAACCTAACACATGCTCATTACAACCCACATTTTCCTTCAAATTAGATTTTTACTATGCATTTTATAACTTTTACAAATAAGCCCTTTTTAGGTGTTTTCATCAAAAATCACTTAGTAAAAGATGATTATCACACATCAAACTTTCATAATCTAACATGAAACACCAAAATACATGCATGTCACACATGGTTCAAACACTAGACATCAAACCTAGCTCAAATAAATTGTAGAAATAGCTAGATGGGTCGATAACAACTTCAAAAATGTAAAAACATTAAAAACGAGACTATGATGCACTTACTATCAAGCTTGAAAGTTGAAGAAACCCTAGCTATGGAGAGCTTGAGAATTTCGACTATGGTGAAGAAGATGGACATCAATTTTGACTTTATTTTCCCTTTTAATTCTTTTATTAACCAAATAACCAAAATGCCCTTAATGCCTTTCTTTGAAATTTTACCTATCCATGCCCATTTTTGTCCATAAAAATAGAAATTGGTCAAATTTCTATTTAAGACCCTCTAATTAAAAATCCATGGCAATTTCACGCTCAAAGCTTCTAGAATGTATATTTTACAACTTTTGCAATTTAATCTTAAAAATCAAATTAGACACTCTATCAACAAAATTTCTTAACGAAACTTTCACACAATCATGAAAACATATCATGGACCTCAAAAAAATCATAAAAAAATATTTTTACTTCAAATTAGTGGTATCGAAACCACTATTCTGACTAGGCACAAAATCAGGATGTTACACTTTCTATCTTGGATCTCAAGGTCAATTTCTTAAAGTAAAAATATACATTGAATCAGCATCGATTTAGCATCTTTATTTGTGAATAAGTATTTAATGGTTGCATGATCAATAAATATTGTAACTTTGGTACGTATGAGATAAGAATGAAACTTGCCAAAAGCAAAAACTATAGCAAAAAGTTCTTTTTTAGTTACCGTGTAATTAATCTAGGCTCCTGTCAAAGTTCTGCTTTCATAGGAGATAGGATGAAACACTTTGTTTCTTCTTTGACCCATCACAGCTATAACAGCAAAATCTCTAGCATCACATATTAACTCAAAAGGTGAGTTCCAATCAGGTGTAATGATTATTAGGGCTGAGATTAATCGATTCTTTAATTCATCAAAAGATTCAAAGCATGCTTTGTTAAATTCAAAATTGGTGTCTTTCTCTAAAAGCATACACAAAGGTTTAGAAATTTTTGAAAAATCTTTGATGAACCTTCTGTAAAAACAGACATGGCCTAAGAAACTTTTAACTCCTTTCACACTAACTAGAGGTGGTAATTTTTCAATTACAACCACCTTTGCTTTTTCAACTTCAATATTATTTCTGGAAATTTTGTGTCCTGAGATAATTCCCTCCTTAACCATAAAGTGACATTTCTTCCGTTAAAGACAAGATTTGTCTCTTCGCATCTCTTTAATACCTTAGCCAAATTACTCAAACAAACATCATAAGTATTACCAAAAATAGAAAAATCATCCATGAATACCTTAACAAATATTTCAACCATATCAGTAAATATTGTCATCATGCATCGTTGAAATGTGGCAGGTGCATTACATAATCCGAAAGGCATTCGCCTAAAAGCAAATGTATCATATAGACAAGTAAATCTCATTTTGTGTTGGTCTTCTAGGGCTACAAATATTTGGTTATATCCCTAATATCCATCTACGAAACAGTAAAATCTGTTACCTGCTAGTCAGTCCAACATTTGATCCATAAAATGCAGCAGAAAATGATCCTTACGAGTAGCTTTGTTCAATTTTCTATAGTCAATATAGATTCTCCAACCCATGACCATCCTCGTTGGGATTAACTCATTTCATTCATTTTCAAAAATTATGACTCCACCTTTCTTTGGTACAAACTATACTGGACTTACCCATGAACTATCTGAGATGGGGTAGATAATTCCCGCATTTAACCATTTGATAACTTCCTTTTGCACTACTTCTTTCATGATTGGATTGAGTCTCATTTTCCCATCAATTATAACTCACTCGCCTTCTTCTAGGATAATCTTGTGCATACAGAAGGATGGGCTTATTCCTCGATTATCAGCTAAGGTCCAACCAAATGCCTTTTTAAGTTTCTTTAAAACTTTGACCAATTTCTCCTTTTGGTGTTTTGTTAGTTCTGCTGAAACATTCACAGGCAAAGTAAAACTATTACCCAAATAAACGTATTTCAAATAGGAAGGAAGTACCTTAAGTTTGAGTATGGGCGGTTCTTCAATTGAGAACTTTGGTTGTGTGAATTCTCAAACTTCTAACTCTAAAGGTTCAAACCGTGCTGGTTGAACATAGTTCCTCGAATTGGCCTCCATCAAAGCCATATTTTCATTACCTTCTTCATCTTCCAATGGTGGAGACCCTAAAGTGTTCTCCAATGGGTATTTAATAAAACTATTCTCCCATTCCATAGAAACTAAGGTTTCTAACTTCTTCATCATTTAACATTCCTCCGTCAAATCGAAAAACTTCATTGCTTTAAGAACATTAAATGTTACCTGATCATTATGAACTCTCATGGTTCACCTTTTTTGCACATCTATTAATGTTCTTCCTGTGGGTAGAAAAGGTTTCCCCAAGATGATCGACACTTTCTTATTTACTTCAAAATCTAAGACAATGAAATCAGCAGAAAAAATAAACTTGTCTACTCTTAAGAAAACATCCTCAATCATTCCTTTTGGATATGCTAAAAATCGATCCGCCAATTGGAGTGTCATATTCGTGGGTTTCACTTCACTATCGATCCACCAATTGGAGTGTCACGGTCGTGGGTTTCACTTCACTTACTCCCAATAGCTTGTTTGAAAATAAACTTTGGCATCAAGTTGATGCTTGCTCTTAAGTAGCACAAAGCTTTACCACAGTAAGATTCTCTAATATTACAGGGTATAGTAAAGCTTCTGGGGTCCTTCAGTCTCAAAGGTAGCTTGTTTTGTAAGAATGTACTGCACTCCTTCGTTAGAGCTACTGTCTCAAACTCACTAAGTCTCTTCTTCTTGGATAGAATATCTTTCATGAACTTCACATAGTTGGGCATTTATTTTAAGGCCTCCACCAATGGTATATTGATGTGAAGTTGCTTTAGAACATCCAAAAACTTCTTGAATTATACTTCTTGTTTCTACTTATTTGGTTAGAATTTTTGAGGACATGGAGGTGATAAAACTTTGGCTAGGACTGGACAACTTTTTTGAGGAGATAAATCTACATCTAAAGAAAATGTTAGCTTACCATAATTCACTAGTTTAAATTTTACCTCATCAAACTTTGTAAGTCTTAGCTCTTCTGGTGCAAGAATTTCAAATGTTGGTTGACTTTCCTCTCCCTTGGTATGTTCTTCTTCAACCTCAACTACTTTGGGTTCCAAAGTCTCACCACTCTGTAACTCAACTACCTTGCAATTTTCTTTACCTAAATTCCTTGGATTTTTTGTATCGCTTGGCAAGGCTTTGTGCGATCGATTACGAAGCTCCATAGCTAACTAACCTATTTGGTTCTCCAAATTTTTCAGTGTTGCTTGACTTTGTATTAAGGCTCCATTTTTCTCCATGTACGCCTTCAAAAAATTCTCCAAACTATTGGATGATTTAGCTGGTGGTGGTTTTGAAACTTGTTGATTAAACCCTTGGGATTGACTTGGTCTATGTTGCATGTAAGTGTTGTTCGATCCATTTCCTTGGTTAATCCAAGAAAAGTTTGGATGATTATACCCCAAAGGATTGTAGAAGTTGGACTATGGTCTTTGTCCACTTTTATTTTGGTGTTGATTTCCTACATAGTAAACTGGCTCAGGATTTGATGGACAATTCTCGAAATAATGACCATCCCCACAATATACACAGGAAATAACCTCGAATTGACTTGATGGTTGGGATGCAATAAGATTAAAACCATTAGTAGCAAACTATTTCAACATTGAAGAGGTATAAGATACCTGAGCTAAGAGTGAAGTAAGAGGGCATCTACTTCATGCACTCTAGCTACTCGTCTTCCTGAAGTTGCTCGATTTTTCAGCCACTGATAATTGTTACTAACTATTCTCTCAATGATTTTGTAAGCCTCATTATAAGACTTTGACAAAAGAGCACCATTTTTAGAAGTATCTACCACCAACCTTATGTATGCGTTCAGATCGTTAAAAACATCTCCAACTAGATGTAGTGTGGAATCCCGTGGTAAGGACATCTACAAATTAACTATTTGAATCTTTCTTACGCCTTGTATAGGGGCTCGTCATCCAATTGTTGAAAAGTAGTGATCTCATTTCGCAACTTAGCATTTTTGCTAGGTAGGAAATACTTTAGCAGAAAGAACTCAGCTAATTCTTTCCAAGTAGATTTTGAATATGGTGGCAACAAATTAAGCCATTCTCGTGCTCGATCTCGATCTTGCAACAAATACAAAAACAAATTCAATCTCAATGCGTTTTCAGTTGCACCGACTATCTTAACTGAATTGCTCACGTCCATGAATAGGCGAAGGTGCAGGTGTGGATCTTTTGTGGGCATATCACTAAATTGGACCATGGTTTGAAGCATTTGAAACATCACAGGTTTCAATCCAAACCGTGGTGCCTCAATCTCTGGTCTCCTAATTCTCAGATTTAACTCGTTAAAAAGTGGCACAGGGTACTATCTTATGGCACGATCCTTATCATCAACAATAAGGACTGGATTTTGAACATTAGCGGCTCCATTCCCTTGAACATCATTTTGATTTCCAAGGTCAATTTTGGCTTGTCTTTGAGCTAATCTTTCGCGTCTTCTTTGTCTAAATGTCCACTCAATTTCAGGGTTTATAGGTAATAAATAGATTATTCAATCTATGCTCATAAACACTTGAAAATAAAATCACAAAAAATTAAAGAATAAAGAATTAATTAGTAAAGTTAGAAATAAAATAAAAACCAAATTTCAAAGAATAATTTCTCAAAAATGATTAAGGCAACATTCCTTGAAAACAATGCCAAAAACTACTAATGCGTGGTTTGTGTAAGTGTAAACAGTTGTTATCAAGTAATAAGTAAGTAAAAGAGTTATCATCTCCACAGGGACTGTATATGATAATCAATATTTTGTATAATTAATATTCAACAATTTGGTGAAAGAAACACAATAATTCTGAGTGTTGATTGATGATTAAATTAACTTAAATGAACTAAATGCAAGATGATCCCTAAATGCAATGTATGAAATAAAATGAATAAGATGGATTTAGCAGCAGAATTTACAAGATTTCAATAATGATAACATGAATAGGCTAGAATAATTACATCATTCGACTTGGTTCATTTTTATCATGTTCATAATGTTTTAGAAAATCTTCCATGGCAACTCGATCTTTCATGAACTTTTTGAAACCAATATTAAGTCCTTTCGGAATCTTTTGCTTAGAAAAACATACATACTAACATGATCATATTTAACTAAAGGTTTCTTATAGTTTATGTGAAGTAACAAGGACAGATAAGGTTTGAAACAATTTAATCACACAACCTTAAAAGTTATGCAAGGTAATAAAGCTCTCCCGAGTTATTACGAGCTTTTAATTTAATCGGATCAGGATCTAAATTAAGCATGCACCTTCCAATTATTGCGTCCATTAATTGTCGTCTGGTCAAGATAGGTCAACTAATTCTAATGCATTCAATCACATTTTAATGAATGAAATACATGCATGATTTTAATTGAAAGCATGATTGATTGAGGCATAGAATATTATGAACATAACTCAAATGAACTTTATTATATAAATGCAATCATTCTAACTAAATAAAATTAATCTATCATCGTTAATGAAAAAACAACAAAGCAACTTGCAAACATAATGAATAATTAAGGAAGAGCAAAAAGGAAGAACTCTTTGATAAGTGTGTGGTCACTAATCATGACAGCTTCCTCCAATTCTCACGGTTGGTCCTCCACAAACTGCTCCTTAGTGTGGCTAGCCAAGAGAAAGTTTTCTCTCTAGGAATTTCTTAGCTAAAGGAAAAGAATGAAAGATAGAGAGAAATGAAAGGATGGATGAATGTGTGTTAAAGGATGAAACGAGGAATTATTAAGGGATAATTGAATAGTGGAAAAAAAAGTCTATTTATACTTGAGGGTTGGCTAGTAGGTTTGCTAAAAATAGCATTTTGAATCCCATGATATGCTCTCATGCTTGGCCGGCCATATATTGTGGAAGGGAGTGGCTATTGGTTGCTTGATTCATGCTTGAAATCATGTTTGAATCAAGCAAGGTGGTGGATGATTTCAAGGTAATTGTTGATGGTTGATTTGTGAATGTTTTGCAAGTGTGAGGACCTCCGGATAAATATCCCAAAAGTGAATTTTGAGTTGCCCAAATGCCCTTGTGGACTTGGGCTTCCTTTTCCCTTATTTGGACGGGTTGATGACCCAAATGTTTGCCAAACTTGTTCATCAATTACACCAGGATACATTGGATCAGGTTAATTGCATCCTGACCCAAATTTGCTTGATGTTGCCGTCCATGTAGAGTGAAAATAGGCTCATGTCCATGTGGATTTAACAAAAAAAACCATTCATAATTCCTTTGTCCAACTGCAAAAGATTAAATCAAATTTAATATGTCACATAAAATAATAAAAAAATTAAATTATGCACATATTTAATGCAAAATAGCATAAAATTACATTCTTTAGCAAATCATGCCCTTTATTTAAATATAAACATAATTCACCCTTTTAACTATCAAATACTCAGGATTAATATTATTTTTAAGTAAAAGGTTTTATAAACTACTAAAAAAACTATATGAATTAGAGTTTACGATGTATCAAATAATTACTCTTAATTAATAATAAACATATTAATAAAATAGTTTAAATTTTAATTAATATTTTTTGTTTGAATGATAAGATTAACTTTAATATTTTGTTTGAATATAAGAGGTAGTATTAAAATTATTGCCTATATTCGTAATCTTGTAAAATGTTGTAAATGTGAGATTACGTCTCTTACGAATGTTTGAAATCTAAACATGATAATCACATTCTCAAAATCTTGAATTACAATAGAAAATGTAAGATACTACAAATCCAACATTTTTGTTTTAATTTTATTTGAAATAAATTACTTTTAGGCTTTAGGTAGTGTTTGGAAAGCTACTAGTAATTGAATTTGGATGTAATTGTTTATAATTACACAGTGGTGGCATGTTTAGGTAGCCATTGTAATTGGTAGGTCTACTAAATCTGGTGTAATTGAAGCACCCTAATTATATTTTTCAATTTTTAGGGAGAGCTTGAGGAATTGAAGTAATAATGCGAAAATTACGCCAAAATCTAATTACCTTATGGCTTTCCAAATACTCATATATGATTTTAAAAATTAATTTTTATACAAGTTTAAAATAAGAAAATTATATCATAAGCATGAACACATACGAGTTTTTGGGATGGTTATGGCAAAAAAATTCTAAAGTTATATTATAAATCCTAAAAAAATATTATAAAAAATTTAAGCATATTTTTATAAAATTATGACCAAGAAATATATTATAAAAATAATATGCTTGTGATAAAAGTGTTATAATATATTTATTTATAAAAATTATGACAAAATATTAACATAATTTATTTACATGTCCAAGCTATATATTATAAAAATAATATACGTATTTATAAAATAAAAAAAGTTATAATTTGAGTCATAACTTATTTATAAGGTTAAATTCTATTATTAGTCTCGTACTTTGTAAAAGCTATAGATTTAGTCCTTGTAATTTTATTTGATTAATTTTAGTCGCTATACTTGTCGATTTGATAAAGTTTAGTCCTTATACTTTTCAAATTTTGAAATTTTGTCATGACCCAAACAATTACAATTAAATTCATTTGGTTAAATTCAATTATTAGTTCTATGCTATGTGTACTATTGTAGATTTAATCCATTTTCTCTAATTGGATTATTATAAGTCCTTATACTTTTCGAATTTTGAATTTTTGGATTTTAATGAGTAGTTTGTGACAATAATAAGCCAACATGACATTACATATATGACAATATATTTCGTGCATCGATTTTGAAAATAGTAGAATTTTACTCAATGAATTTAATAATTATCGTTTAGGAGGATTGAAATTTCAAATTTTGAAAAGTATAGGGACTAAAATTACCACATAAAAGTACAATGATTAAATCCACAACTTTTGCTAAGTTTAGTGATTAATAGCATAATTAAACCTATTTTAAAAAATAATTGTATAATGCTATGGCAAAATTATATTATTTATAAGAAATGTTATGAAAATTATTGGACACTTTGTACTTTTTTTTTTTTATAAAATAATATATTATAAACTTTATATATTTGGTGCAAGTACAGAATTGGGAATCTTCAATCTTGACGAAAATATGTTTCAGAGTCAATTTCAATGGTGTTTTTTGAGTTGTTTTCTTGAATATTCTATGACAACTCACTCCTATCTTATTTTTGTCATATATACGTCTTATAATGCCCGTAAAACCTAAAAAAAAAGTGATTCCCTGTAGTTTAGTTTCAAATTCGTGAAATTAACATAACCTATCACATGGCCATGTGGTAGCCCGTGTGGAATGGGCTAGCCCATATGGCTCATATAGCTTGCTCTAATTTTTGTTTGTTTTTCACTTCTTTTGCTCCCAAATGCTCTCCTCGGTATAAAAACATTATTTTAAAGTATTAGGAGCATAAAGTTCACCATTAACATCGAATAATCACCCAAAATCACATTAAGAATGAGATTAAAACATGTTACTTTTAGCACTTATCAAATATCCCCACACTTTAGCGTTTGCTTGTCCTTAAGCAAAATTCTCAACCCACATTCAAGTTAACTTCTCTCAATTTATTGTTTTCACCCATAATGTCTTAGGATAATTTACAAATAATCATGCAGAGGAAATTCACAATAAAATGACATTAAACAGCACAAGCAATCCAAGCAGAGAATTTTAAGCTTTAAAAAATTAGGCATCTCCCCTATCTCAATAATTACTTGAAATTCAAACTCAACAAGAAATAACATTTCACTAAAGATTTACTCAAAACACTCAAAGTGTTTAATGTTCAAGTAATATGCACTCAACGATCGAACGAGAAATGTTTTTACCATATGCTTGCTTAAAAATCAAATCTCCATCACTATATAAATGGGATGACACACCTATCAAGAGGTCTTTATAAGGATGTAAAGGGGCTTAGGTTAAGGGTTAACATAGATATAGGTTACAAGTTAACATTAACGGGTGATAGAAAAAATGTGTTAGGATCAACGAGGTTTACTAGGGGTTAATTCAATGGGTAAGCTATTTAAAGGTTAAATAGGTTAAATTCTAAGTGTCTCTATCATCTCAGCATATTAAATCAATAATGTGGTCTCGACATACATATTAATGAAGCAAGTTTTAGAATGACAAATCAAGTTGACATACTCACAATCAATTTATTGCATAAAATAAAAATCAAACAACAAAATCCATCGTAGGGTTCATCTCCCTAGGTATTTAGAAAATTAGTTCATGCTTGAAAATAAAACATCCAAGACACAATATAACCGAAAGAAATAAAGAATCTCATTATAATCTCCTAAGAAATCAACTGGGAATCTTCAATCTTGAAGGAAATGTAACACCCCTAACCTGTATCCGTTGCCGAAATAGGGTTTCAGAGCGTTATTAGGATTTACAGATCATTTAACAAAAATTTTGATTCATATAATATTTATACCTGAAATCAGTCAAAGATAATCATATATACATGTCATTTTACATATCAATCTCTTACCATTTCTTCAATAACATATTTCATATAATTTCAACATCAATAACCTTATTATCTCAACATGTCACACTTGAATGTATTACTCATCTCAACTTACATAATTTTCATGTATCAACATATCAATATATTTATGTATATGTATATATATTTCATGTATCATCATTTTCATGTATTTCATGTATATTTATTCTGGTAATAGTTCATTTCGAACTTAACATTACTCAAATTCCATGTACATATACTTTCCACACCGTGTGTCCATATAACATGTACAAATCATTATATTTCAGGCATATACGGGTAATAATTCATTTCGTGCTCGTATTTTCTCATGTCAGGATTTTACCCGTTGAATTTATTTAAATATCAATAGGTACACATATTTCAGATCAATACCAATTATAACCATAAGTCTTTCAATATTAATTTCATATGTCACTTACCAATTTTTGTCAAATTAGAGAACGTCTTACGGATTTGAGCACGTCATTTTCTTAATGCCACAATCCACTTTGATCTTGCACATATATTGCCATGGCCCTGCCATGGTCTTTACACTTTATCACAATGCCATAGCCCAGCTATGGTCTTTCACTTTAATTACGATGCCATAGCCCAGCTATGGTCTTACACATACACACGTTACACTTTAATTATGATGCCATAGCCCAACTATGGTCTTACACGTACACACATATATTGCCATGGTCCAACCATGGTCTTACGTTCACAATTGCCATAACCCAGTTATGGTCTTTTCACTGGAATGCCATGGTCTCATCCGTCAATTCATCACTGGTCATGGAACGATCGTACTCAATCCAGCGTTCTGCTCAATTTGAACTCTTGCTTCGATTTTCATATTATCATACTTATCATAATAAAGATATGGAATAATACATTATATAATCTCAAATTTTAACATTCAATCATAAAATCTCAACCATATGAACTGACCTAGCTAAATTGCAGAAATACCAATATTCAAGGGCATTTTGGGGATTTTTCTATTTTCCTCGATTTTTCACCTGATCTTGATCTAAATTAGTAATTTCATTCAATTTATTAATTTAAACGCTAAAACAATTCATTTCCTTTAATTTGGTCTTTTTTACATTTTTACAAAATTGCCCCTAAAGTTTTACTTTTCTTCAATTTAGTCCATGAGCCTAAAACATGCAAATTATCCATTTTTAAAGTAAAACCATACTAGATGAATAGTCATATATTTTTATCCTCCTCCCCTCCATTCCACATCCTCAATATACATATAATTCCATTATTTATTTATATGTTCATATCAAACTGTCCACTTGAGTCATAGTCACTAAATTATTTATATCTTGAGCTACAGAATTCCAAATTAAGATCATCTTGATGTTTTAGAAACTTGACTCAAATATATTTCTACCATAAAAATTTAAGAATTTATAGTTTAGCCAATAAGTACAATAAAATCTTCAAATTTATCCATATTCTGCTATTTGACAGCTTCGACCTTTCTTCACTAAAAATTAATTATCTAATAAGGAATTTGGATGATGTTCCTGTTTGTTTCTCTTTAAAATAGACTCATTAAGAATTTAAAAATTAAAATTTAAGCCCCCAAGTATTTTTATACAATTTTTAATGATTTTCAAAAATCAAAGCAGGGGAACCCGAAATCATTTTGACCTTGTCTCACAAAATTTATTATATCTCATAATTTACAATTATATTTCTTACACTGTTTCTTCTATGAAAAAATAGACTCAATAAAATTTAATTTTATATTTTATTCAACCTCTAATTCATTTTCTAAAATTTTTTAAAGTTAGACTACTGCTGCTGTTCAAAACTATTTTAGTGCAAAATGTTTATTACTAAGTTTATAACACCCTTATTTCTTTTCTCTATAATATTTTCCATCACTTTCTCTTATTTTCCTTCACTAACATATCAATAACATAAAACCTCGAATAAGAAAACTCTACATTAACATCGATTCCATGCTTTTTCAATAATGTCAAACTTAAAAATATATTGAAATCTTGATGTTCTTACTTTTTCTTATTGATTTCAATCTTTAACTTGATTTTCTCTCTCCTCCAGCTTCTATTTCTTGAATCTAACTTGATATTCTAGCTCCTTATAGTCTCCTTGTCATCTTTCTCTCTTGATGGCTATAGAAATTCTTTTGATTTCTAAGTGAAAATGGTGAATTTTTGGTGAAATGACCAAATTGTAAAGAAAGTAAAACTTTCTTTCTTTCTCTCTTGTTCTCACGTTGATGCATGGAAAGGAAGGATGATAATTCTTCATATTTCCTTCCTTTTATACTAAATAAATAATAATAAAATAATAATAATAAAATATCTCATTAATAAAATATATTTCTCTAATTAAATAATTATAAAATATCATCAATATCATCATTGCCTTCTAGATTTCTCTCTCTTTCTAATTGACCATTTTGCCTTGTATTATCTTTTACAATTCCATCCTTGAGTCATCATTTAATTTGATAAAATTATAATTTAGTCCTTCATAATTCTTCACCTATTCAATTTAGTCCTAATTCATCAATTTTCCTTAGTTTCTAGATCATTTCACCCTTAAAATATTTGCACTATTGATCCTTTAACTTTTTCATATTTACACTTTAACCCCTCAAGTTTTGAGTATTTACTTTAGGTAACAAAACTTTTCTCACTTTTATAATTTAGTCCTTTCCTGAATCAAGATATCATAATATACTTCCCAATGTTGTCATAACTCAAAATTTTCTTTTTTTTGCTTTATTTCTTTATTTTACTATATCAAAGATAATATCTTATTGTAGAAATTTTCGGGGTATTACAGGAAATCTACTTCAGAGTCGGCTTTAATAGTGTTTTTCGAGTTGTTTTCTTAAATATTATATGACGGCTCACTCTTATCGTCTTATTTTTGTCATATATACGTCTTAGAATGCCCAAAAAAAACCTAAAAAAAAAGGTGAATTCCTACAGTTTACGGTGCAAATTCGCGAAATCGACACGGCCTACCACATGGTCGTGTGACCCACACGATCCTGTGGTCAGGACATGTGGAATGGGTCAGCCCATGTGGCTGCTGTAGCTTACTTCGATTTTCACTCCTTTTTCTCCCGAAGTTCTTCTAAGTATAAAAACGTGAATTTAAAGGATTAGGAACATAAAATTCACCATTAACATTGAATAACCACCCAAAATTGCATTAAGAATGAGATTAAAACATGTTACTTTTAGCACTTATCAAGTATGGTGTATATTTCATAACTTCATTCGTAGGTAGAATTGGGTAATCCATACTCTGAAGAGCAAATGGAAGAAGGAAATGATGAGTATATGTTAAAATGTTAAAGAGGAATAACCCAACAAATATGGAATGTTTGAGAAATTAGATAAAGTTGCATATGATGTTTATTTTATTGTTATTTTATTATTAACCGTATTATTGACTACTTTCTTGGATAATATATTTCTTATGATCATTTGATTTTAATTTGTGTTAGTCGTTTAGAAATTTCTTTTATTGTATTGATACTTTTTATAATAATTATTTTTTTAATTATGTAATAATTTGTACTACCAAACATACATAATAAATTATAATATAATTACACTATATGTCAAATACGTTTATGGAAATACAACTCTTTTTGAAATTACAATAAAATTTAACTACCGCCTTTAATAATTTCACTTTTATCCAATTATTTTATACCTTACAATTAAGAAATTTTATCCAAACTTTTGAAATAATAAAATAATTTATCAATCTTATTCGTAGTTAATATTAAGTTATATAAAATATATTTTTGAAATACAAATTAAATATTTATAATTTAGTAATAAAATTTGTTAAATTTTCATGGGAAAGGATTGTATGAAACAGTGACGCCACATCATCTGTATCACTTTTTTAATAGGTTTATGCCACATCGGTATTTCCATCCTTTGGGAAAGTATTTTATTATTATTTGTAATTCTTTCATAATGTTTTGATAATAATACTATTATATAGTTTTTATAGTGTTATCTTGTATTTTGTTTTAGTTATTATTTAGTATGAAATAAGTTCAATCAATATTTTATAAGCATATTGTTTTGGTAATTCGATATATTTTTATTCTATCTTGCTTTTTATGTTGGATTATTAAAGGGCTTATAAATCATTGAAAATATTAATTTTAGATTATTTGTTCTATTTTCAATCGGTTATCTAAACAAAGATCATGTTACTTCGATACTAACCAATTAATTTTTTTTTTATACAATTGAATAAGTAAATTGCAATGGGGAAAGGAGGAAAGATTTACAAATATAGAGACTGAACCTTAAACCTCATCTCAATCAATTTAAAATCCGCACAATATGCACAACTAAATATGCACAATATCAACACGTAATTTGTTTGTAAATTGAATACAATGACAAACATAATAGCAGATTGTTTTTGAAGGTGGCCTTTCTAAAACCCGCAATTTCATTGAAACATCACCAGAAACTTGAAGAGAACAAAGGCAAAGTAATAGTTATTGCAGGCACTTGCTTAGCTGTAGCGTTCTTGTTGCTTCTTGCTGGAGTTTGGTGACTTTATTGGCAAATTCTTTCACCAAATCATAACGCTGGCGAGAATCGAGTATAAGAGCTGTTGACCGAGTTGCTCTAGCAAGCGCAAGAAGAGCAAACCAACCAAGAAAAAGAACATCAGAAGATAGCAATAAGATTCTCTATTTCTATTTTGTTTCCTAATAATTTCATATCCTAGCTTGCAGAGCTGCGAAAGCTGTCACAATCTCTTCGGACAAATGATATGGAAGAGAAAAAGAAAAAGAAAAGATGAGAAAATTACGCAGTGCACCGACATACAGAACGCCATAGCTTTTGCCCGAGTTCGATTAGGGAAAATTTCGGTAGGAGGAGACACAGAGCAGGACCGACTCAAGTGCAAAAGTTAAGACGAACACGCATGTTGTAATCCATGTCCGTAAATCAAATCTCTATTTCCTTCGGGGCAATTTATAGTTTTCCACAATGAATAGCATGATCAATTACTAAAAGTTACGCCTCGATGAGTTGATAATTAATGAGATATAAAATGACTAATATTAGATATATTGGTAATCTTTTCATCCAAACACAATGAACTTACAACCAAGATTTCCAACTTATACAACCCAAACATCTCCAACAGTTGAAATTACCCACCATGTAATTATTCAAAACCAAAACCACATCAAGACCTGAAAATAACCCAGAAAAATAAATACTTTTAAGTTGTTATAATTACCTCCATCGCCATGAAAACACAGTAATAAATGACCATAATCGCCATTGAAGAGATGCCTAAACTAGACAAGATAGCGACAAGCAAGTAAGTTGTTCTCTCGAATTTCTTCTTAGCTAATCTCTCCTCCGATTTCGTGAGTTTGATTTGGTGACGTGATTGAAAGCTTCAGTAACTCTTTATGGCATCATTGTTGTTAATCATGATCTCCTTTTCACTCTCAAGGTTTTTCTTCTCTCTGCAACTCCATGCATACGTGAATTGAAACAAACCACAGTAGAGTTGGGTATTGCAGTTGAAGCGAGTAGTTGAAGCAACAAAAGCAGTTCTTAGGAAAAAAAAATAATAGCGAGGCGAGCGAGAGACGTGAAGATAGAATTTTTGGGGTTGAATAATTTTGAATTGGGATTTTAGCGATTTGGGATTAAAAAATCTAATTAAATGAGGTGTCAATAAAACATATCATTAAATGATTAAAAATTTAATTAAATGAGGTGTAAATGATATGTAAAAATTAGCTGATGTGTCATTAATTGATTGGGAATGGATACAGATGACGTGACGTAACTGTTTCATCCAATCCTTTTTCAAATTTTCATAATCAATTTTCAATTTCTCTAGCAAAAAAAAAAAGTTAATTTCAAGATCCAAATCATAATACTCTTTATCATAAAATAGAATAATTAATAGTTATATAAATTCCTTAATTATTTATATAACTTTTTGAAAGGAAAAATGTAAACAAACCCACATCAAACATTTGTAATATAACTGTCAAGCAAGGTTCCATATCTCCCATACAAATCAAACATTGAACAAAGCCCAACAGCAAGCTCACAGTGCAAAATATTCATTGAGTTTTGCTCATTTCAATCCTAGTCAGAGTTCCCATCATCGTTAATGGCGGCCACATCCGTTTGCTGATTATCACTTAATAGGTTTGAGGTTGCGGAGAAAGTAGCAGGGTCCCGTAACCCATGCGATACAGCTTGATCTGCAAAGAAGGTTTCGAGTAGCTGCAGAGGTGACAATTTAGTAGTGGAACCAGTAGTAGAAGTGGTGGTCGGGGAGGGTAGCTTAGTTCCAGACTCATGTTGTGGTTTTGTATTTGCAGATGGGGCTTTCGGTGTTTTCTTCCGGCCTGTTTTCTGCTTCTCCTTTCGTGCAGCAACATTTGCATCCGCGTTCTGCTTTTCCAGGTGCCTAATGTAGTTATCCAGTTTTTTCCGCGGGAATAGTTTTTCGAGCTTGTGATTAGCAATGCATCCGATGACCTTTCCCACCGCACCTTTTTTCTTATCTCTAATTTGATGCTGTGAGACCATTCAAATAAAAACACGGACACAGGATGATAGTTCATTAGCCAGCAAATCTTTGAGCACGCATGAATATAAAGAAATAAGGAAAACTTACCGGTTTCCAATGTGATTTTTGGGCCTCTTGATGCACACTCTGCATCAAATATTCCAAGTGAGCTTTCAGAATCTGTGCAGGTGGGAACTTGTCAACAAGATCTAATGCACATATGTATCCAATAGCCTCGAGCCGTAGGTTTTTCTTTACAAGTGTTTCGATCAAAACTGTCAAATTTAAAGCAGATTTTGCAGGTGGCATTAGATTACAGTCAGGTTTTATGCTCATAAAAAATCACCACCGAACTTCATAGGTTAGTTTTCCTAATTCATGGATATCATAATATTTCCAAGCAAATGACCGAAGGAAATGAAAATTTGACAACAAGATTGGTAGTTATCAGAAACTCGCTACATATAAAGAAACATACCCTTTACGAACCAATCAAAAATTTTAAGGTAAATGCTCCTTACTAGAAATTTCTTATACGGTATATTTTCTTGACGCCTTCTAAGGAGTTCTGTCAAATTTGAATGCTCTTTGCCAGAACATAATATATTTTCTCAATTTGTTCTTACCTTCAGCTCAATTATTTGACCTTCATATGTTTCAATCTGACATTGAATGCATGAAAGAAACCAAAATCTAGATGATTCTGAAAAATAACAAGCTAATATTTTACCAATAAGGACCCCCTTTGATTCCTTTCATGTGCCAATTAAGTACAGGATGCAACCAAAGAACTCCAGTAGCATCTTAGATTCAATAGAAATAACCCATTCTAGGGGACATTCCTGCACTATGCCTCATCATCAGAAGCTGTCGTTATAAACTAGCAATATGTGAGAACTAAGCAGAGAAGACAAGGATAACTTCATCTAACAGCTAAAAGAATCAACTAAAACAAGGGAAAGGATAAACTAGAAAAAGTAGACTAACCATGGATCTTATCTGTCAAACCAAGAGCCAGGCACAAAGCAGGAGACTGATGATACTCGCTTGCAATTACCAAAAGACCAAAAAGCTCATCCGCTTCGTAAGCAGAGATCAAAGAGTAGGTGACTATCAGCTGCAAGAAACCATAGGCCACCACACCTTTCAGTGCTCTTTCTTTCCAATCGAAAGCCAGCTTCAAAACTTCTTCGTTTACATGGGGATCAATCTGGAATGGAAATGTCCTTAACTGCTCCAACAAAAGAATGCAACTTTTTCTCACATGGCATAAGTTTCCAGAATTGAACCCATTCCACTTCTTTTCATGAGTATTCGATGACTCTGGTTTATTAAAAGTTGATATTGCATTCAAAACAAGTCTTGCAGGATCCGGGGCCAATTGAAGAGCCTCAGAAATTTCACAGCGCATAAAATTGTGATCTTCCACATGCTTGCATAGAAACAATATTAAACCCATTGCATTCATACTGGTGCTATAAGATTGTAGGTCAACCCCATGACAAGTAGATGAACAAGTGGTATAATGCTTAAACTTTGCTTCAGAAGGAACAAAGGCATCTGAATGAAAATTGTCTGATTGACATTGGTCAATCTTTACTTGAGCGTGATGGATACTGCTTTCTGTATGGTTCGAGAATCAACTAATTAGCATATATCGAACTCGTAGGTTAAAAATTAGAGTAAAAGAATAGAAAACCAAAAAAGATACTTGCTAAACTCTAAGCGTTTTCAGGACCTTTCATGCTATCAAAATTATTTAATTATAAAATAATAAAAGGATCTAAACCAAGAATTATGATCTTGTTTGGTAAAAAAGAATTAAAAGCAAAAATAGCCACAAAAATAAATAAATAAATAAATAAGAGATTTTACCAGGGGCAGCCTTGTCGACTGCTCTAGTTGAAGTGAAATGCTCCAAGCTCCAGGGATCACCGATTTCACACCCATGTTGCCAATTAAATGAGCTTGTGTCTCCACAAAAAGCAGCTGAGCCCCACAAACTACAAGGCACAGATTGATCAGCAATCGGGCTAATTGGTTGCTCAAGCAGTGATGGTTTTAAGTGAAGATTGCCACCAGCACTAGCAAAAAGGCTTGGTGCAGCCTCAGCTGACATATTGATGCAGGGCCGATTAAGTTCACCGTCCTGCTGCATTTTAGCTTTGGTTAAAGGGATTGGCAAATCCTTTTTCTTCTCTGCTTTCTGCTTTTCTCTTTGGGCTATATCATTCCCCAGTTCTTTCTGCCTTTCCAGATGCAGGATGTAGTTTTCAAGATCCTGAGGAGGGTATAGAGATTCAAGCTGGTGATCTGCAATGCATCTAATGACTCTTCTCATAATCGCAATTTCTTGGTCTATGGTCTCATTCTGCCAGCATGTTGAGTTAAAAGTCATAAAGATATAATGTAGGACACCAGCTGGATAACAGCTTAACCATTGAGAATACAGAGACACAAAAAGTGTAATGGTTACCAGTTTCATATTTGATATTTTGCCCTTCTGGTATTTTCTCATCTTCGAATACTTCAAGTGGGCATTCAGAAGGTGTGCAGGAGGGAACTTGTCAGCAAGATCGAAAGCACAAATATATGCTATAGCCTCAAGCCGTAGATTCTTATTTATGAGGGTCTCGATAAGGACTGTCAAATGTAGCCGAATAGTGCAGTTCTAATCAGAATGCCATTAAGGAGACTAGAAAACTATTACTGAAAGAAAAAGCACAGTGTCGACTTACTAATAGCTTTATAGTTTATAAATAGGAAAAACTTCCAATGCAAAAGAATGAGAAAGATGACAACTAGACAACAGCATGTAATACTTATCGAAAATTGACTTTTGTGGAGCTTGGTTCTAATCCCGGTGATGCTTTAGGTTCCCATAATAGCTTCCTCAGTTTCGAATTTTAAAATGAACAGCGAAAATAAAACAGAGGTCTGAAGAACTATGAACAACTAAATACATCAACATACTGGTCTGCCAATCCCATTTATTGACAATTCAGAATCATACTGCAACCAGTCAACCACTGTAGCATGAAAGCAGTAAAGATATTATGTTTCCAAGAATTGAAATTAGTCAAAAGATGTAAAATAGCTGTACACATCTTACGTCCATGTTCTAGTCAATGCACAATGCATCAACTCAAGGCATCAATATAAGCTCTGCAGATAAGAAAACAACAACCTAAAGAAAACAGCTAAAAGAAGTAACAATATCAAGAAGCTACTTAGTATATATAGCATCTAGAACAATATCCTAAGAAAGATCAGGATAGAGAGTAAACTCACTCGATATCTTATCAGCCAAACCAAGAGCCAGACACAGATCAGGAGACTGTCTATACTCACTTCCAGTTACCAACAGACAAAGGAGTTCATCAACGTTATAAGAAGACTTCAACTGGTATGTGATTATAAACTGCAAGAAACCATATGCCATCACACCTTGTGGGTACTTCTCATCCATTCTTTCTTTCCACTCAACCGCTAGCTTAAGAGCTTCTTCATTCACATGGGGTTCGATCTGGACTGAACATGTCACTAACTGCTCCAACAAAAGAATACAACTCTTTCTTGCATTGGATAAGGCTATTCCCTTAAACCCATCCCCTGACTTTGAACGATAAAAAAATGATGATGCATCCAAAACTAATTTTGCAGGATCCAAGGCCAATAGAAGTGCATTGGAAATTTCGCCTCGCATTAGATTATGATCTTCCACATGCTCAGACAGAAATAGCGTTAAACCTCTTGCATTCATATTGATACTGAGAAACTTTAGCTCAGGCCAAGACCAAGAAGATGAAGCATCAATATGCTGCTCAAACTTTGGTTCAGAAGGAACGGAGCTATCCAATTGAAAATTGTCTGCTTCAGATTGCTCAATCTTCACTTGAGAATGATAAATATCTCTCACTGAATTGTTAGAATATCAACTTGTGAGCATAATGACACACTTGTAACAGAATGTAGAATCACAATAATGAAAAACAACAATCCATAAATTTCACAAACTATAAGTACATGTGTACCTTTCCATTTATTTAAAAACATGTGCAAATTACAATCACTGATTGATTAAATCAAGAACAAGGATGAAGAACTATTAAACCTAAAATGAAAATCCTGATTGTTTAACAAAATCTTAGTAAAAGAAACAAATTTGCCAATGAACAGGCAAAAAGGTCATAAAATTCAAAGTGTGTAAAATGAAAATGTTTTCTGTAGGGATTTCACCAACAAAACCAATGATACAACTCTGCATGGGAGCAATGAAAAGACACTTACCAAAGGTTTGGTCAACGAAACCAAGGAGAAGACTCAATGTAGGAGCCTGTTTATGCTGAGAAACACTCTTAAACAGACTCTCAATTTCTTTGATATTAAATTCACTAGTCAATCCATAAGCACCCACAAGCATCAGAAAGACCAAAATCTCTTTATCATAAATGCCATTATCTTTTATATTTCCTTTCCATTGTTGCGCTATTCCCAGAGCCTTTTTCCTCAATTTCTGACTAACCACTGGCCTCAATCTCATCAACTGCTCCAACAGAATTACACAACTGTTCTTGACCACCCCTCTTTGAACTCCTATATTTGCCCTCTCTGAGATTCCAGCTTTAACTACATTCAAAACCAATTTTGCTGGCTTCCCTGACGTTTTCAGTGCATTGTAAACATCATCACCAATCCTGTCATCATTCTCATGCTCAGTTAAAAACATCAACAACCTATCAGCATCTGTACTTGCAATAAATCTTAAATCAGCAGAAGATGGAGAAGAAGAATTGATCTTTGTATCATCTATTGCCTCAGACATCACATTTGAAACCTCACCCAATTGCTCCATCTTTACTTGGGAATGGAGGATGCAGCTATCTGAACAGACAAAATCACAAAAAATTGGGAGCACAGAAAAAGAAGGTAAGTTTTACCACCAAAAGGAACAATATGATTAACGTGTCTCAATTGACTCAGGAAACCCCATGATCATTAAATATTTTTCTTTTTCTTTTGGAGACAATAAGAATATCAATCAAACATAATTTTACATGACATGACAAAGTAAAGATAGATTACCAGGGGCAGCCTTCTCAAAAAGTCCAAGACTATGACCCAACAAGGAAGCTTGCTTATGCTGTGCAACCCTCTTAAAAAGACTCTTAATTTCGTTGGATTTAAATTGACCAAGCAATCCAAAAGCACCCACAAGCATCAAAAACAATAAAATCTCCATATCATCCTCGCCCTGCATCCCCTTCTTTATCTTCCATGCTTTTGCCACAAAAATTGCTTGTTTTTTAACTCCTTTTTTAATCCCGGGCCTAGCTCTCATCAATGCCTCCAACAAAACCAGACAACTTCTTCTTTCCACATTTGTCTCAACCCCAACATTTCTTTGCTCCATGAAAACCCTTTTAACAGCCTGCCAAACCAGTTTTCCAGGATTATTAGACATTTTAAGTACATTATAAACCTCATCGGCAAGCTTTCCGTGTTCATTCTCATGCGCATTCAAGAACATCAACAACCTTTCCCCATCATCACTGACAATAAACTTCAAACCCAGTAAAGAAGAACCTTCTCCGATCAACACCTCGTCAAGTTTAAACTTTGAACGCTTACCCAATTCATTTTCTCTCAATTCAAGATCTTTGAGTCTATTCTCTATCTCAATTTCTTTGTACCGAAGCACATCGAAACGGGTTCGGATTCCACTTTGGATTGAGCTGGAAAGTTCCTGGATCTTTCGGCATTGAAGAGCAAGTAAAGAGACTGAAGAAGAACCACCCTCACACTGGAGCTTTTCGAGGGTGTTTACTAGGCCTTTCCATTGGGATTCTAACAGGATCAAATCAGCTGAGATATCATCAATATCATTCATTTGTTTTTCCCCTTGAAAACAGAGATGATTCCCGGAAAAGGAAAAAAAGGTAAAGAAAATACCCAGGAAACTGAAAGGTCGTCCAAACAGTGAAAGCTAAACTTAAAAACAGATGGCAGCGAAAGCAAGTTGACTACTTTTTCATTTGGGTCTTTGCTTATAGTTTTCTATTTTCACTCGGCCTCATCATCATTACCATGCAAGATTAAACACTGGTCAATTTGATCCATTTTAGTTTTTCTCGTACCGAGCTGTAAACAATTGGGCAAATGTTTTCCATTCCATGGGTTACAAAAATATTATTTTATGGTTGGAAGGCTGAGCGTAACTGTTCATCAATGAAATTTTGACCAGACATGGTTTCACAGTTGAAACAATTCGTTCACGTAGTTTGGTTGTTTGAGATTTAAAAATACTCCTTTTTAATGTTCCATTTTTATTTGTTTCAATACAATGAGCCCATCGCAACTCTAAATTTTCACAGAATAATCAGAACACCTACTCTTCTGTAGTCTCATTTTTGGTAGAGAAAGGGACAAACTAATTATGAATCTTGCACAGCAAAATCCTAAGCTCCCCTAAGAACGTGATCAAAGATTTCAAGGCCAAAGTCATGTCCATCCAAGAAACATAATTTTTTTATGGAAAAAAGGGTAAATTACTTAAATGATCGTCCAACTTTTCAGTCACTTTCATTTTAGTAGTCCAAAATTAAAAATTTTCATTTTGATCATCACCGTTAGGATAATTTTTCACTTTTATCGCGCATTCATCAAATCATTAACGTAACACGCCACCTCATTTCCACATATATTTCTTTTCCACGTTAAAAGAAATATTGCAAACCCCTTTTATTTTACTTTCTTTACCTTAAGGTGAAACCCTAGAATTGAGAGTTACTTTCTCATCTTTTTTATGGTTTGTCTCAGCCTGGGAAGAAAAGGGGTAGAGAATTGAAGTTCAACAGTAGTAATGGATTAACCTACTGAAATCCCACTATGCTATTGTGGATTGTATGTTTGTGTTGGTGTTATGCTTTTGGGTAATGAAATGAAGGGGAAAATCTGGGAAATTATGTGGGAATGTTGAGGTTATGAACTTTGTTAGCTGATCTTTGTGGGGAAAATCTGAGAATTTTTCTGGGAATGGTAAATATTGGTACTTTTGGGTAATGAAATGAAAGGGAATAAACTGAGAATTTCCCAAGTTGTAAAATTTGAAATTATAATGGCAATAGAATTCTAGTGTTCTGCATGTTGCTTCTTCTTATCTAATTTGCAAAGTTTCCAATTGTTATGTGAGTTGGTTTGTTGAGGTGGAAAGTTAAATATAAATTGAAGAACTAGAACCGGAAAAAAAGAAGTGTGTGTTTATGATCATTTAACCCAATGTGTTGAAGAAGAAGAATATGAGAAAGAAATGAGATAAATGACATGAATAAAGGGTTGCAAATTACCTAGACCATTGACGTGGAAAAAAATACATGTGGCAACGAGGTGCCGTGGTACGTCAGATGTCGTTAATAACTTGATTGTCAGGTGATTAAAGTGAAAGATTATTCTAACAGCGGTGATCAAAATAAAAGCACTTAAAAAATTAAGTGATCATCTAAATAATTTACCCTTGAAAAAATATACCTTACACCAAAATATATGTACCAAGGGATACATTTTTTTATGTATAATCATTCGGTGCCTATAAAAAACTCAAATTATGTTATTTTCATTATGTTTCTTTTATTATTTTATGACTTGTTATATCCTAAAGGCAAAATAAAACTTTAAGAAAAGTAACTCACACCTCAAAGTATCATTTATTATTTCACTTTATTTTGTTTCTTGCACCACAAGTTTTCTATCTTACCATCCAATGTTGTTTCACCAATTTGCATATTTGTCACAACAAAGCTGATCCACAAGATTTGAACTACAGCTCAATATAACTGAGGTCTCTTTTAAGCTATCACATTTAACTAATACATTTTAGACCTCCCCCCTCAAATCTCCCATATTAACTGTAAGCCATTAAAAAGGCCTAAAAGCTCCACATCAAGGACATTACACTACCCAAGGCTTCTGCAATATCTTAACATCCATTCGCCTCTACAATTACATACAATAGCTCATGTTGAAGCAAGACCTGCCCATGTCTTTAAAGCACCAGGCCACCATGTATATTGAGCTTGATCCAATCCTCGAGAGGTAGAGCCCAATGCCCATCTATCGGAATATTTTTAGATAGCGGGATTCTTTCGTCAGACATTTTAACATTCTCGATCTAGCACCAGCTATGTTCCATTCCTCATCATGGAATATCATCAAATTCCCCTGCTTCCATAATCACCATATAATGATGCCAAATAAAGTCACCCAACTAACATCCACGAACTCCAGAGACAAAGAGTTCTATGGATTAATAGTAATCCAAGGAATTAAATCGAACAAGAAAAAAGAATGAAGTATACGGGTGAGAACAGGGGCGAAGCCAGAGGGCTGACATGGCCCTGACCCCTTAAAATGTAAAATTATTATTTAGGCCTTTAAATTTTTTTAAAAATTTTAAATTAATAAAGGTAAAATTATATTTTGACCTTCTAAAATTATAAAAAATTTGATTTAATCCCTTACAAATTATAAAGATATAAACTATAAAAATTTAAAATTTCATCCGGCCCCCCTAAAATTTTGTTCTGGCTTCTCCCCTGGGTGGGAAGAAACGAAACCAAACCTCCTTAATAAGACAGCAAACACGAAGCACATGGAATGAATTCTCTAGACCATGGCCACAAGCAGACCACAAACTGTCGTGGGTAAGCCCTTTCCTCATTCGTTTACTATTAGTAAGCAAATGTTCTTTGAGTGTGAGCCATAGTTACAAAGGGTTAAGCATAAATCTATTTTAACAGGAAAAACTGACACAATCAATTTTTTCGATTTCGGTTTAGTCGATTTTTGTGACCTTTTCATTTTGAAATTCGATTTTGTCGATTTGATAGGTCGGTTTTCGATTTTTTGTTTTATGAATCCAACCGATTGAAAAAATCAATTTATATTATGTTATTTTTAAATCTTTTAAAATATATTTATCTGTTTATGATATATAATAAATATAATACCCATTGAACCCAACATAATTAAACCCAAACCATTACTCACTAAATTTTAAACCCATTAATTTAAGGGTAAATTACATCAATAGTCACTCAATTTTGGGGTAGCTGACAAAACAGTCACCTAGGTTTCATTTCAGTCACTCAAATTTAGAAAAGTGACAAAACTGTCCTTTTTATCGTTTTCTGTCACAGACATCATGGCAAAGTGATATGGTAGATAACAGTGTGCTTGGTGTCAAAAAACCCTCCAACTGGCCAGTTACCACCAATTTAACAGCCCTACCAGCACCAATTTAGGGTTAAAAAAAAAAGAAAAAGAAGAAGAAGAGGAGGAGGAGGAGAAGGAGAAGAGGAAAAATAAAGATGCCTAAAGTGATTCTGATGTGCTATTGTGGAAACCTAGCCAAATTAAACACGTCTTGGTCCAATGACAACCCAGGTAGGAGGTTTTTTAGGTGTAAGAAATTTGGCAGTAGGTTTCAAAAACCATGTCGCTTTTTCACCTGGTTTGATCCACCATTGATGCCCCATTCACAAATTGTATTGTTAGGTCTTTTAAAAAGTGAGGACATTGGAGGATGTAAGGAGGAGGGAGAAAAAAACATGGTTTTTGGTGCTTGTATTTGTAACTGTGTTGTTGTTCTTTAAATTCTAAATCAGCTTATGTTGTTGTTGTTAGCACTGAAAACCAGCTTATGTTTTGTAAGATTGTTGCTGGTATATTGTTGCTTATGTTGTTATACATGGTTGTTGGTATACATGGCTAACCAGCTTATGTTGTTGCTTACAAACTTCAAAGTTGAAAGACATGAAATAGGAGAATATGTGGTTGTTGCTTACAAATTGTTTTGTCATATTGTTGTTGCTTACAAATTATAATGGGAGAATATGTAACACCTCAAACCCAGCCTAGACGTTACGACCGGATCTGGCATGTCACATAAAAGGGTTGTTTAAAAATCGCGCGTTCATTTAAAAACTTCGTATTCTTTTTGAAACTGCGAGCTTTGTTGTTTGTGAAATTCAGACTTACTTTTATGATTTTCTTGTAAAAAAGTTATTATTATTTTCGAAAACTTTATTTGTTACTGAAGTTTAATTAAGAAATTGCAAAAACGTGATATTTTGAAAAACGATTATTGTAGTCTTAAGAAAACCCTTAGTATAATCATTAACAATTTAAAAATAGCTGAAGTGAAAGTTTAAAAAGAAAATAAAATCCAAAGGCCTTATTACAAAATATTAACCCAAAATAAATAATCTTAAAATAAAGTAAAAACCGAATTTACTAAGGTTCGCGAGAAATCACGCCGATGTATGGCTACCATCAAGTCCTCCGCGGCTCCAAATCCTCTATCGCTAGGGATTACCTGCAAGGTTATGGGGAAAGGGGTGAGTTAAAAGAACTCAGTGTGTAATCCCCTAAACGGTCTCTAACTGGGCCTGAGCACTTACAGCATCATTCTGGGTCTAAGCCCTATAATCATGATAATGCAAATAGTAAAATGCAACCCAACCCAATCCAACCATCACACCTCCCGTACCAGCCCTACACTCCTGTGGAGACCAAATCAACCCACCCAGCCCTACACACCAAGAATGCAGCCGAGCTACTAGAACATAAGCGGCTTAAAGCCGTCGGTAGGTCCACAATCGTCTTGAACGACCCATACGACCCTAACAATCAAATCGATAGGTCCACAATCGTCTCGGGTGACCCGTGCGACCCTAACAATCAAATCAGTGGGTCCACAGTCGTATCGGGCAACCATTCGACCCTAACAATCAAATCAGTGGGTCCACAGTCGTCTCGGGTGACCCGTGCAACCCTAACAATCAAATCACTTCCTCCAATTACAAAATCCCAAATCCCATGCAGAATGTCATGTATGCAAAGTACATATCAAAATGATGTATGAGATAAATTACCATCATAACTAGTTAAACAGAATACACACAATCAAACTAATCAACCCCTAATGGTATAACAATAATTTACCCACCAAGGGTATTTCAGTAATTTACCCACCAAAGGTATTTTAGTAATTTACCCACCAAGGGTATTTCAGTAATTTACCCACCGAGGATATTTCAGTAATTTACCCACCTAGGGTATTTCAATAATTTACCCACCAAGGGTATTTCAATAATTTACCACCAAGGGTATTTCAGTAATTCACCCTCTAAGGGTATTTTGGTAATTTCACAACCCAAAGGTATTTAGTAATTTACCCTCCAAGAGTATTTCGGTAATTTTGCAACCCAGGGGTATTTTAGTAATTTTATCAATCCCTCAAAAGGTCTACAGTCACCTCAAGCGACTCAAGTATTCTAAACAGAGATAACGATGCGAGTGGACCTAAGGCCCATTCTCGACCCAAGTGGGCCCACACATTTGTGTGGCTTATTTAGCCCAAACCTAGCCACAGATATAATATTCACATAGACCAGTTCACTATCTACTGCACAATAATACAATTTATTCATATGGGCCTCAGGCCCACTTGGCCCCTTTCGGTCAATCGTAGCTCAAACAACATCAACCCACAAGAATACTCACGGTGGCCTCAACTATCGCGTCGAAGCTCCCCACGTGCGCTCGTACGCTTGTGTGGCTACCATCACCATGTGACCGGTATTTCGGCATTTGTCACTCTACAACTAGAGTAGGGCGAAATACACACCTGATAAGAGTCTGAAGCTAATCCGCGCTCCGAATGCTCCTATGCCCAAACGCCCACCAAGGTATGCTTTCCGATGTGGGATCCCTCCTTCAGTAGAGTTTAAATCCAACACAACTCTGGCCGTCCAATCCGCAAAATAAATACTCCCTTGCTTGTTATGAAATTCGAACCCAAGCTCTCCCATCAGCCAATTCACGCCACTTACCACTAAGCCACAAACTCCTCTTGTGTCTAAAATCATGCGCAACTAAATATAAATCTATGGGCCAAAGTCCAAGTTCACTTAAAAATAAATCAAAATGAGATGCAAGCGCCAAAGCTTGAACCTTAGACCCCTTGCTTCCTTATGGCGTCACCTCATTGTCTCTTATATGGCGTCACTTTGCCACTACACCACAAGCTCTTTTTATGTCATTTTTCTCCACATTTTATTCTTAAAGCCTACCTACTAACTCCTAGGGTTTTATTCACCTAAAAGCAAAATTTTCCTAAACCTTAAGTTTGATCTCGGGACTTCATAGAAGCCCCCTAACCTTCAAAATCACTCACCTAATAGGTCCAACTTGCAATAATGCCATTCTCATATTCTCAAAAATTTTAAACGCTCCTATGCCCAAGGCCCAATGGGCCCAGTTCTCCTAGGACCAATTTTGGGATATTACAGAATATGTGGTTAGAAAGTTATTTTGTATTATTTGATTTCATTTCAAAGTTGAAAGACTTGAAAGAATGTTTAATCTTCATTTCATTTGTATTTCTCGATGCTTATATGTTAGAAGAGATAACAAGATGAAAAAAAAAAAGAGAAACATTTGTATTTCTCAATACTCATATGTTAGAAAAGATAATACAAATTGCATGGATCAATGCTCATATATTAAGGGCAAATGTCAAACTGTTTACAAAAGGAATGAAGGGCAAATTATTGCCAAATTTTCCTACAATTCAACACAATTGAACAGGTGTGAATTGTAGCCAAATTTAAAAAAAAAAAAAAATTAGTGACTATGCTTAAGTTTATCATCAGTAGCAATCATAGGCAAATTTAAAAAAAATTATTTTGCCTAAGTTAATAAATCAATAGCAGACAAATTTACACAATTTCAAAAAGTTAACAAAATAAGGTCTGTTCACAATGTCATCATTAGTCTGTCATAGATGACTCTTGAGTAGGAGGCATCCATCTAACAGTGGTTGGTTTCCTCTTGAATGGGAGCATTTCTCTTGGGGCAACATCTTTTTGGTGAGTTGGGGCAGATTATTGATAAGTTAGGGCAGTTTGTAACTGAGTGAAGGTAGCCTGTTGAGTTGGGGTACTCTTTTGTTGATTTGAGGTAGCCTGTTGCTGAGTTGGGGCAACCATTTGGTTGTGAACACCAACTTTGTGTCTTTTTACATACAGCAACACGTAAAATCCGTCAAACAAATTCATAACAGAAGTAATATAACTTAAGGCAGATGACTTACTAGAATGTTTTGGCCAACTTCTTCTTTGCAACTCCTCTTATTGTGGCCTATTTTTTTGCATTTACTGCACATCATGTCCACCCCTCTCTTGCTCAACCTTTCTGTTGTTTGTGGTTCATCAGTTCTTTCCTTCTCATCTTAGTAGGTTTCCCAGGTGGCCTTCTTAGTGTACGAGGCAATATCGGCAACATGTTTGACAAAGACACCCATTGTTTAGGACCCTTTACTGGCCTTATAAAGTTGGAGTAAATGTCAAGCTGGGTTTGCTTGGTGTACCAGGTTTGTACGTAGGTCTCTGAGAACTCATCTTTTAGATGAATGATAGCCAATGCATGCGTGCAATGGATGCCAGTGAGATCCCAATTCCTACAGGAATAGGAATTCTCAACTAGGCCCACCACATGCTAGCTGTCTAGACCACATTCAACCTGATACCTGTCCCCACCAGCATGTGATGGAACAAACATAAAAAACAATCTCCATGCTTGGTTAAAAAACAATCACTAAAATTACATTGTGAGTAGCCCTACCAACAATCATACACACACATACCTAAAAAACAGTCACTACATACACATTATTAAAAAAATAGTCACTGCATGCATATTCAAAAATAGTCAACAGCATGTGTCCATCCCTACCAACAATCATGCACACACCTAAAAAGTAGTCACTACATGCATATTTAAAAATAGTCAACAGCATATGACCATCCCCACCAACAATCATACATAGACAAATTAAAAAACACTGCATGCATATTAAAAAATAGTCAACAGCATGTGACCAGCCCCACCAACAATTATACATAAACAGATTACAAAAAACTGGATGCATATTAAAAAATACTCACTAAAACAGAATGTGACCAGAAACATAAAGTCAGAATAAAGGCATCAGAAAGATTATTAAAGGAAACTTTACCCCCAATGAATATTTGATATTGACATCCAGCTTTTTCCTGATCTTTGGACACAACATTTCTTTCCATTTTTCAGCTTCTTCTTTCTTCTTGACAATTAGCAACATAATCTTGGTCCTTGCTGTTTCCATCATAGTCAGAATAGGTTTCCCTCTTGCTTCCAGTATCATCTACTAGTAAACAATATAAAGGATTAGTGAACTGCTAATGATTAGTAAGAAACATAAAACATATGGGTTTACCTTATTAAAGGATTTAGAAAGATTATTCACCAACATGTTAGAATGGATCCTAATTGAAAAGTGAGACATTGACCAGTGAGTAGGGTTATTTTCCTTCAACCAATCATAAGCATGTTGATTGGTTTTCTTCAGTTCATCCATGGCATCATCAAAATCCCTTGTAGTGTTTGCTCTGGTAGCTTACCAAAGTAAATCTTTCAATTCCTTTGTTCAGAAACCAATCTTCTTGAAATTGGCATGTAGGTGTCTAACATAGTGTCTTGTTTTTGCATTAGGAAACAACATACATATTGCTTCTAAAAGTCCCTACAATTAGAACAAATATAATTTAATTCTTTGACAAACCTTAAACCCTAAATAGAAACAACATAAAAATAAATAAATGAAGTTTTACCTTTTGTTTGTCAGACATGAAATATATCTAGTATGAGCTCACAATTTCCAAGCCTATTGCGAGCAGCTCTAAGAACCAAAGTCATGATGCTTGGTTTTCACTTTCGACAGCAGCATATGTAATAAAATAGATGTCATTATTTGCATCTATCCCAACAGCTGCAAGTAAGTAGCCACTATAGTAGCCCTTCAAGAAACATCCATCTAAATCTACTATCCTCCTATTACTAGCCCTAAAGCTATCTTTGTATGCCTGCAGACAGACATATATCCTTTGAAACAACCTATTATCCAAATAAAAGATTGTTGTTGTTCCCTCATTTTGGGTCTAAACCTTTAACAAATACTTATAAATCTTCTCATATTGAGCCTTATGAGCTCCTTTCATTAATTCCAATGCCCTAAGTTCAACCCTGCTACATTTGGTTAGTGAAACTATGCAACATAAATCTCTTTTGACATCTTATTGTAATGATTTTAGAAAATAATCAGGATCAACAATGAATTTTTCTTTATAATGTTCACCTATCCAAGCTGAGGTTACATTCTTATTTTTATAGACTTTAGAACAAGTATGGTTAGGGTTTGAACTCCTAATTTTCCAAGTCTGGTCAATAGGTTTATTAGGGTTTAGTCTAGAGGCCCAAATAAACCAAGAACATTTTTCACTACAGATTGCCTTTAACCTTTTTAGATTGGGAAACTTAATAAAATAATTATTTAACCTACCATACTGCTTGTCAGCTTCTTTTGAACTGTCTTTAGACTTAAATAATATTCCAACCTTAAGTCTAGGATTACTCATGTCATTATCTGGGTTGAACTCAGGCCAATTTTGGCCATGTGAGTCAGATTCATGTGCACTATCTAACCTCCCAGAATCATCACTATCACACGGTTCACCTAGTTCTTATCGTCCATGTTTAAAACATCTAAATTAACTCTTATCCTATTAGACACATCACTTTCAGATGCATCACTACCAAACATTTCTTCTTCATTCTCATTAAAATTGTCATCAATTAAACCTGCCAAACAAATTACTCATCAATAAAGGCAGACAACATAGGCAAACACTTTAACCATTTCTGTCAGACAATAACCAATACAAAAATAATTTAATACAAACACAACCATTCCTGTCATGCACATGGCAAACAATAACCAAACACTTTAACCCTACACTTAGGTAATGACAGACAATAACTAATACAATATAGAAGGTAAATAACAAATTTGATATTGCCACATACAATATAGTAACTAGGATACAAATAATGTCAGATACAAACAATAAACATCAGTTTGATAATGTCATTCATATAATGGTAGATACAAACAATAAACATCAGTTTTATACAAACAATAAACATCATGAACATGGCATACCATATATATTATCTGTCATTCACTTTAATAACCAAACTCTAATCTGTCATGCACATTAATAACAAATAAAACCAAAATCGAAATAACCCTAGATCAAAATCAAAATTGAAATTGAAATCAAAATAACCCTAAATCAAAATAACCCTAAATCTAAAAAATAAAAACTAAATGCAAAAACTTACCCGTTACAATGGATGTAACAACATTGGCAGCTTCTCTTCTATTGACCATTGTCACTGAGAATTAAAAACACTGATAGGTTTCTGGTTTCATCTTCTTTTCTCCCCAAACAGAAAAGACCAAACGTTTTCTAACATTATACCCTGTTAATCAATTATCAAATTGATTTGTAACCTTAAACCAACCTTCTTAATCCATTCCCAAAGTAGTTTCAAACCCAAACCAACCCAAATCACAATCAATTTTTTCCCAAATTGATTTTCTTTTTTTTTCCCAAATCCTCTTAATCAGAATTAATTTCTAATTTTTTACCCTAAACCAACATTACGCTTTAATTTTATCCCTAAACCCACCCCAAACCAAGACCCATTAGTTGTTTCACCAACGTGGCAAGTTAATTGGCCACATCAGCTAGTTAACTTGCCACATTAGCAATCCCGTTAACACACTAATAGAAACTGTTAATCAATGACTATTTTGTCATTTTTTTTATAATGTTAGTGAATGTTGTCACTTTTCCAAAGTTAAGTGTGTAACACCCCTAACCCATATCTATCGCCGGAATAGGGTTACGGAGCATTACTGAAGCTTATAGATCAAATAGATAGAATTTTAAACATTTCATATCATATAATATTCAATTCAGAATGAAACACCCCACACCCGGCCCACGAGCCTGAACCGGATCTGGTATGTTCCTAAAGTAAACCGGTTTCAAAGATTTTCGTTACTCAGAGAAAATTTGTAAAATTTTAGAAAACTATTATTTTGAGTTGGGCTTAGATTGGAAACCCATTTAATTAATCTTGTAAATCCAATTTTATTAAGGTGACAAAATAATCTTTAAGGTTTATTAAAAAATATATATCTCTTAAACTTTGGTCTTAAATAGTTCAGAACGTAATAGTTAAGAGTAAAGCAAAATAAGAAAAATCACTTGGGCCTTATAGCCTTATTACATCAAGTAAAACCCAAAATAAAATTAAAGGTACTAAAAGATATAAAGTCCAAATTACATAAAATCTTCAAATGAAGCATGGCCACCTCAAGGTCTACCGTCTCCGGTTAAATCCTTGTTCATCACACGAAAATAGTTCTAGCAGGGTGAGTCAACAGACTCAATGTGCACACAAGACTAACATTCAACAAATCGTGCATACATGTTCATATCAAATTCATATTCATATAAAAATAAATGATGATGCAACTCAAACCCAAGCCTATTTGTCCATCCGCTACACACCACCGTACACCGGTCTACACCGTGGGACTACTAAGTCAACCCTCCATCCGCTACACACCATCGAAGCGATCAAGCATAAATCGACGTGTTTCATCGCTTATATAATTTGTGTCATTAGACACCATATTCAAATAATGTAACCGAAGTTACCAAATTCGGATAATGTAACCGAGTTACCATATTCAAATTTTGTGACCGTAGTCACCATGTTCCGTTAGTGAGGCAGAAGTCAACACCTTCTTCCCTTTCACATAGATCCCGAATGCCCCATAAATTTTATATCATGCATAACATACTTAATTCGCATTCATATATATATATATTTTCACATGTTATAAAATAACATATTTCATAATCCTATCGGGACGTAGGGAAGCGTGCACAGTACTTTTGTACCACATTGGGGTACTTAGCCATATTCACATTCTTATGTATAATCATATAGTTAATATTTGCCATATAACGTATTGAAGGTTAGTATGGGTACACACCTGATTTGCTTAATAGATTCCTTGAAATCCCGAAGAACGATCTACCGATCTAGATCTTTAACTCCTATATTCGGCCAACCATTAAAACATATTAACAAACCTATTTGGCTTAAAAACCAAATCCTAGTAGGATTTGTATTACTTACCTTGTTGCCGAATTAAAAGATTGTAAATCAAATGCCGAAAATTGATAGTACTCCTTCCTTAAATCGGCTAGCCACTAAATCAGGTAATTATGTTAGTTTCTAACTTTTGAGTAAATGGAAAATAATACCAATATAACCCTAGGCCAATTGGATCTATGTACTTACCTTATAGTTTCCAAATCCCGAAAGTTTCCCTTGTCTTGAATATATGTCGAAATCCCTATAACTTCATGTCAGATTTATTTTAATATTGAGACATAATCAAAACCTTGACCGAATATTTATATTCCTTACCTTAGATCCTTGATCCTTATATTCGGTAATTGTAGAAACCTGAGAGATCCTTGTAGATTCGGCCATGAACAAGAATAGGGATTAGGCCATTCTCTTTCGGCAAATAGAAAAGAAAGGAAATTGAATAGCTTAACCTTACCTTGATGCCTTTAATTGATTGCTTCCTTGCCTAGAGTCACAGAGATTCGGCTATGGAGTTTTAATCAGAGATCAAAAGAAAAGGGTTTTGGCTCGACAATAGCAAAGGAGAGGAGAAGAAAAGATGGAGTTTTGCTTAGGGAAAATTTCAAGAGAGAAATAGGGGCTAGGAATTTTCGCACACTTAGGAAAAAGATGAAAGAATAGCCTAACTCTCCTCCTTTAGCCGAAATTATCAATAGGAGAGTCCTTACTTGGCCACTACTCCTCATAAGTGATAATATTGTCTCTTTTATTTAAAATAAAAGTGTTTAATCCATCACTTATCTCCTCAATTATCTTATTAAAAGAAAATCCTTATTTATCACTTATTAATCATATATTTATGGAATTAAAACACCTCCTTTCTAGAAGGCTTGTGCCGTCCACCCTCTTGCTTATGGAAGCAAAAATAAAACCTTCATTATTTGCTTTCCAAGTGACTCGAACTCAGGCCCATTTCTCTTGCATATGGCGCCATTTCTCTAAGCCTTAAGTGACATCTTGGGCCACTTTTCCAAGCTTTGTTTGTGTGTCAAAATTCTCCAACTTTTTCTTTTAAGGCCCTCTTGCCCTTATTTCCTATTTTAAACTTTAAAATTTAACATTTCGCATCATTTCTAAGTTTTCTAAAATTTTCGATCGGCTCAGAACTTGCCATTTTTCTTACATTTCAAGTTTCAGAAATGTTTACTTTCCATTTTGAATCATTTCCAAAATGTTGGGTTTCAAAATGTTCAAGTTTCTAAAATGTTCAGGTTTCCAAAATGTTCAAGTTTCCAAAAATGTTCAGGTTTCCATTTCCATTTCCATTTCTAGGTTTCCGAAAGTATCAAAAATTTATTCTTAGTGCTTAAACTTGTCATTTCATACAATTAAACTGAAAATGCATAGGCCCTTTTCAGGATGTTACACAGAAACCAATCAACTCATACATATTGTCCCCTATTCAAGCCCTCGAGGCCCAAAATACGCAATAGAAACAAATCGGACTAATTCGGAAACTCAGGGAATTTTTTTCAGAATACATTTAAAATTTTCAAAGATGCAGGGTTCACACGGCCGTGTGGTCAGGCCAAGAGACATGCCCATGTCTTAGGTCGTGTGAGCATTCAAAATAAGGACACACGGTCGTGTCCCAACCCGTGTCTATGCCCGTGTAACTATTTGACTTGGATCACACGGCCAAGCTACACGTCCGTGTACCCTTTCGAAATGGTCTCACACACCAGTGTGCTAGTCGTGTGTCTCACACGGTCGAGTCACACACCCGTGTGTCTAGCCGTGTGGACCTAAAATGTGTCTTTAACAACAATTTTTCCATTTTTACATGCTTGGACATTAGACAACTCAAAAACCATTCATTTAACCATTTCAAAACAAGCCAAAACAATCATCCTAGGTGCCTAACTAATGTACCCTCATTGGTACCACATTTATATCATCAATTCATATCATCAAAGCATCATTCAAATCCATTTATAAACATACCGAATTTAACCCATTTTGCCTAGTTCATAAGCACTTAACCATCAACTTCAATTCATATGCACATATCTAAATTTGGTTCAATTTACCATGCCATAATATAGCTTCAAACACAAGCACATGTTTATATATATATAAACCAAACCAACCTTACACTTATAACCTCATTTACAATCCATCCACAAAATAACTATTGTCGAAACCATTTTTAAAGTTTTTGAAAAAACGGGGATCGACTTTAAAAAACAAAAATGGAGTCGCCACCAATCCTTTTTGCTTAGATGTGATCGGATCACCTTATAAAATGTTTTATTTCAAAACATTAATTTTGGCCTACGAAACTAAAAAAAAAAAGGGTTCGGGAGTCGGTTACGTACGAGGAAGGATTAACACCCTCGTAACGCCTAAAATTGATACCTAATTGATAATTTCATGTCTTAATGTCAAAAATTCAAAAAAAAAGATTTGAAAACTTGATTTCTTTAAAAACTAGAACAATTTGAATTAAAATTTGAGATTTCTCTATTTTGAAAGAATACATACATCACATCCAGCACGTTAGGACATGATATTTGATACCCTTGTAATCAAAATCATCTCATAATTTACAAAATTTATTAAAAGGATATTTAGTTACTTAGTCAAACGGAAAATCGAAGCCCAGCACGTTAGGGCACTATTTCTCGAATTTCTAAATACAAAACATTATCTTATTTTTAAAAAACATTTAGATAGAATATAGTAATTTTGCAAAATGTATTTTATTTTAAAAATGACCCATGTGAAAATATTGCATTAATACATCAACAAACATAAATACTAAAAGTAATTATGATATACTAACATTTCATATTAATATAGACAATATAAAATAACAACTAATAAAAATAACTACAAATAAGCAATTGTAAATAAATGAAAAATATGAACAAATATAATGAACAATAAATAGTAAAATAATAAAAACTAAATATGAGCACTTTTAATATAAAATTAAACCTTTCATGCAATGACATATATCAAATAATTAATAAATAAAAAATTTATAAGTTGAGAAAATAAATAAAATACACTTTGAAATAAATAAATAATTTATAACTTTAAATAAAAACATATTTATAATAATTTAATATATATAAAACTACATTCTTAAGAATAATATATTATACAATATATAAATTTTAGATAAAATAAAACTTTAAAAATAATATATAATATAATACTATATAATATAGAAAGTTTTAAAATATATAATATAATAACTAATATATAAATCCTAAAATAATATATAATAATTAAACCAAATAAAACAATAAATAATAATAATTTAAGATATATAAGGATAATACATAAAATATATATACTAGTTTTATATTATTAATAAATCAATATACAAATAACAAGAATAATATAATATTTTAATATGATTAAATAAAATGTTAAAATAATTTAAAATGAGATGAAATAAAAGGTTTTAAAAAACAAGGATTAAATAGCAATTAAAAATAGATAACAAGGACTAAATCAAAACGAGCGTTAAACCACAGGGACTAATATGGCAATTGTGCCTCCTTTCCAAAACGACGCCGTTTTGATTTTAACCTTTTAATAACTCGAGGACTCAATTAAAATAAAAACAGTCTTTCAGTGCTTAGATTAAAAAAATAAAAAAACTATTCGGACATAATTGTAAATTTTCAAAAATGCGGAAGGACCTGTAAGGGAATTAGACCTTTAAAGAAAAACACGTGGATCCTCCTCGGGTCGGGTCGAATAGGGTCGGACCAGGTCAAAACGACGTCGTTTTGAGGCCTTAGGACTCTGGCCAAAACGTTGCCATTTTGAATGGCTATATAAGTCAGAATTTCTTCAAAAACAATCATTTTCCTTCTGTTTCAAAAAAAGAGAGAGAGGAACTCTGGAATCCTCTGCCTAGATGATTTTCGAAGAGGATTCCGACGAAACTCCGGCGCCGATGACCACCGTCCGCCGCCGTGCGGTGGCCGGAAGCCCAAAAATTGTAAGGTTTTTTTTTTCTTTTCTTTTTAAACAATATTCATGTATAAAAAAACATTCGCATGATTCAAAGAAAAAAAAGTTGGAAAAAAATAATCGAAAATCACCTCTAAAAAATTTTAATGTATTATGTATTCTTTTTCTCTGTTTTTGCATATTGTCTTTCTGTATTCTCTATTTTGTCCCCCCGTTTACAGATGATTTCGGGGTTTTTATAACCCCAAAATGACAAAATAAAAAGGAATACAATTTTTGCTCCGTTTTGCCATGTTTGGCTACTATTTCTTTCCTTTTTGCAGGTGACCAACGAGGATTCCGGCGGTGACTGGGGCCAAATTGTGCGGATTATAGCGTGATCGAAATTTGGTGATGTTGAAATTTGCTGGTATGAGGGTTTCTCAGAAACCCTAGGTTTCTGCTGATTCTACTTAGTCACTAGGCCATTTTCGTTTTGGGCTTGATTGGGTCTGGGTAGGTTAGGTTTGCTTAGGTATAGGTCTAAGGTTTAAGTTGAGTCGTTTAGTTTTGGGCTAAGGGTGTAAGTGGGTCTGGTGGTATTTGGGTCAGTGTTTTGAAATCTATAATTAGGCTATTGGTTTTAGCTTTGTAACTAGACTGTTAAAGGACATTTATTATTTTTATTATTTTGGTTTTCATGGGCCTGGGCAAAATTGGGTTCCTACAGCTGCCCTCTTTGCTTATTATCGTGTAACGAGAAAAGAGCAAAGACTATAAAAGGACCAATTTTGCCCGGTCTTGGCCGAGCCTTGACTTCTTGGTCCTCATCCTCTTCAAACGGCTTCCAACTCCACTGCAATGGTATTGGAACTTCATCTTGATTTCAAATAAGTCTGATAGCTTCAATCTGCTTCACTGCAACTTCAGGAAGACAAAATCTACTATCCTTAGTCTGTTCTATTGCAACTCAGGGAGACCAGACTAATATCTTCGATCCGCTTCTTGCAACTTCAAGAATGCCAAATCTACTATCTTCGATCTGCTCCACTACAAACTCAATGAGACAAGATCTGATGTTTTCGATTTGCTTCTTGCAACTTCAAGAATGCCAAATCTACTATTTTCGATCTACTCCACTACAAACTCAGAGAGACAAGATCTAATGTTTTCGATTTGCTTCTTGCAACTTCAAGAATACCAAATCTGCTATTTTAATCAACTCCAATGCAAACTCAGGGACACCAGACTAGTATCTTCAATCTGTAACTTCAGGAATGCCAGATCTGCTATTTTAATTTGCTCCTACCAACTCAGGGATGCTAGATTGGTTTTTTTGATCCGCTTCGCTGCAATCTCAGGAATGCCAGATCTGCTATTTTCAAATCTGCAAGGATGCCACACTGATGTCTTCGATCTGCTTCCTGTAACTTAAGGAATGTCAGATCTGCCATTTTAACCTGCTCCTTGCAAACTCAGGGATGCCAGATTGGTATCTTCGACCGCTTCACGCAACCGGGAATGCGGATCTGTTATTTTTAATTTGCTCCACTGCAAACTCAGAGATGCCAAATTGATGTCTTCGATCTGCTTCCTGCAACTTCAAGAATGCCAGATCTGCTATTTTAATCTGCTCCTGCAAACTCAGGGATGTTAGATTGGTATCTTCGATCTGCTTCACTGTAACTTTAGGAATGCCAGATCTTCTATTTTTAATCTACTCCACTGCAAACTCAGAGATGCCAGATTAGTGTCTTCGATTTGCATTCTGCAACTTCAGGAATGCCAGATCTATTATTTTAATCAGCTCCCTGCAAACTCAAGGATACCAGATTGGTATCTTCGATCTGCTTCACTGTAACTTCAGGAATGCCAGATCTACAATCTTCAGTCTTACCCACTACTATCTCGAGAGGACAAAATTTGAACTTTTCAGTCTGCTTCTTTACTATCTCAGGAAGACTTCAATCTTCAATCTGCTCCACTACCATCTTGAGGGAACAGAATATGAACTTTTCAATTTGCTTCCTTACTATCTTATGAAGACTTCAATCTCCAGTCTGCTCCACTACTATCTCGAGGGAACAAAATCTGGACTTTTCAATTTGGTTCCTTACTATCTCAAGAAAACTTCAATTTTTAGTCTGTTCCACTACCATCTCGAGGGAACAAAATCTGAACTTTTCAATTTGCTTCCTTACTATCTCAAGAAGACTTCAATCTCCAGTCTGTTCCACTACCATCTTGAGGGAAAAAAATCTAAAACTTTCAATTTGCTTCCTTACTATCTCAGGAAGACTTCAATCTCCAGTCTGCTCCACTACCATCTCGAGGGAACAAAATCTGAACTTTTCAATTTGCTTCCTTACTATCTCAGGAAGACTTCAATCTCCAGCCTGTTCCACTACCATCTCGAGGGAACAAAATCTGAACTTTTCAATTTGATTCCTTACTATCTCAGGAAGACTTCAATCTCCAGCCTGCTCCACTACCATCTCGAGGAAACAAAATCTGAACTTTTCAATTTGCTTCATTACTATCTCAGGAAGACTTCAATCTCCAGTCTGCTCCACTACCATCTCGAGGGAACAAAATCTGAACTTTTCAATTTACTTCCTTACTATCTCAGGAAGACTTCAATATCTAGTTTGCTCCACTACCATCTCGAGGGAACAAAATCTAAACTTTTCAATTTGCTTCCTTACTATCTCAAGAAGACTTCAATCTCCAATCTGCTCCACTACTATCTCAAGGGAGATAAGATTGATGCTCAAATCTACTCCGCTGCTTCATGGAGATAAAATTTGTCATTCAATCTTGTTCCTCTACTGCTTAGGGTGACAAGATCTATAATTTTGACCTATTCCCCTGCTGGTCAAGGAGATAGGACTGGTGAATTCACTGATGTTGCTACACCGTCCTCTAGAGGACATGTCCTGTAGACTTGAATGTATTATGGATGACATTTGCATGAATGCAGAATGTCATGAGAATGATCCCTTTTGTAAAATGATTAGGATGCAATGATCAGAATGAATCAAATGCTCCTAACTAAATGATATTAAGGATGACATTCGCATGAATGCAAAATGTCATGAGAATGATCTCTTTTTTTCTTTTCTTTTTCTTAATGTACAAAAATTAGGACACAATGATCGGAGTAAATCAAATGCTCCTAATTGGAAGTGTATGAATGATATTTACATAAATACATGAGAATGAACCCTTTTTCTAATGTTTGGGGTTGTCACTACTCATAGTTCATCAATGTTCTATCACTGATGCTTTACCATGCTTTCTCGTTCAGTTGGTATCTTTGACAGAAAACCCAAAGAAACGATCATATTCTGCTCAGCAAGCTTGCCCCGATGCAATTTTAGAATCATTTCCCTTGAACCTTAGGACATAAAATTTGTACCTCCCACTGTAACATCAGGGGAGTAACATTTGGCTTCTTCTATACATCCAGTTACCACTCGGAGGTATGGAAATTATATCAATTTGATCCGTCACAACATTCCTTGAGTATAATGCCCTGATGTATATGCTTGAAATTTGCATGAATGCAAGGTATCATTTTTCTTTTCCTAAGAATGATCCCCTTTTACATCTGGGTTATCCAATAAAAATCTGAAGAGATAATCATCTTTTAATATTTTCAACCCTTAAGCTTGGTGAGTTCTAAACAATAGTCATGTTTCAGATTCTCATATTATTTAGAAGCTTCAAGGTAATATGCGAAACTTCTTTTATGAAAGTATTATTAGTCCATTAACCGTTATTTCAATATAAAATGCTTAAAAAAGGTCACAACAATGGACGTGAAAGAAATTAATCAGGAGCATAGCTCGAAACAAATAAGTTAATCAAAGATAACCAAGGCAATAAAAGAAAATTGATTGGTGTATCTTGAGAAGAATAAAGTAAGCAAAGATAGCTAAGGCTATAAAAGAAAATTGATTGGGGTGTATCTTTGAAAAGAATAAAGTAATCAAAGATAGCAAATTTAAAATGGGTAAGATAGAAGATAGGTGCCCTAGATATCGCAGCCTGAGCGTCTCTGTACAAACTCCTTGAGGACCATTTTGAGCTCAATACGTGTTTAAAGGATCTGGAGTACTTTGCAATGCCCCAAAACGTAGCATACTTCCTCATTGTTAATTCAGACATAGCAAGACTACCACATGTCCTATCTTTGATCAAAATTTGAGCTACCCTTTTTGGGTTTTCGGCTCAAAACCCCTTTAGTCTCAAAGCGTCCTTTGCGGGTTTTCGCCTTGGCCTCTCATTTTTTTTTTTTTTTTTTGAATTTTTTTTGAATGAATTTGAGCTCAAGGCGCCCTTTACGGGTTTTCACCTTGGCCCTTCCCTTTTCAAGTAAAATCCTTCTTGACTGAACCTGAATTCTCGGATCAGGCATGTCTTTGGCATCTATCTCGGTCAATATCAATGCTCCACTAAAATAGGCTCCTTTTTACTACATAAGGCCCTCCCATTTTGGCATATGCTTTCCTCTGTAGATCTTTTGTATATGAAGGATTTTCCTCAACATCAGGTTCTCCTCGTGGAATTCTCTAGGATGAACCTCTTTGTCGTAAGCTTGCATCATCTAACCGTGATGGATAGCTTTTAACCTTTTCTTCGATTAGGTTTAATTGGCAAACCTATTTCTATTCCAATGTGTTACCCCAGCGAAGGTTCTAGCCAAAGTTCGATAAGACAGAGGGTAAATGGTAACTTCTTTATACCAATCTTTACAAGTCCCAGTCATCTTTTCTACAATCTCTTTTTTTTTTTGCCTTTGTTGCTGCATGATATGGCGTCTGATCTTTGAACAGACTACAAACTTTTGACTTTGTCCTTTTTGGCATTCTTTGTCGGCGCCTGATCTTTTTTTTTATAATGACTTCGACCTTGTAACATTAGCATATAAAGCTACTTCCACCCTCTTAGTGAAGTAAACGAAGACCACGACGATGAATCGATTATTGGCTAAAAGTTTTTGACGAGATTGGCCCCATCATCTCCATGCCTTACATATGGAAAATTTGTGAAGAAATAGAGAAGACACATGAATCTTGTCTCCTTAAATACAACATTTGCGGTATAACTGATGCAATCCCTTTCCATGGTAGACCAATAGTGCCGATCCTCATGTTTAGCCCGTGTCTTATTAGCCCAGGCATGTCTTGATATAATCATGTGAAAACATCTTTGAATTCTTAAAAATAACTTAATGATGTCTTGCCTTATTTCTGTGGTGAGCTAAGCTTCGATCTTCACCCCTTTCCTAGGCTTACAATGTATATTGACTCTATGTAAGGTAGGATCTATTTTTCATCATGTTCTATCATCCTTAACAAATCAGAAGATAGGTCACAATCTCTGTCATTTTCAAAATCTTGGATCCCTCTAAACACATATCTTACTCGAAAGGAGACTCTGAGTCAGTAGCAGCGTTGCTCACATTGTTGATATCTAGAGACCTTATTGTAGGTTCGAAGAAATATTCCAAAGAATAAATGATTCAAAGAATGTTTATTTATATGATCATGAAGAATGAAAGAATACTTGAATGAAAGTCCAAACAAAAGAAAAAAAAGATCAATTGTTTATACAATATGAAAAGGAAAGAATAAAAGAATATTTGCTTAAAAGATGCATTTTATTGAAATAATAATTCTGGACATAAGCCTATTTCACAAAAGGATTCTTATTGTCTCTAGGCTTAAGGCAACAAGCATGTTTTGAATATTGCTCAATATCAGCTCTAAAAATACAGGGATCTCTTCCATAGTCCCATTATTCAAAACATTCACAAGTATGTAAGGGCATGGAAACTTCTATTCCCCGATTCCCTCTTCAGATATGTCATTAGTGTTCAGATTCCCAATATCAGGTCTTGCACTAAAGCCCTGAACTCGATGCATTCTTGAATCTCATAAATTTCACCCCTTCACCTAGATGGTTGAGTGATAGATTTTCTGCCCTAGAGGGATCATCGAATTTGACAATACCCATTTTGAGAAGTCTTTCGATCATCTTTTTGAAAGCGGTGCAGTTCTCGATCGAATGTCCTGTGATTCTTGCATGGTATTCGCATTGAGCATTCGTGTCATACCATTTAGGGTATGGAGGTTGTATAAGTTTTAGGTAGAAAGGGGATACTAAATGTGCATCAAACATAATTTGGTACAGCTCCTTATATGTGATTGGGATGGGCGAGAATTGAGATTTTTCTGAGTTCGGTCTTGAATTATGTTCTTGCCCTGAGGTGACCTGATGCTGTTGGGATCTAATAGTAACGAGTACCACTTTTGGATATGCATCTGGTTGAGTCTAAACGCCTTTTGGGGAATAAACAATGTCTTCATCATCATCTATACTGTTGTCCACTGTGCCACTCCTTTTTTCAAGTCTTTCGGCTAGTAACTGACTTAAGTGGCCAATCACATTCTTTTGGAATTCTAACATTTGATACTTGATATCTTATTGAATCTTGGTCAATTGCCCCTATATCTGTATTTGCATTTGCTCTATTCTCTCCAACTTTTGTTCCATGTTTCCCAGGTTAACTGAAATATTTTTACCTAATTAGGGTCCTTTTGTAAAAATCTAATGCAATGATGCAATGTAATGCAAATGCATGAAATTCAATGCAAAGGAATGGAATGCAAAAAGAGAGGTGTTGATTCTGAATTCAATTCCATTAGAAAAACATTATTAGAAAATATTTTTTTTTACACAAAACAGATTACATATGCGGCTTTATCCTCATAGTCCAAGTGAAAACATCAATCCCCTTCTTTGCATAGGTGGAATCTTGCAAACTTTTAATAGATGCCTCCACTAGCTCCTTTTTGCTTGATCTGGGCCGCGACTCACTGCTCACTTATTTTCATAATGCTCGTTATCCTTTTCAAGAAAGCCGAGACGTGGTGATTCTCGAATAGTCTTTGTCAGCTTGAATCCTTGGGTAATAAGGTCTTATATTCCTTCACGGACTATCAATCTTCTCTTATTGTGTTTACTTAGACTATATTTGGACGACTGTATTATAATCCACTTTATCAAAAAATCTATTTTCTTATGACAAACTTTTCTATTTAGTAGTCGAACTTGAATCAACACCTATTTTCTATGATATAAATGTAATGCAATCAAAACAAAAGAGAACATGTTAGCACAAAGAAATAAATAACAGAATAGGGCACTTATCTGGGTGACCACTAGGGTTTAGCATAGTTCTACCTAGGGTAAGAACTTAGGTTTTCTACATGTGGCTTAGTTTTAAAGGGTGGGTACCTGAACCAGTAGATTCCTCGATCCTCACCCATTATAGGCTCATACGAACCGAGTTCAGTTCAGGAGAATACATTTCCCTATGACCATGCGGAGGTGAAAACCTCACGAAGTCATAGTTTCTTACTCCCACTTAAGGGTGCGACCATAACGGTCATGTAGTGCAATGTAGAGATGTATTTTAAAAATTAGAACCATATGCAATAAAAGGATCATTTTTAAAAAAAAATCAGAATTTTAAATTCAGACAAAAGGACATGAAATTATCGATTTTATGGCTTGACTCTCTTATTGGTCCCCAGTGGAGTCGCCAAGCTGTCGAAACCATTTTTGAAGTTTTTGAAAAAATAGGGATCAACTTTAAAAAAAAAAATGGAGTCGCCACCAATCTTTTTTGCTTAGGTGTGATCGGATCACCTTATAAAACATTTTATGTCAAAACATTAATTTTGGCCTATGAAACTAAAAAAAAAAGGGTTCGGGAGTCGGTTACGTACGAGGAAGGATTAGCACCCTCGTAACGCCTAAAATTGGTACCTAATTGATAATTTCATGTCTTAATGTCGAAAATTTAAAAAAATATTTGAAAACTTGATTTCTTTAAAAACTAGAATAATTTGAATTAAAATTTGAGATTTCTCTGTTCCGAAAGAATACATACATCGCATCCAGCACTTTAGGACATGATATTTTAAACCATCGTAATCAAAATTATCTCATAATTTACAAAATTTATTAAAAGGATATTTAGTTACTTAGTCAAACGGAAAATCGAAGCCCAGCACGTTAGGGCACTATTTCTCAAATTTCTAAATACAAAACATTGCCTTATTTTAAAAAAAAAAACATTTAGATAGAATATAGTAATTTTGCAAAATGTATTTTATTTTAAATAATGACCCATGTGAAAATATTGCATTAATACATCAACAAACATAAATACTAAAAGCAATTATGATATACTAACACTTCATATTAATATAGACAATATAAAATAACAACTAATAAAAATAACTACAAATAAGCAATTGTAAATAAATGAAAAATATGAACAAATATAATGAACAATAAACATTAAATAATAAAAACTAAATATGAGCACTTTTAATATAAAATTAAACCTTTCATGCAATGACATATATCAAATAATTAATAAATAAAAAATTTATAAGTTGAGAAAATAAATAAAATACACTTTAAAATAAATAAATAATTTATAACTTTAAATAAAAACATATTTATAATAATTTAATATATATATAAAACTACATTCTTAAGAATAATATATTATACAATATATAAATTTTAGATAAAATAAAACTTTAAAAATAATATATAATATAATACTATATAATATAGAAAGTTTTAAAATATATAATATAATAACTAATTAAAATAATATATAATAATTAAACCAAATAAAAATAAATAATAATTTAAGATATATAAGAATAATACATAAAAATATATATACTAGTTTTATATTATTAATAAATCAATATACAAATAACAAGAATAACATAATATTTTAATATGATTAAATAAAATGTTAAAATAATTTAAAATGAGATGAAATAAAAGGTTTTAAAAAACAAGGATTAAATAGCAATTAAAAATAGATAACAAGGACTAAATCAAAACGCGCATTAAACCACAGGGACTAATATGACAATTGTGCCTCCTTCCCAAAACGGCGTCGTTCTAATTTTAACCTTTTAATAACTCGAGGACTCAATTGAAATAAAAATAGTCTTTCAGGGCTTAGATTAAAAAAATAAAAAAACTATCGGACATAATTGTAAATTTTCAAAAATGTGGAAGGACCTGTAAGATAATTAGACCTTTAAACAAAAACACGCGGATCCTCCCGGTCGGGTCGGATAGGGTCGGACCAGGTCAAAACGACGTCGTTTTGGGGCCTTAGAACTCTGGCCAAAACGGCGCCGTTTTGAATGGCTATATAAATCAGAATTTCTTCAAAAAAAATCATTTCCCTTCTGTTTCAAAAAAAAAAAGAGAGAGAGAGAGAGAGGCATTCCAGAATCCTCTGCTCAGACGATTTCCGGCGAGGATTTTGGCGAAACTCGGCGCCAATGACCACCGTCCGCCGCCGTGCGATGGCCGGAAGCCCAAAAATTGAAAGTTTTCTTTTCTTTTCTTTTTAAACAATATTCATGTATAAAAAAAAACATTCGCATGATTCAAAGAAAAAAAAGTTGGAAAAAAAATAATAATCGAAAATCACCTCTAAAAATTTTCATTGTATTCTGTATTCTTTTTTCTCTGTTTTTGCCTATTGTCTTTCTGTATTCTTTTTTTGTCCCCCCGTTTAAAGATGATTTCGGGGTTTTTATAACCCCCCAAAATGACAAAATAAAAAGGAATACAATTTTTGCTCTGTTTTGCCATGTTTGACTACTATTTCTTTCCTTTTTGCAGGAGACCAACGAGGATTCTGGCGGTGACTGGGGGCAACTCGCGCGGATTGCGGCATGGCCGATGTTGGTGTTGTTGGGGCTGTGGCGAAAGGGTTTCCCAGAAACCCTAGGTTTTTGCTGATTCTGCTTAGTCACTGGGTCTTAGGTTTAAGTTGGGTCTGTTATTTTTTGGGCTAAGGGTGTAAGTGGGTATGGTGGTATTTGGGTCAGTGTTTTGAAATCTGTAATTGGGCTACTGGTTTTAGCTTTATAACTAGACTGTTAAAGGACATTTATTATTTTTATTATTTTGGTTGGGCTCAGGCAAAATTGGGTTCCTACAGCTATCATTTAGACATCTTAGGTACATGCCGACACAAAAGATACACATCACTACTTTTGAGCTCGGGATCGTTGTTGGATGCTAAATCAGCAATCAAAAGTTAAGTACCTAACCTACGCACGGAAAACAAAATCGTACGCTAAGTAAAATTCAGTGGTATTTCTATTATCCGAATCCTTAAAGACAAGATAATGTAATATGCACAATTGAATTTTAAGCACATATTAATGTCTAATATCATGACTATCATATGCTATCATATTTCATTTGTTGAACAATGTCCCAATTCACACAATTGCTATATCAATAATTATTCACATATCAAACCATATTTATTTGTACAATAACATTAGCCATTCAATACTTAATTCATAAATACATTATTTCATACCATACTCAATTTTCATCACTTGCTATACAATAGCTTTTCACAATTTGATCCACATATCATTAAACAATAGCATTAGCCATTTCATATCCACTTCATGAGTATATAACTCATGTATCTCATTTTGTTGTTTCAAATCACTGTCCCAATTTCAATTCACATACAATATCAATCATAATATCGTTTTATTTAATTACCCCTATTAATACGACTCGAACTCAGATAGATACAAGGATCCAACCAACACACCAGTTTGGCACCCAACGCCTCATCGGATAAATCCAAAGTAATATGCGCCCAGTGCTATATACATTGACACCCAGTGTCTCATCAGATAAACCAAAGTAAATTGGCACCTAGTGCCTCATCGACTCGAAGTCGAAGAAATCCCTGGACTCTTCCTATCCTATGGCATGCCATCTATATCCGACTCAGCCCGATACAGTTAATAGGGTTACATTTTACTTCTCAAATATAACCAATATCTAATATCAAATTTTCATATAATCACATTATCACATATATACATATGAATTCAATTCAATTCATATAAATTCAATAAATTCATCACATATCGAATCAATCCATTTCAATTGTAAAACACAATAGTTCTCACCTCCAATACTTGCCATATACAAGTAATCAAAATGCAATTATTTTACAACCTAGTTAGAATTATAGAAATACAAATAAGGAATTTCGAGCAATTCGACGTCGATTTTATCTTTCCCCTTTTTAGTCAAGGATTCCGGTACGACGTTAACTATAAAATTAAAAAAATTAAAATTTCATCAATACAACACAAATCAATTCCATATTGAATATTTCAATTTTTTTACTCAATATTTGTCTAATTTCCAATTTAGTCCCTAAACCGAGACTAATTTTTATTCTTCACATTTAATTCTATATATTTCATACAAATTCCACTTTAAACTAAATTTAACTCCCTATTTTCACTTAAATGTCTAAATTTTAAAGTTTTCACAATTTAGCCCCTATTACTCAAAATCTACAATTTATTCTATAATTTAATCCTTTTTCATTTTTAGCTTAAAAATCTATCCATTTAATTCCTAATACTAAAATTATTCAACATTAACAACCTTTAAAAACTCAATGAATGCTAAAATTTTGACATGGATCGAGTAATACTTAACACCGAGATTCCAAAAAAAAAAATTACAAGAAAAGAGACTAAATTAATTAACCAATTCAACTTTAAACCCTAAAATTCCCTAAGCCATGCGTTGAACCTTCTTTCTCCCTTTCTTCTTTCTCTTTTTTTTTTTTTTTCTTTCTCTTTCTTATGGCTCCCTTTCTTTTAATTTTTTTGTTTTATTATAATTATATAATATATATACTTAATAATTAAGTAAACATATTCTAATATATATTTTAACTTTAATATTACAATATATATATAAATAAATTTACACATGTAAGTTAATAATACCCTCCACTTAATGGAATAAAATATAATTGTTTCTTTAGTTCTTTTAATTATTTTTAATCTATAATTCAACTTTCACCTTATATCTTTATACTTAATTACTTTTAATTTAAGTAAATTCACCGAACCGAAACCTAATTAACTACACAACTAGCTTCATAAATATTTTTAAATATTTACGAGTCCAACTTACTGGAACAGAGTCCCAGGAATATACTTTTTTAGATTTGGTCTTTTTTAATTAATTAACTATTGAAACGTTAAAATTTCTTAACGAAACTTTAATACCACATTAATAACACTCCGTTATATAACATAAATTGTCAAATCAAAAATCTTTTTAAAAATCACATTTGACTCATAAATATTAAATAATAATATTTACGAACTTACTCGTTAGATTTGGTGCCTTCAAAACCATTGTTTCCAAGACCACTGAAAAACGGGCTGTTACAGAGTGACTGAAATGAAACTTAAGTGACTATTTTGTCAGTTACCTCAAAGTTGAGTGACTGTTGGTGTAATTATCCTTAATCTAATAAGAAAACCCAACTAAATAACCCAAAACTTAAAACTACACTCAGCTAAACTGAGCTCATTGCTCGCATCGACATTTCATCCTAACACCCAAATCCCATTGCAAAGAAACCTCAAAACAAATTCAACAACAGCCAATAGGAGGCGTCGTTCACCGCGTTCAGCAACTAGTAGGAGGAGTCGTTCGACAACAGGAGCTTCACCGTTCGTCAGCATTCAACAACAAGCACTCCACCGTCGTTCTGAAGCAAGTTATCCATTACAAAACATTAGAAAATTTAAAAAATAATAATAAAGAAATCGATTAACTGAAAAAAACTGACCAAACCAACTAAACTAGATTTTTTCGATTTCCTCATATATGATTGGTCGGTTCAGTTTTTGTAAGGTATAAGTCGATTAAATCGATTTCGAAAAGGACTCGACGAAAAAAATTGATTGCTCACCCCTAACCACGTAAAGACCGAACCCTTAGAGTGCCTTCAAAATGCTAAGCCAAAGATCCAAGCAGATCTCTAATATGATAACTTTTTTATTATAAATTTTTTCATCTTATTTGTATGGGTTTTTTACTGAAGTAATATAAAAAAAAAACCAAAATGGGATGGGGTTTTGGTTATTTATCGAAATGATATAGCCAGGGTGGTCACGCCACTCCCATAGGCGGCACCACCCTGGTGTCAGCCATTTCCCTACAGCAAATTTAAAAGAAAACAGTTAGAACAGTGAACTAAAATAGTGAACAACAGTGAATTGATAGAAGCCTAGACAATGGCCTGCCAAAGGCGGCACCGATGGTGGAAGGGACGTTTCCTGCATGTGATTTTGGCATGTTGTGTCTCATGGGGACCTTAAAATGGTCCCCTCCTCCCCCCAACCTAAACTTTGAAGGAAGAAGCAGAAGCAGAAGCAGAAGAAGCAGAAGAAGAAGAAGAAGGTGGTGGCGCAGGAAAAAGAAAGAGGAAGAAGAAAGAAAGAAGGAAGAAATCACGGGGAAAAAAAATTAGGAAAATTAGGTATAACTTTTTTTTTAAATAATGTTTGTGTTCTTGAATTGTTGTTGTTATTATATTATTTTATTATATATTAATTTTATTTTATTACTTATTTGTTGTTAGTAGTTTATATTATAAGTATTGTTACTTAGTTAGGATTAGTAGGTTAAGTAGTAATTTAGTTAGTTAGTAAGTTAGTTATATTATTATTGGTAGGTAGTTAGAAACCCTAAAAAATATTTATGTTAGTTAGTATGTTAGTATGTATTAATATGTTAGTTTTTAACTCAACATTATTTTAATTAGTATATTGTTATTAGTTAAACCTTAATGATTAATTTAGTTAGTATATAAAACAATTATTATTATTGTTAGTGTAATATTGTTGTTAGTAAAAATGGTAAATGTTCTTTTATTTAGTATTATATTATATTATTATTGTTAGTAATATATTATAATTATTGTTAGTATAAAAACATTAAAATAATACATAAAACATTATGTATTAAAATAAATAATATAAAATAATAAAATACAAAAATAGTATATTTTTGAAAGTAATAGAATTTGAGAAAAGTAAAATACGAATAAATGGTCAAAATAAATAGTTTTTACTAAATTGATATATAAAAATAGTAAAATAATACATTTGAAACATTATGTACTAAAAGAAATAATATAAAATAATATAAAATAATAAAATACGAAAATAGTATTTTATTGAAAGTTATAAATTTGAACACTTAGAAAATACTGAGGCGAACATAGTGCAAAATTAGTGGTTTTACTAAATTTATATAAAATGAATAGTAAAATAATATATTTGAATTACTATGTACTAAAATAATATAAAATAAAACGGACAAAGGCTCGTAATATATAAAAATTATGTACTAAATTATTATTTGTTAATCCTTTGGTTTTATTAGAAAAAGGTATACGATATCGTAATATTTTTATTAAGGAATCCTAAAATTATTATTATTACTTTAGCTATGTTAATATAATATTATTATTAAGAGACCGTAAATATTTTTATTAGTTATTATCATTGTTTGTAAAAACCCTAATTATTATTTTAGTTAATATTATTATGTTTGTATAAATAATAAAATATTATATTTATTATCGTCGTTTACATGATGTTTTTGTTATATTATATATTAGTATTGACATGTTATTTGTTACTAATTTAATATAGATTTATTGTTTTTATGTAGGTAAAAATTTATTTGAAACGAAATTGCTTCATTGATTAGTAAAGTTCCTCACATATCGATAATCGCTAATAATATGGTAATGTATTATTATTTATTAATCGCGGGTTATATTAACAAAATAGCTACATAATAAATTATGTTATTGATCATAAGTAGTAATTTTTTTATGACTTGACACTGTCAAGACTCGTACTGTGTATTAAGGGGCCGGGTGAATGGCTTAAGAAATCCCCCAGATGAACGATTGATGCCGTATATAGAACAAGCTGGATTCGGGTCAGCAGCACTGATCCGGACGTTTGACTTGCGGTATGATTTAATATCTGCACTAGTCGAGCGTTGGTGACCGGAGACCCACACTTTTTATTTCTTATGTGGACAGTGCATAGTCACTCTAGAGGATGTTACAGTGCAGCTTGGGCTCCCAATTGACAGGAGTCCCGTTACGGGCGTCAGTGTGATAGCTGACCCGTTTACACTTTGTCAGAGCCTACTAGGGGACTCGTACGACGATGATGGAGAAAATTTTACAGAATTGAAATTTACATGGCTGAGAGCGAGGTATGAATAGTTATCAGCTGATGCCACTGAAGGCGAGTTGATGTGTGCTAGTCAATCGTACATTATGCACATCATAGGGGGTGTACTGATGCCCGGTGCAAACAATAATAGGGTTCATATTCAGTACCTACCCCTATTGGCTGATTTGAGCAATGCTCGCTCGTATAGTTGGGGCTCCGCAATTCTTGCGTGGTTATATCGTGAGCTTTTTCGGACGACAAATCCAGTGGTCGTAGACATAGGCGGATGCCTTACACTATTGCAGTCTTGGGCTCTGTATCGGATGTCATTCTTGGCATCAGTTACCTACTAACCATACTTATATCCGCTAGTAAACATGTGATAAAATATAACTTTTATTAATTGAAAATTTCTTTATATTGATACTATTTGACTTAAAATTTTTTTTTGTAGGTGGAGTATTTATCTGGGTATCGGGAGGTATCACTATCTCGATATGGCTTATGATTGAACAACATGCCCGGAAGGGGTAGCGATTCAATATTGGTTACGTGGTAGTTTGTATATCTTACGCACACCGTGTTTAATTTTAACAATGTTATTAACGTGCAGTTTATATGGATGCCATACTGTAGACCAAAAATTGCAGTTGTTATACCCCCGTCCTCCTATATCCACTCGTATATGTGGTGCACAAACGCACCAATTGTCTGTTTCAATGTAGTCGAGTGGTATCACGGGGACCGAGTGCTGCGACAATTTGGTTGCGTCCAATATATCCCGGATCCGCCATGCCAGGTGGGAGAGGTTTATTGCATAAATAAGAGAGGGAGATAAGGCTTGGATTGGGGGGTTAGGCATGGCCAATTTATTGCGGTGTGGAATGATCGCATGTCCCGAATGCCCCGGATGGATATGGCTTCTGATCTTCAACCTCCATTAGAGTACATACAATGGTACTCTAGTATGGGGAAGCCATATATACTCGGAGGGCAGTCGACTATAGTCCCCTCACACATGCAGCGACATGGGGCATACGAGCCAGTGGCAGATATGGAGGCTGAGGCAACTGCAGATCTTGATCCTGAGCTGGAGCCTGAGCCGGAGCCCGAGCAATCACATTCACATTCGGATGCACATTCATATCATCCATATGTGCTGGGCAATGACTACTTTCCGGGCTCGTCAGGAGGTGGATACCAGTACGGGTTTGATATATTTGGATCGTACACACCGCAGTGTAGCACTTCCAGCTCGTATCCATTGCAGGACATCAGGCCTCTTGGGTCGTATCCACTGCAGCAGGGCACTCCTTCTGGCTCGAGTTCATCTATGCCCTTCGAGCCACATGATTTTTCAGTCATGTTTAGCATACCCCCACCTGGACCCCTACCCGGACCCCCACCGGAGACTAAAGAGGATGTTGGTCATCGTGGGCACCCACGACGTGAACGTCAACCACCGCAGAAGTACACACCGAGGGCTACACCATCGAACCATCAGTTTTAGGTGTTTCTTGTGGTTTTGATTTTCTTGTATTTTGTATTTGTAAATATTACAATGTTTGTACTTTATTTGTATAAAATTAACTTGATTATTTGGAGCTTTAAAATTTCGTAACAAGATATGACCATGCGATGGAATATTTAAGTTTGATTTTTGGGCATGTATATGGTCGCTATGATTAGTTAATATTGCTATGATTTTTGGTAAATGTTTGGATTTGGTATTTAAGTGAGTTCGGTTAGGTCTTTTAAAATGAACGATGTGTATATGTTATATTGATTAGGTTTGAATTGGCAATGTATGTTATATTAATTGTCTGATTGTAGATTAACTTAGTTTGTGGTAAGAATGAAATTTATTTTGCATACAAATCCATACAAATCCATATTCATACAAATCCATACATGTAATTTATTTTGCATTTCAGTCCCTAAATTTATTTTTTTTTTGCAATTAATCTCTAATTAATCAAAATCACCAAAAATCAGAATACAAAACATGTTATCTGAATAAGCTCAATTCCCAGTCGCCCGTGATGATTGTCCAACATGATAGTTTCGCTGCAGGCATTTACTTCGATTATGACCACCTAACCTGCATATTCCACAGCACTTACCGTCGGATGTCTCCCTAATGTCCATTTCATTACGGATTCTAGATGATTGCGGATGACCTCTCGAATTCCTGCGTAGCGCTTTGTCTGGGACAAGCTCGAAAGTCGTCCGTGGCACCTCCCATGTAGACAGGTCGGGCAGGACAGGGAAATCATTTTCCCAGACACGTAATGTACGCTCTAACGTGTACACATCATCGACAAAATGTTCAACATTAAGGTTTGCTTTAGCACACGTTGCTACGACATGTGCACACGGATAATGAAGTGTTTGGAACATCCTGCATTCGCACTGTCTTCTTCGAAGATTGACTCCATAAGACCTAGGTGGCAAACCGGATCGACGACAGATAGACTCTGTAACTCGAAAAGTTTCCATTCGTCGTGAATATATATCTACAGTCATCGACCTCGTAATCCGATGGTTTGCAATAAATGCATCCCTGACATCTTCCACAAACAGGTGTCCCGCATCCATCTGGTTGGCTTGTTGTTCACCCATTCTTGGCATCAAGGTTGCCAACCTGTAGAATGTAGCTGAAAAGACAGATGAAATCTGAAGATGTCGTGTTTTTAACAACACAGTGTTGACCCCCTCCACCAAGTTTGTGGTCATTTGACCACAAAGAAAGCCCTCGTCAAAACTTTGAGCCCATTGCCACGGCTCCATTGTACCCAACCACTCCCGAAAAGATTTGTTCATTTGACCTTCCATGTCACTCTCAAGTTGAGTCATTCTTTGGCGAAAAATATGTGGCTCTAACTTGTACACTATACATGTTTTAAAAAAAGATAAGTTACGGCAACTGGATAACATAAAAACATTAAACTTATATTGAAAATATAAGGTTATCCTTTACCCATTTTCACCACTTCTCTCTTCCAGTTTGCATTCTTATACTCTCGAAAAAAGTTAGCCGCAATGTGATGGATGCAGTAAATAGATCTCCATGGCACACCGGAACTCCTAATTACTGCAATTAATCCTTTCCCTCTATCGGAGATGATGCAAATATTATCGTTTCTAATAACATACCTCCGCAAGTTGGTAAAGAAGAATTCCCAGGATTCCATATTCTCCTTATCTACTATTGCAAACGCTATTGGGAGCACGTTCCTATTGCCGTCTTGAGCAACCGCAATAAGTAAGATCTGTGTATATTTTTCGTATAGCCATGTCCCATCCACCTGCACAAACGGCTTGCAGTGTGGAAATGCCCGTACACATGGATCAAACGTCCAGAACATCCGATGAAAAATTCTTTTCCCTACTGTAATTGGTCATCTGGCCGTAAAAAGGTCATGTCTGTAACTCAATCATAGTTCCCGGTATGTACTCCCGCATAGCGTTATCCATCCTCAGTAGCTCGTTATCGATGAATCGTAATCCCATACAATTGTTCCATTGCCATCTGTTTAGCTATCCACGCCTTTCGATATGATACTCGATCATCGAATCGTGCTTGTATTTCAAAGAATCGCATCAAAACTTTAATAGTCGGCATGTCCTTCACTATTGGCATGATACACGTACATATAGTTTTGGAAACAAGTTTTCGATGATCTTCTGTCATACGTGTTGATCTGCATGTATGAGGCCCAACAAATTTTCTTATCTCTCACATTTGCGAATTTTGAATGAATGCAGCTCGTACCCGTCAATTACAGCCTTCCGCTGCCTTCCAACACTCCGCAATATATACCATTGATTTAGACACTGCGACTTTGTAATCCCCTGATATATCCATGCTATATCGTTTAATAGTAGATACTCAATCTTCTTTATTTCGAATCTCTGGCCTACGAATAACTCCTCATGATCAGAATTTACGGCCAGCCGGTGAGCATGATATATTCCAGGGTACTCCGAAAACTCAGCTACACGCGCTGCGTCGGGGTCTATGAGCGACATGTGTGGCCTAGGATTATTGTGTATCATAATACATCGCATCTGGTTCCCGATAGAAGATGCACTAATGTTCCCATCGTCATTCACGTCTTCATCGTCAATATCATCAGGTATATCATCCATATCAGGATCACTGTCAATATCGACCTTTTCCTCACAATGATCACAACTATCGTGTCCATCATCACCAACGCATCAATATCGGGTGTAATATTAAGATCGATATCGATCCCATGTATAGTCGGTTCGGCATCAACATACGATATTGGAGGCACCATGCACGGTTCTTGAGCTCCATGTTCTTCACCATATGCATTGATGTCTTCATTCTGCTCAATAACGGCTAACTCAACAAATAAATGAATCGGTGCATTTTTGTTACTCCCATTCCCATAGTAAAGAGTTATCATTGTCTCCATGTCTTCATCGTCTACAAGTTCCTTTTCTGTGAATTTGATCGGATCTGCTGAAACTGGAAACTTGTAGAAAATTCTCAAATCGTTTCCCACAACGTCTAACAATTTTGCGTTAATCCTTCCTTCATATCATCCAACGAGACATTTCTATTAAATCTCATTGCTATTTATTGTCGACATTCAAATATGCATCCAACGGTTGTTGTCAAGATGATTCCATCGAAATAAACGCATCTGAAAAACGATCATCCATCTTCAATGGTCAATCATTAAAAATAAACAAAATTTCTCAAAAAAAAATAGAAAACATAACATTCACAATAAAAATTAATTAATATAAACACATAATTTACTAACAAATCAAAATAAACAAAGAAAATAGTTTTAAAACAAAATTAAAAATTAAAAATAACAAAAATAATAATTAGGTTTTTACTATACTAACAATATTAATAATACTAACTAAAATAAACTAACTAAAATATTAACTTTTTAGAGTAATATACTATCGTATTAATATACTAACTAACAATATATTATTTTAAGGTTCTAAGGGTTTTAACTAACATATTAATATACTAACACATTAATATACATACTAACTAACAATTTATTATTTTAGGGTTCTTAGGGTTTTTAACTAACATATTAATATACTAACATATTAATATACATACTAACTAACAAAGTATTATTTTAGGGTTCTAAGGATTTTAGCTAACATATTAATATACTAACACATTAATATACATTATTTTAGGGTTTTAAACTAACATATTAATATACTAACAATATACTAACTAACATGTTAATATACTAACAATATATTAACTAACATATTAATATACTACTAACATATTAATATACATACTAACTAACGATATATTATTTTACGCTTTTTAAGGTTTTAACTAACATATTAATATACTAACAATTTACTAACTAATATATTAACTAACATATTAATATACTAACTAACAAAAAAAAATTTAGGGTTTCTAACTACCTAACAATAATAATATAACTAACTAACTAACTAACTAAAATACTAATTAACCTACTAACTAACTAACTAACTAAACTAACTAACTAACAATAGCTATAAACTAAACTAAACTAAACACAAGCATTGTTTAAAAAAAATTATACCTAATTTTTCTTCTTTTTTTTCTTCCCTCTGATCTTTCTCTCTTCCTTATTTCTTCATTCTTTCTTCTTTCTCTTTCTTTTTCTGGCGCCACCTTCTTCTTCTTCTTCTTCTTCTTCTTTTTCTTTTTTTCGCTTCTTTTTTTCGCTTTTTGCTTCACATTTCGGGGAGGGTGAATTAGGTTATCTCACATTGGTGCCGCCTCGCCAGTTGGCTCCATCAGTCTGCCTCTGGTGAACCATTGTTCAACTTCATCGACTTTCTTGCTTTTCACTTTGTTTTTAGCTTTTTTTTTTTTTTTTTGCTGCAGGACTCTGTTATTCACTATTCTAACTGTTTTCTTTTAAATTTGCTGCAGGAATGGCTAACATCAAGGTGGTGCCGCCTATGGGAGTGGCGTGACCACCCTGGCTATACCATTTTGGTAAATAACCAAAACCTCATCCCATTTTGTTTTTTTTTTTAATATTATTTCAGTAAAAAACCCTATTTCTATATTTGTTTTATTTCGTTTTTTCTAATAATATTTAAAATTCTATTTACATTAATTAAGCATATAAATAATATATCTATAAATATTATTAGTTACATAAATTAATTTGAATAATTAATTATATAATAAAATTATGTTTTAATATAAATTTAATTTAAAATCCTTAAAATCATTTTGCTTTCTCATTATACTTTATGCCATGGTCACCGTTACATTTGAATTCAAACACATATTTCACCATTGAGTTATCTAATCTCATTGCTACAATAATTAATCTCACTGACATCGTTTGTTTTCAATCTCACCGCTTATGCAAATGGACCCTGAATAGAATATACAAGTAATAGTATTCTATTGATTGGTTCACTAGAATAATATTGAGAAATAATTTGAATCTTAACTCGATTATTGTCAGTACATGGGATGTGGGTTTAAGCATGCTCAAGCATGTTTTATCCACTTATTCAAAGGTTAAGAGGGATTATGAGTAGTTTAGGCATTGTATTAAAAACATTTATTTATATATATTAATGTCTTATAATTTTTTAAGTAAATTCTATTATTAATAAAATAAATTTTATTATAATAAAGTATTTATAATTTTCCAATATAGTTTATTAATTTCTTTTATTAAAAATAAATTTTGTCTGCATATTGCAATATAACCACTAAAGCAATAATTAGAAAAATTGATAATAAATATGATTTAATACTTAAAAACTAGTATATAAAAATTGATTTTCTTCTCTCGAATTGATTTCAATATTTTTTCCTCTCTTATTAATCCTATTATTTTCTTTTTCGAGTGTCATTTATTTCTCATATTCATATGCTCTCTCCACATTTATTTCATCTCCTCTCCATTTCTACAACTCGTTTCTTTTTCCTTCAATTTTCAAAAAAGCAAACCCAATTTCCGGTGAAAGAGGTGTCGTGCATGACCTCCACCACTATTGGCCAAAAGCTTTTTGGCTCCAAAACTTCACCTCAAACACATTTTCACCTTCTCTTTTTTATCTTCTTTTTAGTTTTTCCTAAATCTTCTTCTAAACGAGTAAATCTAATCATAAACCCCATTGAAAAACTTCAAAAATCTAATAAAATTCCACTATCGAGATGTCCACTTCTTTTTATGCTTGCACACTGCATGATATTATGATTTTCTTTCTGAATTTAAAAGAAAAATATCTCTAGTGGGTTGATCGCCTTAAAAAGTGCCTCTAAACCGACCAGACAGTGGCGGCGGTAGTCTCCTCTCCCCTTCTCCTTCATTCTTTGCTGCTTGGCAGGGCTAAACGGACCAACAAAATATTTTGGCTATTCTATGCACACCTGTAATAGCCGTTCTTGGTTACAGGCAAAGGGATAATAAGGTGGAAATAAACTATTCTATTGAATTGACCATTCCTTCTAACCAAATGACTGTTCTATTATTGAGAATGGAATCAAGGGCGTCTGCCCTAAAATTGAAAATTTTCCATTTAAACTCTTTATAATTTATAAAATTTTAAATCAATAATAATAAAATTACACTTTTAACTCCAAAAAATGATAAAATTTAATTTAATCCTCTAAAATAATAAAATATAGACTATTAAAATGATAAAATTATATTTTTACTATCGTAAACATATACAATTTAATTCCGACACCCAAAAAAAATTTCCTAACTTTGCCCCTGCATGGAATAGAGCCCGAATGAAATCACTATTCAAGTGAACCAGGCACGCTGTAAGTTTTGAATTTATATATGGTAATAAAAACTAAACATGAAAAAATAGCTTCATAAAATAAATTCGGCAAAAAAAAAAAAACTGCTTTCAAGGAGGAAGTAGATAGAAAACGAGTAGTTAAGCAAGTCCATGGTCAGTGATGTATTATCATCTTTAGCTAAAAGAATGACCACTAGAAGTCATCCTTGAAGAGATCGACTTCTTGACTTTTGAGTTCTGAATTCATGTACATAACATCCCTCTAACCCAGATTAGAAAGGAGAACACTGTTAAAATAGGATCAATGTTCCCGGAATTAACAGAAATGGATTTCAATGAGGAAGAAGAAATGACGTGGGAGGAGTCTTATGATTAAAGGTAGCTGTTAAGGCAGAAGAACTCTAGAAAACCATATTCAGCCTAAAACAGGAAAACAAAACACCAATTGCAATCACCTTTAAGTACGAGGGGCTACCCGATTTTCGCTAACTATACAGCAGATTGGGATTGGGACACAGGAATGAAGAAATGTTGGTATAAAGGAGCAACCATGGAGTGTGGTTGAGGGCCTCACAAAATTCAAAAACAGAGAACCAGAGGAATGAATGGAGAATTCAGACTCGAAACAAAGAAAACATATATGAGCCGCCAATTGCAAAGCTGGGAGAGGAACAGTGGTTAGTCAAAACAACCAAATCTTTGGCATGAATTGTTTTAAAGAACTCATATCAGAGTCAAGCAAATAGAGGTATAAGTCACAGATCCTGTTCAATGAAATGTCAGTTCAACAAAAGAAGGGCATTGCTTAAAGTCACGGTAATATGCACAGAAAAAAAAAATTCAATAAGGCAATCTCACCAACAACAAGGGTTTACCAACATCCATATACAAATATTCCAAATGTCTATTTGCCACATAATTTCTTCAAAAGTAACACCATAACATCAACAAACCAAAAAAAAAAAAAAAAAAAAAAAAAAAAAACAGTACCCATAGCATCTATATTCTAAATGGGACTCTAGTAGTTCTCACCATCTTCTTTCATCGTGAGTATGTTTGAAAACCCAATAATTGGTGCCCCATTTCATTTATTATGTTCATCAAGCCTTTATTCGGATGACAAATGAACCTGAAGCAGGATTAGAAGTCTCAGAAAGTTTACATGTTACATGAATTAAAATTAAACAAATAAAATGGAACAGTTAAATCTGTTCAAATATCTGACATTATGTTTAAGTTTCTTCTGGAAACAGGTTATCATCATTGATTGAGTATCAACAAACAAGGGTGGAAACTCAAAAGTTGCATTAAAAAACAAAGAACCATCAAATGAACTAAACAGTATTATATATATCATCGTTAAATCAACATTTTTCAAGTTTCTACAATACAAAAGTCACTTAACATCTAAGTTACTCAAATTTAGATATGAGTGTCAAATATAGGTATGTGCCTGAAACAGGTACGTTGAGTTTTACCAAGTTTCTTACTAATTTGAAAGATTTTTGGAGGGTCAATTTCCTGTGCCCATGTCAGGTACGAGCATCGAACACAAGCATTTCAAGAAAAACAATAAGTCAGAGCAACATAGCTTAACATTACTTATGTCATAATTAAGGAAAACAAAATTGAATAGGCTTCATGTATTAAATAACATTGGTTAAGTTCCTAAAGTGGCATGTGATGTTATCATTATCTGACTCAAAATCACTTATAATTTCGTTATCTAAAAACATGTAAATGTTTACAACATAAAAAAGTTATACAGCAAATAGCAATCATCAAGCGAGTTACTCACATGCAGGAAGGTTGGATATGTCAGCGGAAACTGCACAAGGTATTCCCAAGTTTGAAAGAGCTCCCCTGATGATTCCACATGGAAAATATAGATGCATGCTTTCCACAGCCTTCTCATCAGCCATGATAGAAGGCTCTTCAGATGCTCCATTTTCAGGTGATTGATCAATTGACATGCGTGTAAGCCAACGAAAACGATTATCTTGCAATACAAAGGTACCCTACAAGACAAGTTTAAACCATTTCATAAAACTTCATCATAGCATGCAGGTTTTGGTCAGCTTCAGTTCCTAAACATACTCTATGATTTGTCTTCAAGTTGTCTATCTGCTTCTTAAAGAGTTCAGACCAAAAGTCCTTGCAGATGAACTTGATTGCCTCTAAATGATCACTAAAACGTGGCCTCTCCATCGTGTACCTGGCAATAACTAAGCTTTGTCACTACAACAATTAGCATCTTAACTTCGCTAATGAATGGATATCAGGAACAATCCATTTTCGAACCATAACTTGCATTAATTAATCTACCCAAGAAATCAAAATGCATTTCACCAAATACATTAAGTACTGCTACTACTATCGCAATTCTTAAAGGCCCAATTTTATATCAAATTTTGATGTCAAGTGCAATGTATAGCAACAAACTTAAAGGGCTCATTACATAAAAAGTTGAAAAATAAATCTTGTCCAGAGAAATACCCTGATTCTAACTACCTTCAAATGCATACATGTTAACTATGCTCTCAACAAGATTGCAAATAAAATATTTTCAGTTCCTTTTCGCCATGGTATTTACCTTGCATTACGGCATACTAAAGGTGAAACTAATTACTAAGATAGTCATAGCAACAATCCCAAGCAATGCCGAAAATTATAAAAGCCAAACCATTGCATCAGTTAGCATCAACAATCAAAACTTCAAATCCTCGCGCACTTAGAACACTTCTCGATCATAAAAGTTTTATCATACAAAAGAAAACTAACACCCTTCCTTTTACCGCATCATAATATCTATAGTAGAATAAAGATGGAAAAATTAGAATTGGGTTTTAGAAATTCCACTCAAATTAACTCAAAATATGTGGGGGGAGGGGGTTTCACTCCCTCAGATCCAAAAAGAAGACATTAAAACACAGTAACTTAAACTAAAATTAACTTTATAAAATACAAATTTGACAAAAATATAATTGAAATGGAGTGATCAGCTTCATAAATATACGAATTAACTAAAAAAATGGGGAAATTGGATTATTGATAAGATGAAGAAGGGTTCACCGTTCAGAGAGCTGGTGGCCAACCTGATACCCAATGGCTTCGATCCGACGAGCAGCGAGCTCAGGCTTATTGGCGTAAAAACGGTTGCAATATGTGGAAACCATTTCGATTAGTAGGCTATCAATGCAGCTTTCTGATACTTCTCTCCCCATTTTTTGTTTTTACTATTCTTTTCGAAAGGAAGGAAGGACAAAGCAGTTCCTCTCTAAAATATATTTCGCTTTTCCAATCATTATTTTATTTAAATTTAATATTTTGAGGCTAAATTTAAAGGTCATGGATCCTACTATTTGGGCCGGGTTTTGAAAGCAGTATTTCTAAGAAGAGTTTCAACTGATAGTCCAAAAATAAAACTGATTTAAGGTGAGTTTGGATGGATGGCATATATATTTACAGTTAGTATAAAAATAGTCGTAAAATGAAATTAGATATGGTAGTGATACTGAAGTATGAGATAAAAAATAAGCTAAACATATTGCACCGCACCTAATTGCCCATTCAAACTCACCCTTAATATATTTAGGCCTTGTGTAACAATATTTTAGTATAAGATAAACGATAAAATTTTAGTATTGATCCCTCTCTCTCATTAAAGTTTAGGATTTAATCTATATTAATTATTTTAATAAATATATATTATAAATTTAATAAATAATTATAATATAATTATAATTAAAAATTGAAAGCCATTGAAAGTGTGCAAAACATTTCATATATTATAATATTAAAATAAATTACTATAATTTTTATTATTTTATATAATCTAAATTGAATTTTTTCAAATATAAAAATTAATACTAAGAGACCATGGCTGTATCCTTTAGCTTATACTCCTAATTTTAATATTAAGGATCAATAATAATAATAATCAATTATTCGATACTTTGAATATGAGTCAATTATTATACTAATTATAAAAATTTTATTAATTTGTAAGAATTATTTTTATGTGAATTTAACATTTAAAATATTATTTTATATATATCTAAATTTAAAAATATAAATAATTTAAATTAATTGCTTAAAAATATTTAAAATTTTAATTTTATATATAATAATGTTAATTAACTTGAATATCACTTAAATTACTTACTTTTTACTTTCAAACATTATGTTTAATATTCAGTGTGATAATTCTAGAGTGCGGAAATTGTTGCTACCAACCTGATTCTCTACTCAAAGTTCAAACATGTTGAACTTGACCTTTTATTTGTTTGTGAGAAAGTTGCGGAAGGGTGAAGTTCCAACATTTAATCAAGTGGCCGATGTTTCTTACCAAACTTTTGTCATCGTTCCATTTTTGTCAGTTAAGGGATAGACTCCGGGTCACAAAAACTATAGATGATAGATGAGTATTAGAGTTAATTGAAGAGAATCAATTATATTGTTGAGGATTTTGTTATGTTATTAGCAACAAATTATATCTCTTTAGTTGTGTATAAATTTATTCTTCTGTATCAGAAGTAATAGGCTATTTTCTCATTTTATTAATGAGAAATTAGAATATAATGTTCAAGATTCTTGTGTTTGTTTGTGAGATTCTTTCATCTAAAAAGAATATTTTAATTTTTCAAATCATTTTTACAATAATATTAAACACTTAAAATTTTAAACTACAATTTTTAATGTCATTATTGCTATGATGTTATGGTATCACTATTTTGACATTAATAAATATTCAACTTAAAATATAATAAAATATGGATTAATATAACGTTTCAGCCCTAAATTTAGGGTTTAGGTAAGCTTTAATACCTATACCTTTTTTGTCCACTTCAATATCTAAACTTCTTTGATTTCTCTCAATCTTGCTCTAATCCGAATTTTAAAAATGAAAAATAACCAAAATATCGTCTTGACTTTGTTTGTTGCCCGATTGAGCACCTCCATTGTCAGATTTTTCTCCCTGCCCATTTCCGTCTTCCGAAGCTAAAGCCAACTCCATACATTAGCTATTCTGTTTTTAGAGTACTTTCACTAGGGGTGAGCGTTCGATCGAATCGAATCGAATCGAATGAAAAAATTTCGAGTTAATCGAGTTGATTTAATCATATTTTATCATCCTAATTTGATTTGAAATTTTCTCGAATCGAGTCGAGTGAGATGGAATTGAATCGAATCGAATCGAATATATTTTTCGAGTTAAATTTTAAAAATAATTTTGGGTCCTTGTAACCACTATCACCTATCGTAATAAAATTTGTCCACCTTAATCAAATTTTTATTAACTTTCATCACCTCATAATTTATTTATTAATCTTTTATATAATGGGTTAGCTTCTTTGCTTGCTTAGTTATTTCAATTATCTTGATTCTTGTCACTATGTATTTTGGAATTAAAATATATATTAAATGTAAAATGTGATTTTTAATAAAAGTTATTTGAAAGATAAAATATGAAATTGATACCAATATAAAATTTTAATACTAATATTTTATGGCATAATTAATAATTCAATTTTAATATAAATATTCAATATGACTAAACAATTCAATAATATAAATAATATAAAATGTGAAATTTAATTTAATAATATAAATAGTAGATATAAATAAAATTATTGCTATTTATGTTTAGTGATTTTTTTGGATAATTTTGATTTTTTATTTGAGGGTAAAAGGTGAGAAGTAAAAGTTTAGGGGAAAAATAAAAAGTTTTGGGGAATAAAAGTTTGAGGGAAAGTAAATGGGGAGTAAAATTTTGAAGGAAATATAAAATAAAAAAATGGGGGATGGGTTTGGGGTAGATGGGGAGTATGGGATGGGAAGGGAGTAAAAGTTTTAGGGGAAAAGTGGGAGGGAGTAAAAATTTGGGGGGGAAATAAAAAGTTTTGAGGGTTTTTTGGAGTAAAATTTTGAGAAAAAGTAAATGGGAGAGTAAAATTTTGGTGGGAAATGGATTTTGGATAGATTGGAGGGTTGGGATGGGAGAGGAATAAAAGTTTTGGGGGAAAAGTGGGAAGGAGTAAAAATTTTGAGGGAAAAGTAAAAAGGTTTGGGAGTTTGGGGTAAAAATATAAAATATTATATTTTAATATTCGAATTATTCGAATTATTCGAGTTATTCGAATTTGAAAACTTAACTCGATTCGAACTCGAAATTCGAAAAAAAAATTCGAGTTGACTTGAATAACTCGATTAACTCGAATAATTCGATTCGTTTAACTCGAAATTCGAATTTTTTTTTTATTTTTCGAGTTGAATCGAGTTTTGCTCACCTCTAACTTTCACCCTTTTTGTTTGTTCACTTTCGAATATTATAAAGAGTAAATTACTTGTTTTTTCAAAGCAGGATCAATTTGCTGATTTTGGAATAGTGAAAGGAGTTTCGGGAGATTTATACCAAAGCAAAAACAACTTAGAGCAAAACTAGTGAAGCAAATTAAATTTTACTAACGGAAACTACGAGTACACACCCAAAAAACAAAAGCTCTAACAATCCAACAGCTAAAAGAAAATTCTTATTTTCCTCTTTGTTTTTTTTCGAGCTGCCTAAAGAAAAACAACTTTATTAATTAAGTAATCCCTACAAGGTAAAACATATATCAATAAACTATTAGTTCAAACAAAACACAATAATATGCTAAGGGAATAAGCTTCTGCCCAGCTGCTACAATTAATAATCATGTTTGAAGAGATGTATAGCTAGGAGGCCGTCCGCTCAATACTACGGCGGCGGACAGTCGCAAACGCAGGATCCGGACACGCAAAGGACCGGACACCGGCCTCGATAACTACAGGCATCTACACAGTCCTTATGTTTACTGCATGGATGTCCCTTGGTACCGTCGGCCAATGCTTCGGCTTCTGTCATGGCTGCAACTAGCAAAGGAATCCATTACAACGTATACGCAATGAAAAATGAAAATCCATAGAACCTTTTAATTAGTAGAAAATGTAATGAATAGTAGAGTAGAGAAAGAGATCATATATATATATATATATATACACATATACATACCGAAAACAATAATGAGAAGAGCTATGAAGCAGGCCAACCGGAGTTTAGGTTTCTCCATTTCTTTGTTGTGGGTGGCTACAACTACTTGCAAGGACCTATCTATTTATAACAAGGAAAAGTAAAGCATTGATTTTCATGCATGTAAGGAAGAGAAATTCGATTGGAAAAGGAAAATAACTATTATATGTATACTCCTCGATATTCTGTTTGATACACGTGAAAAACAGCAGGACTTTGACCTTTGTCTTTTATGTTGGCTCTTCTATGGCTTGTTTACTTGGGGGTATGGCCAAAGGCAACACATAAATTATGGAGCTTCAAGTTCCGAAGTTTTTGGAAAACTCAGCCGTTTTTTTGAACTTTTATTAGATTTTGTTAACTGCTGAGTTTAAAATCTACAACTTACATGAAAAAATATCTCTAGTGGGTTAATGCTCGACACGTGCATATGTTTTTTAGGTTTCATTTGTCTTGTTTTTAAACCATCAAAGCATTTATGAGGCTGCAGTTAAATCTTCTTTTGTAATTAATGGACTGCTATTGTTAAGGCTTATAAATTGAGCCGTGTGAAACATACAAAATGTAAGAAAATAGGAGTAAACCCATCTTAAGGGCGTTTATTTTTTCAAATGTATTTAGATTTACGGTGCCTTAGTTACGTTTTGATTATTCGGATTTTATTTTATTATTGTAATTCATAAAGAAGAAAATAAGTTAATTTTTATATAATTTTTCTCTTAATATTTTAATTATTTTGTAATACATTAGCAGCAATTAATGACTACTAACCATCAATAAATATTTGGTATTAAACAAAAGAAAGAAAAAGTACAAAGATTATCAAACTCCTAGGTTTTGTTTCTCGCTCTAATATATTATATATATATTTGTTTTGTTTTATTCTCTTAATCTGCTATATTATATTTAATCATCTCATTAATTAAAACTATTAAGCTTATATTTCTATATGTCGAATAATGTATTTGGCTCTTCTAATTTCTTATTCTGCTGTTATTTTCATATTATTCATGAATTTTTTATTTACATATGTTATCATATATGTCGATAATGACAATTGAACGATTTCAAAGCAAAAAGAAATGAAAAATAAGAACATACACTGATTTTACGTGTAAACCTTTTCGAGAAAAAATCACGGGTAATGAAGAAGAAATTCACTAATGTTGATAAACGAATGATATAAGAAGAGTTTCAACTACATCTATTTAATGATTGAAAAACCTTATTCTAATCAAAGTCAAATAGTAAGAGTATAGTTCTACTAGTCGTAACCTTCGACCTCTCACACCCACAGATCTCCTTATTTTGTCACTGTATTTATTTTTTCAACAAGTGACGAGATTCAAGTCATACAATCTCTAACGGCATATATAATTATTATGATCGTTATTGTGAACTATAAATTTACTAACTAAAAATCTATTTACTTTAATGCATGTTATTAATTTTATTAATTGAATCATTTTATTAAGGTGCTACTTGTTATGTGATTTCTTATATCTTAATTATCATTGTTTTATACTAAATTGCAAAATGAAATGATTTTAAAAAATAGTTGTTGTGTTGAAATCTATTATATATTATGCATAGTTTATTTTAGTGGTCCAATCTAAAAATATATTCATTTGTATCCGTGACATATCTTTTATTTATTTAAATATTATAAAATTATATAATAATTTTACATTAATAATTCATTTTATATGATTATGTACACACTCTTTTATTCATATTCTATTTTAATTTTTTTATGTCATATTATTTATATTTTTTTCCTCATGTCGTGTTTAGGTTATGTTCCAATTCATCTTTTATTTTGTATACTTTATCATATGATTCAATTTTGACTCTATACTCATTTCCTTAAATTTTTAAAAATGTTTTATTAAGAATTTAAGTTTTCCACTTGTATTATAAGTTACGCCAATCTAACTAATACAAATATTATGTTAAAAGCCTATTACTAACAATTATCTATATACAATCCATAATTCTTTTCCCAAAAAAGAAAAAGAAAAAAAAGGAATGACATAATTTAAAATTTTATTTTTAAAAAATATATAATAAGCTTTTTAATGTTTTTATTAGGTTTGTATTATGTTTTCTATAGTTTATTATCATGATTTAATTTTGAGAAAAATTATGTGTTTGAACTTATTATATGTTTGACATAAATTTTCATAGTAGGTCAATTTAAAAAAAATTACCTATATGATATTTTTATTTTAAAATATTTTAAATTTATATAAACTTTTACACATGAATAATTAGTAGCATGTTATTTTCATTTTATCTTCTATTTTGTCTCAACCTCATTTAATCTCATATTTGCATAGTGATAAAAATCAATGAAATTTTATCTAACATAACGATGAATTCATAATTTATAATTAATTCTAGAATATTGTCTTAGTTTAAAAATAAACAATTTTCTAATTATCCTTAGATATATACGTTGATTTATGACACAATCTATCAAACCACAAACATAACTTTATATAATTACAATTATGTACAACCAAACAATGTACAATCACACAGCATACAGCATACATCACCACCACATAGACATACATGCAAACCCAAAACACATGGCCATAATATACATATATCAATACTCGTGTTAAGCTTATAACATTAATGGGTTTCTATTCAAATTAGCTCAAAACTAACCATGTGTCTGCCTACAAACCAAGCCACCATGCATGCTACCATAAATACCAACTTACAAACCAAAGGATTATATGCATGAAAAGTCCATGTATGAGCATGAATTCTTATGAAACAAAAGCAAGTTCCAACCTATCTTAAATCAACATTACACGTTTCCTTGTGTCATGCTAAAAGGAAGGAAATCAAAAGGTTTTATATGGAAGACATGCATGTATTTATGCTTTCATATCACAAAAGGCTTAGTCCATAGGATTGAAAAACAAACGGGTTATGGAAATCTTAGTCAACAAGGATCGTTTCAAACAACCATAAATGATCATACATAAATTAAGCATAAAGAGATCATGGAAAATGATCAAATATATGACTTTGAAAGTGCAAATTTCAACTCATTGATTCATATCATGGTACACCAAACAAGATTTTGCTACACATACACAATGTAAATGAATGCAAGTTACAACAAGGTATATACCAGATAAAGCTTTCCTCTCCTCTTTTCCTTCTTATGGTTCCCGGCTATGGCTTCTTCCTTAGCTTTCTTTTTTTTTTTTTTTTTTTTTTTGGGGCAGTAGCTTTGCTTCAGCTCATCCTTGTTTTGGCCCTCTCAACTCTTCTCATTTTAAAAGCCAGTTTTTTCTTCTCTTCCTTGACTTGCCGTGTAGCTCTTCATGGGCAATTAATTGTTTTCTCTTGTTGACCTTTTTTTCTCTTTACTTTGCCGTGCAAGCTTCCTAAAGCTCACCCCAAAATTTGGGTTTTCAATATCCCACTAAATGGGGATGGGATGCCATGCAAAATGAAAAGGTGATGGTGATGGTATCATGGTGGGTGCTTGATAACATGATTATTTTGCATAATTTCTTGTATTTAATTTGGTATATTTTTGAATTAATCCCTACTAATTTATGTTTTTATGATTTAATTCTTGCCAGGGACACAATTGATCAAAAAACATGCTGAAAAGGGCTAAATTGATAGAAAATCATGAAAATGGGGCCAAACCAAGAAGATGGAGGAAGCTAAGAACTCATCAAGCAATTGACTTTGCAAAAAGCCAAGCATAAGAAATTCTATTTTTAGATTATTTTATTTTTATCTATTTATTTTTATTTTTTATTTAAGATTTTGTATTAATTTAATTAAGCCTATTTTTAGTAAATCTATAAGTATAAATAGGGGTTATTTGTAATTGAATAATCAATCAATCAATCAAATTCTCTTTTTCCTATTCCTATTTGGTGTTTAATTGCTCTCTTTCATTGTTTTTTTCTACTTCAATTTGGAGTAGGATTTCTAATTTTTTTTCTTCTTTTCAAAGTCTTCGTCAGACATTTAGCCTATTTCAATTCCATTTGTTGGTTTTCCAAAATTGGTGCAATTGCCTTCCAAGCCTCTTTCCCTTTCCAAAATTCCATCACCCTTCACACCAAGCCAAAACACATTCCACAACTTGCAAGCATGACTAAAATCATGCGACACTAAAATCTATCTTAGTCTTAGGCCGGTACTCTGTTCGATTAGGAATAGTAAGATTTGTATCCAAGCATATAATCCTTCCAATCGGTATTCACCTTTTTCCTAAGTATCGGGATTGATAACTCATCCCTTAAGGTTGAATTTGATTCCAAGTCAAAGTGCACGTTGGATTGGGGTCGTATTTGCCGACAGTTGGAGGTTCGAGTCGGCCATGTTGTATTCGAGTTTCTGAGAACAAATCAAGGAAGGGGTGATCGGGTTTAAACGACCCACGCGATTGAGGCCATTGATTCGAGTTGGTTTCTTCAGAACACAAGGCTATCGGAATCTTCAATCGGGAACACATGTATCTCGGTTAGATAATCGGTAAGGGTTGGTTCGCAGGTCATACCGGAACCAGCTATGAAAGGAGGAATTGGTGGTTAGGATGTTCTTAATCGCTATAACCAGCTTATCATTTCGAGGAGAAGATCAATTTTCGAGGATCGATTCTTGACACCGAATTACCAAGTCTAAGGCTAAGGCTCAATTACTTTAATTTCAAAAACCCGATTTTAATCTTCAATTTAATTTCTAGTTTGTTTTTGATTAATTTCTTTGTGTTATCTTAATTATTTAGTTTCTAGACTTTTTTTAACCCCCCTAATCTATTTATTTTTCAACAGGTTCGTTGAAGTTGTGGGCACGACCTTTGCCACGATAAACTTCTGTTCACAAGATAAACACAGAAATTGACAAAAACATTAGATCCATGTGGAATCGACCCTACTACCACTCTACTACTATTTAGAGCTATTTGTAGGAATTATATTTGGTGGTTTCGACGCCCATCAAATTTTGGCGCTTTTCCGGGGATTGGATATACTTTTTTAATTTTTATTTGTTTACCTTATGACCAAGTCTTCATCAGGATATCTCGAATACGACCCAGAGATCGAGAAATTAGTACGAGCGCGATGAAAGGAGATAGAAGCTCTTAAACGCGCAAGTAAAGTAGAAATTGAACTAGGACAAGGGATCCTAGAATCCGACGTCGAAAAGTTGAGTGAAGCAATTTGTGCAGAGGCAAGTTGACGTCAGAAACAAGCCGAAGTGGTTGAACGTGAGACCGAACCACTTTTTGAAACAAAAGGCAACCTCGGTGAACTAGAAAGGATGGCGAACCAAACCATTCGTCAACTAGCCGCTGCTCCCAACGAGCAAACACTATTATGCATCAACTATCCAACTGGAGGAATCCCGTTTGAGCTGAAATCAGGCTTGATTCACCTTTTGCCCACCTTTCGAGGCTTGAAGAATGAAAATCCACACACCCACTTGAGAGAATTTCACATGGTCCGCTCAAGCATGAAGCCGCAGGGAGTACCCGAAGATGAAATCAAACTTCGGGCTTTTCCTTTTTCTTTAGTTGATACAGTAAAAGAATGGTTATTTTATTTACCTCCCGGTTCTATCACAACGTGGGATGACTTATATTGTGTCTTTCTTAAAAGGTTCTTCCCAGCATCACGAGCAGCTGAACTTCGGAGGGACATAGTGGGAATTCGCCAAATGGATAATGAATCGCTTTACGACTATTGGGAGCGGTATAAAAAACTATGTGCAAGTTGTCCTCAACACGGGTTGACCGAATAATCACTACTTCAGTATTTTTACGAGGGATTGCTCCCTATGGAAATGAAGATGATCGATGCTACTAGTGGAGGGGCGCTTGTCAATATGACTCCTCAAAGGGCGAGAGAACTGATATCCACCATGGCGGCAAATTCTTAATAGTATCGACTTAATTCAGAACCCACAAGACGGGTTAATGGGGTAAACGTTTCATCTTTAGAAGGAAAATTGGATAAACTTACCAATGTTGTTCAATCTTTGCTTACAGAGAAAAAGAATCCGACCCAACTGTGCGAAATTTGCGCTATATCTGAACATCCGACGGATTCGTGCCCAATCTTTAATGACAATTCAATGGCACATGTAGATGCTGTCGGAGGTTTTCTGGAACCTCTTCAAAGACGTTATGATATTTTCTCCAACACCTACAATCCTGGGTGGAAAGATCACCCTAACTTGAGTTACGGAGCTAATCCCCAATATAATCTATCGTACCAATCGAGACCTCTGCAACCACCACAACAGCAACCCAAGCCATCTCTAGAAGCTATGGTGGAAAGACTTGCCACCGATGCTGCAAAATATCAACAGAAGATAGATGCATCAATACAAGAACTAACTAATCAAGTTAGTAAACTCTCGATGGCGATTAATTGTAAGCACTCAAATCGACCCTAACGAGCGGTGGTTTGGAACCACGAATCCAAGTCGAAATAATAATTTAATATTATTTTCTTGTTGAATATTTATGATTGACTATGTGCTAAAAATTTCGTGAAGTTAATTGCTTATTTAGATGTTTAATTTAATAAAAGGATCAAATAGCTTAAGTGGTAAAAGTAGGGTGCATGAATTAAAAGGTAAATTGAATTGTTTTGTTCAAGTGAAGATTTGCATGTCAATTTGGCACATTTCATGGTAGTGGACGACATAATCATTACTTGTATATTAAATTCAATTTACTTTAGTTAGTGGTGATTTTATGTATATTATAATTTGAGTAAAAAACAAGGAATAATAAAAAACAAAAGAAAGAGAAGAAGGAAAGTATTCATCTTTTTCTTTCTTGAAGTGGCCGAATGTTGAAGGGGATAAAGAGACTTGAAGCTCTCTTCATTTTTGGTTGGTGCATGCTGAAATTAGGTTAGTAATTAAGCATAATTATTGAGAATTCTTATATTTTAGAGTCCCTTGTCTTGAGTATTCTTGAACCCATGTTGGGATTTTTGAGATTTAGCATGCTATGGTTTCGCTATTGATGAATGTTTTGATTTGTTTTGCTTGATGGAAAATGGTTTATAAAATGGTTGAGATCAACATATTTTGATAAGGAAGTTGTGAATGAAGTAGTGCTTGATGGTTCAAATTGTGAAAAATAATTAGTGAAGGGTCTAAATGCATGATAATTGAGTTATATGGGTTTGTACAAGGGAGAGTAATATTCGCCATTAAGGAGTAGGTTCAAATTTTAATTATTTTGTGAGTTTGTGTTTGGGGACTAAATTACAAGAAAATGAAACTAGAGGGATAAATTGGTAAATTGGCAAATTGATAAATTATATGCTATGATTAAATTTAAATGTTATAAGGGGACTTAATTGAGCTTGAGGAGTATTCGGTTTTAGCTCAAAAGTGTATGAGTTGTTATTTGTTGGAATGAATAAAAAGAAAGGGTACAATTATGTGTTCGTATTGAAATGAATGAAATCTATTTGAATGGACTCTTTTCGAACTTTGTTTAGATCAAGGAAGGAAGGATTTGGAAACGAATCGGGGGAAAACTAAAGTAAACGAGTAGCCGGGAAGCTCAATTTGACAACTATCTAAGTAAGTTTTAAGCAATTAGATTTAATTGAATTTTATTTTATACTATGCGCATATGTTAAAGGATTTTAAGGAAATTAATTACCATGATGCCGAATGTGAAGGTGGATTTAGCATGAAATGGCCGAATGTTATACTTGATGAATGTATACGTAAACTTGATTTAATTGAATTGTTGAATTTGTGTATATATATGCGATACAAGATGGTTATTGATATTGATGACACTAGAGATGATCTTGGGAAGGTGGTGAATATGTGCTATATGTATGTTATGTGTGAGCGAATGTAATGTATATATATATGAATAAATGAGTTATTTGTGAATCCCTAATTAATTAAATGTGTGTATATGAATGAAGAATTGTGTATATGTGTATTTCTTTGTGAGGAAACATGGGATTGGTAGCACTATGTGTGCGAACTTATAAACCGAGCGCTGTGTGTGCGAGATCGATTGAAAGGCACTGTGTGTGCGGAAATATAATCACCGAGCACTGTGTGTGCGATATTGGTTGAGAGGCACTGTGTGTGCGAAAAATAGCATCACCGAGCACTGTGTGTGCGATATCGATTGAGAGGCACTGTGTGTGCAGAAAATAGCATCACCGAGCACTGTGTGTGCGATATCGGTTGAAAGGCACTTTGTGTGTGCGGAAAATAGCATCACCGAAACCGTGTGTATGCGAGATCGGTAAAAGGTAAGAATAGAAGAAATTATGAAAAGTACAAAATGAAGTCGGTATGTTTGGCGATTGGTTCATCATTTTAATGCGAATCTAAGTGAGTTGAGTTAAATTGGCTATGAAACATGTGACTATATGGTCACTTTGATTATTGAAATGGGATTGATGAATGTTAGTATTGGTTACATGTTTATAGATTGAATTATTCTATAATTTAGTTTGAAAATTTAAGAAATGACGTAATGCATTTTTGTGTACTCTATCTTCTTGCTTAAAAACTTACTAAGCTATTTAAGCTTACTTGAAGTGTTGGTTTCATGGTGATTTAGGTCTTTAAAGTCATGACTCGAACTCGGGAATCTCGGTCAAGTCACTTCACACTATCATCTATTTTGGGTACCTCTTTATTTATGAAACTTTTGGGAGTTTTGGCATGTATAAGCTAGGTTATCCTTTTGAGTTACTTTGAAATGAATGTATATAAGGCCATACGAAAATGGCTTCATTTCTATCCATGAATTGAGTGGATATGTTTGAGCTGATATATATATATATATAGTTGCGAAATTTTGGTTTTGAATATAGCTCGATTTGGGTTGGTTTAAAAGTTTATTAAGCTTGAATATAATGCGTAGGTGGGTACGGTGATGCGATAAGCATTTTTACACATTTTATTCCTTGTATATATATATATGCGGCATGTACAAATGCATGTATATGATTTTGAGTGATGCATATGTTCAGAAAGGGTATATAATTAAATGAAATGCTGATTATAAAGTTGAATCAAATGAATAATTACCACATGCCTATTCGGCCTTTACATTTGAATGACCAAATGCATGGTAATTTGTTAGTAAATGTTAATGTTATTATTCCTGATATATATAAGTTATGATTTGGTATTAAATGGGATATACTTGTTATATTGTAATGGTACAAATTAGTAGGCATTTATGTGCATGGATTTGTGTTTGGTAGAGTAATATCTCGTAACCCGAATTCGACGACAGAATTCGAGTTAGGGGTGTTACATTAATCGTCTGGAGTCTCAAGGTAAATTACCTTCCCAGACGGAGCCTAATTCTTGACAGAATATAAGTGCAATAACTCTTCGTAGCGGTAAGGTTCTGGAAACAGTGCCAGCCAAAAGTCGTGGGCAAGACAAGGAAGGGGAAAAGCAAATGACGGATCCAACACCGTAGCGAGTTAGAAATTGAAAAACGGTTGTAGATGCCACCTCCTTTTCTAGGGAGGCTTGCAAAAGATAGGAAAGAGAAGGAGGAAAAAGAAATCCTTGAGACATTCAAGAAGGTGGAGGTAAATATCCCTTTACTTGATGCTATCAAACAAATCCCTTGTTATGCAAAATTCCTCAAAGAATTGTGTTCTAGCAAGAGAAGGTTGGTAGGTAACGAAAGAGTAAATGTAAGAGAAAATGTCTCTGCAGTTCTACAAAAGAAAGTTCCTCCCAAATACAAGGACCAATGTATGTTTGCTATTTCTTGTGAGATAGGTAATGTAGGCATTAAGAAAGCCATGTGTGATTTAGGGGCTTCAATTAATGTTATGCCTTATTCTACTTATAAGTTGATTAACGCGGGTCCTTTAAAAGAGACAGGAGTAATAATCCAGTTGGCGGACAGGTCAATCGTCTATCCCAAAGGGCTGCTTGAAGACGTCCTTGTTAAAGTTAACGAATTAGTTTTCCCTGCAGATTTCTACATTATTAATATGGAAGATGATAACTCAACTAATTCGTCTGACATTTTTCTTGGAAGACCATTCTTGAGTACCGCGTGAACGAAAATTGATGTTTGGAGTGGAACACTCACCATGGAATTTGATGGCGAAGTGGTTAGGTTTAATGTTTATGAGGATATGAGACATCCCACTGATAAGTTACAAACTGCGCCTTGCAGGAATGCTGATCTTGATTTAAGCAAGAGGAATTATCAATAATCCAAAAACCAGTACGTGAAGCTGTCATGAAAGCCTCGAAGTTAGAGCTGAAATCATTTCTAGAACGTACATGTATTCCGACAGAGAGAAATGCAAACTTGAATGAAGAAGCTCAAAGACTCCTCAATCCACTAATGATAGAGGAACCTAGGAAGGGCTTCAAGGATAGTGGAAAAAGGTCGAAACCCTTCTGCAAGGACATCCAAGTGCACAAGATGGAGAACTTAATTCTCAATAAGCCAAACGGATAACATTTAAGGTCGTCGAGCTAACGACGTTAAACAAAAGCGCTTTTTGAGAGGCAACCCAAATTTATTTTCATTTATTTAATTTAAGTTTTAGTAGATCTAGGGTGTAAGTAAATAAATTTTTTACTTAGTTTAATTAGTTTGATGTTTTCAGGAATTCATCACCGTCGCAGCACCCATCGCCGTCGCCATCGCACTACCATCACCGATGCCACTGCACCACAGTCGCCGTCTTTCCCCCTCTTTGCTATAAGGTTAAGGTGTGGCAATAGGTATATACATGTCTAGGATTGGATCTAGGGAGAGCTTGGTACTTAAGCGGTCTTAATGACTCACCTCCTCTTCTCTAGAATCCTACCTGGTGCATAGTATCTATTCACTTTAATCAAGTCTCCACAATCCTTGATATCCGGCAAAAGTCGTTACCCCAACATCGACAAAATCATTGAAAACACAAATGGGGAGTACTCTAAACTTTTCATTTCGTTAATTTCAGCTGTTGATTTTCTTTTCCTATCTATAATATGCACATGCTTGAGGACAAGCTTAGAATAAGTAGGGGGGATGAGTATATATGAAGAATGCATGGATGGTTGATTGGTTCTTGCTGCATGATTCTCTTTTGCATATGTTCAATCTTGCATTGAATTCATTCAATAGTTTATTTTGACGATGAGCCTTTAATCTCATACTTAGTCAACTTGGACAATTAGGAAAATTTTTTGAATTTAAATGCTCAAGTATATAGATTAATCGACACTTGTGTTTTAAGGTTGATGTATGTAGCTAGATTTTCATGAATTGATTTTTTGAAAAAATATTTGCTTGTGCATGAAAAAAAAAAGAAGAGAAAAAGAAAAAGAAAAAATAATAAAAAAAGAAAAAAAAGAAATAAATAAATAAAGGCTCAAGTTATGAGTGAAAGTCTCGAAAATGTGATCGGATTGAGTAACCGGGGTGAGGTGCTTGGGTTGTCATCTCATCTCGCGTAAAAAGGTTCGAGTAACGAGTCGATGACTTATTAACATTCCGCTAACAGAGCCCAATAATAAAGACTGCTTGAATTGAGTAACCGGGATAGGGTGCTTGGGTTGTCATCCTAGTTCGCGTAAAAAGGTTTGACCATGTCCAGTTTATTATTTTCTAAAAGTATATTAATAATGCCTTGCAATTTATTAGATTCAAACTCTTTTTCATGAAATTATCTAGTTCGCATATGTCGAATTTTAAAACACTTGTCTTGTTGATTAACTATATGTTATGAGCATTTATTTAATTATTTTTGCCTATGTTGTTTTACATTGAGTAAGGATGCAGAAAAGAGGCTCGGTTCTTAATAAATTGTGGAATCAATTTTAATGTTTGAACGAATAACATGCTTGAGGGCAATCATAAGCTAAGTAGGGGGGATTTGATAACATGATTATTTTGCATAATTTCTTGTATTTAATTTGGTATATTTTTGAATTAATCCCTGCTAATTTATGTTTTTATGATTTAATTCTTGCCAGGGACACAATTGATCAAAAACATGCTGAAAAGGGCTAAATTGATAGAAAATCATGGAAATGGGGCCAAACCAATAAGATGGAGGAAGCCAAGGACTCATCAAGCAATTGACTTTGTAAAAAGCCAAGAATAGGAAATTCTATTTTTAGATTATTTTATTTTTATTTATTTTTTATTTAAGATTTTATATTAATTTAATTAAACCTATTTTTAGTAAATCTATTAGTATAAATATGGGTTATTTGTAATTGGATAATCAATCAATCAAAGTCTCTTTTTCCTATTCCTATTTGGTGTTTAATTGCTCTCTTTCATTGTTTTCTTCTACTTCAATTTGGAGTAGGATTTCTAATTTTTTTCTTCTTTTCAAAGTCTTCGTCAGACATTTAGCCTATTTCAATTCCATTTGTTGGTTTTTCCAAAATTGGTGCAATTGCCTTCCAAGCCCCTTTCCCTTTCCAAAATTCCATCACCTTTCACACCAAGCCAAAACACATTCCACAACTTGCAAGAATGAGTAAAATCATGCGACACTAAAATCTATCTTAGCCTTAGGTCGGTACTCTGTTCAATTAGGAATCGTGAGATTCGTATCCGCGCATATAATCCTTCCAATCGGTATTCACCTTTTTCCTAAGTATCGGGATTGATAACTCATCCCTTAAGGTTGAATTTGATTCCAAGTCAAAGTGCACGTTGGATTGGGGTTGTATTTGCCGACAGTTGGAGGTTCGAGTCGGCCGTGCTGTATTCGAGTTTCCGAGAACAAATCAAGGAAGGGGTGATCGAGTTTAAACGACCCACGCGGTTGAGGCCGTTGATTCGAGTTGGGTTCTTCAGAACGCAAGGCTACCGGAATCTTCAATCGGGAACACATGTATCTCAGTTAGATAATCGATAAGTGTTGGTTCGCAAGTCGTACCGGAACCAGCTACGAAAAGAGTGTAGCGACCTAAAATTTGCTTGGGCGCTAATTGAGGAAATTATTTAAAATTTTGAAAACAGAGTTTCAATTTTATTTAAAAAAGGGAGTCGCCACCGATCTTTTTTTCTAGGTGTGATCGGACACCTAATAAATCCTCTTTTTAAAGAAAAATCATTTTTTTGAATTTTCTTAAAAAAGGGCGGGGTTTAAGTCTGCGACAAAATTCCAGAGAAAAATAGGGTTCGAGAGTGACGCCATGAGGAAGGTATTAGCACCTCGCGACGCCCAAAATTAGTATCTCGTTAAGCGCGTTGTCTTAATTTTCAAAATACAAGTTCAATTTAATATTTAATCGTGACCCGATTGAGACACGAGAATTTTTTTTTTTTAAAAACAAGAGAATTTTAAGACTCAAAATTTTTTTTTTAAAACCCGAGAATTTTTGAAAACACGAAATTTTTTTAAAACCCAAAATTTTGAAAACACGAATTTTGGAAATACGAAAATTTGAAAACTCGAGAATTTTCTTGAAACAGAAATTTTTTTGAAAACACGAAATTTTTTTAAAAACACGGAAATTTTAAAACACAAGAAATTTTTTTTGGTTTTAAAACATGAATTTTTGAGAATACGAAAACTTTAAAACACGAGAATTTTTTTAACACAAAATTTTTGAAAACACGATTTTTTTTAAAAACACGGAAATTTTAAAACACAAGAATTTTTTATTTTAAAAACATGAAATTTTGAAAACCCATAAATTTTGAAACGCGAAAATTATTTTTTTTAAAACACGAATTTTTTGAAAATACGAGAATTTTGAAAATACAAGAATTTTGAAACACGAAATTTTGAAAATATGAAAATTTTGAAATACGAGAATTTTTGAAAACACGAAAACTTTTAAAACATGAGAATTTTTGAAATACGAGAATTTTAAAACACGATTTTTTTTAAAACACGAAAATTTTGAAAATACGACAATTTTCTAAAACACAAAAGTTTTGAAACTCGAAATTTTATTTTATTTTTTGTCTTTTTTTTATTTTTAAAAGTATGATCGTATTTAACACGAACCGATGATATTCACCCAACATAGCGATGAAATCAACGACAAGTGTTAAACCGATTCGTTGCCTTATTTATTAAAAATTATCAAAAATAAAAGTAAAAAAAAAGATACAAATAAAAATGCTAAAAATATCAATAATATTAAAACGAGATGTAATCAAAAATATACAAATTAAATTAAAAGTGAGTAAAAAGGAAATTACCGAAAATCAAAAATACGGGCTTGATCGAATGATTTGCGCGTCTCGGTTTTTTTTTTCTCCTTTTCCTTTTTTTTTTTTTTTTCTTTTTTTTTTTTTTTTTTTCTTTTTTTTTCTTCTTCTTTTTTTTTTTTGCCTCTTTCATTTGGCTCATTGCTATCGGGCCCGGTTGCATTGGTTGCTTTGTTTAATGGCCTGTTTTTTTTTTTTTTGTGGCCTGCTGTTTTTTTTTTTTTTTTTTTTTTTGCTGGTGGTACACGGGTCGGGTTGGGTCACCCGCGGGTCGGGTCACCGTGGGTCGGGTCAGCCCGACTGTAAAAAAAATTTTTTTCTTTTTTTTCTTTTTCTTTCTTTTTTCTTTTCTTTCTTTTTCTTTTTTCTTTCCTTTTTTTTCTTTCTCTTTTTTTCTTCTTTCTCCTTCTTCTTCTTCTTCCTCCTCCTTCACTTTGCCATTGTTTGCAGTGGTCGACTCACTCCCGTCGGTGGTGAGCCTTCTCCTTCTTCTTCTTCTTCTTCTTCTTCTTTCCTCTTCTTCCTCTCTTTTTGTGGTTTTTTTGTTGATTGGGGTTTGATTTTGGGGAAAAATCCCTTTTATAGCATTTTTGTGCAGTAAAGTGTGGCTGGGGGAAGGAGGCCATCCCTTAGGTGGTAATAAAAATCGAGGTGGGTGCGAAATCCACTGGATTTTTGGAGATTTTCACATGAAGGACAGATTGCAAACATAGTAAAACTATTGGGCCAAAGTGTAATTTTAAGAAAGATAAGGGTAAAATGTTATTTTGAAAAGTTTTGGGGCCAAAATGTAATTTCAAGAAAGTTTAGGGGTTAAAATGTAATTTTTTAATTTTTTAATTTTTTAAATTTTTTTAAATATACCCATAATTAATCCAGGACAAAATTTAGTGCTTACAATGCCCTCTTTGCTCATCATTGTGAAACAGGATAGAGCAAAGACTTAAAAGCTTAAATTTTGTTCGATGTCCAATATTTATTCTTTATTGAAAAATAGAAATCGAAAATAGCTCGACATGTGACACTAAGCTCAACTCACTTCTCGGATTATGAGTTGATCTTTGAAAAACAAAATTGAAAATACCTCGCAGTGACTGAGGCTCAACTCACCTCTCGCAATGTGAGTTGATTTTTGAAAACTAAATTGAAGATACCTCGGCGTGTGACTCGAGGCTCAACTCACCTCTCGCAATATGAGTTGATTTTTTGAAAACTAAAATTGAAAAATACCTCGGTGTGTGACTGAGGCCCAACTCACCTCTCGCAATATGAGTTGATTTTGAAAACGAAAATTGAAAAATACCTCGGCGTGTGACTCGAGGCTCAACTCACCTCTCGCAATATGAGTTGATTTTTTGAAAACAGAATTGAAAACACCTCAACGTGTGACTCGAGGCTCAACTCACCTCTCGCAATATGAGTTGATTTTGAAAACGAAAATTGAAAAATACCTCAGCGTGTGACTCGAGGCTCAACCCACCTCTCGATTATGAGTTGATTTTTGAAAATGAAATTGAAAATACCTCAGCAGTGACTGAGGCTCAACTCACCTCTCGCAATATGAGTTGATTTTTGAAAAATGTAATTGAAAAATACCTCTGCGTGTGACCGAGGCTCAACTCACCTCTCGCAATATGAGTTGATTTTTTGAAAAATGAATTGAAAAATACCCTGTGTGACCCGAGGCTCAACTCACCTCTCATAATATGAGTTGATTTTTTGAAAAACGAAAATTGAAAAATACCTCAAGCGTGTGACCCGAGGCTCAACTCACCTCTCGCAATATTAGTTGATTTTGAAAAATAGAAATTAAAATAATTTTAAAAGTATCAAAATTTCAAAACATATCATCTAGTGGAACTCGAATGTCTTCCTTGTCCTTGGTTAGATGCTTATCATCAAAACCTTTTGCTTTATTGGAATACTCAGATATGTCATGCATGATGTTATCATGATATGCACATGTTTGGTCTTAAATACTTTTATGCCTACATGATTATGCCATACATACAGGCTTGTTTGCCATATATCTCTTTTCATTTACTCTCATGATGACCGCATTCATTGCTTCGATTCTTGATTTCCTTTCGTGTTTTGTACCCATCCTCGAGTAATCTGCTTCTCGTGTATAACCCTTTTACCCTTGTTGAACTTTGTCCTTGCTTTGAGGCTCTTGCACTTACCAAATTCTCATCCGGTAATACTCAACATTCCTTTTGTTTAGAGTATGTCCTTTCACTATTTATCATTTAGACGAACCACACATGAGATGCATGAAATTAGAAAAGTAGGTACGAAAGAAATACCTCACATTCATATTTATTCCAAAAGCAATAAGCAAAGAAAATTGACAAGGAAAAGCTCAATAAAGAAAACATTATAAAGAAAGGAAAGCGATTCAATTGTCACAAATGCTCTAGATATTCAACGCATGAACTTCTCCACATTTCTTCATCCCGGATCTCTTCGAGCACGGCTTCTTGTGTAGAAGATTTGAGCTTTCGGATCGCTTCAAATATTGTAATCTCGCCACATGACTCCCCGTTCAAATCGTCTTGCTCCTTTTGTCTGAACCTCCTTCATTAGGACGCCCTTTCAGGTTTTTATCCTACTCTTTTTTGTTTATCAAGATGCCCTTTCGAGTTTTCATCTTGATCTTTTTTTTTATCAAGACGCCCTTTTCGGGTTTTCATCTTGATCTTTTTTCTTCTTTTTTTATTTTTGCTTTTTTTTTATCAAGACTCCCTTTTCGGGTTTTCATCTTGATCTCTCCTTTTTTTTTTTAGGCATAGTACTTTTTCACGGCATCTGAGTTCACTGGATTAGGTAACTCTTTCCCATCCATCTCAGTGAGAATCAAAGCTCCACCAGAGAAAGCCTTCTTTACGACATACGGCCCTTCCCAATTTGGTGCCCATTTTCCTCGAAAGTCTTTTTGTATTGGGAGAATCTTTCTCAGTACGAGTTCCCCCTCGCGGAATTCTCTTGGCCGCACCTTCTTGTCATGAGCCGTGATCATTCTCTTCCGTACATTCGTCCATGATGATTGCCTTCAAGCGTTTTTCTTCGATAAGATTTAATGGTCATATCGAGCTTGAACCCATTCGATTCTTCTAGTTTTGACTCCATTAAGACTCGTAGAGAGGGATCTCAACTTCAATAGGCAAGATGCCTTCCATTCCATAGACCGTGGAGAAAGGAGTTGCTCCGTAGATGTCCGCATGATGTGCGATATGCATACAAAGCGAATGGTAGCTTCTCGTGCCAATCTTTATATGTCTCGGTCATTTTCCCAATAATCCTCTTAATATTTTTGTTAGCCGCTTCACCGCTCCGCTCATCTTTGGGCGATAGGGTGAGGAATTATGATGCTTTATTGAAACGCTCACACACTTCTTTCATCATCTTGTTGTTCAGATTTAAAGCGTTATCTGAAATAATTTTCTCGTGCAAACCGTACGACATATGATTTTTTTTAAGAACTCGCAAACCTGCAGTCTTCATTACATTAGCAAATGAAGCGGCTTCTACCCATTTTGTGAAGTAATCTATAACCACAAAATGAACCGTGGCCATTAGAAGCTTTTGGAGAAATTGGCCTATAACATCCATGCCCCACATAGAAAAAGGCCACGAAGAAGTCATGACATGAAGGGCGAAGGGTCGCATGAATTTTATCGCCAGAATTTGACATTTGTGGCACCTTCGTGCGTAATTAATGCGGCCGCTTTCCATCGTCGACCAAGAATAACCGAGTCTCATAATCTGCTCGCCATAGTGAAACCATTGGCATGCGTCTCACAAATTCCTTCATGGACATCTTCAAGTATTTTTCTAGCCTCAACAGAATCTACGCATCTCGTGAGCACTTGATCTTTTCCTCTTTGTACTGTGATATCCCCATCAAGGACAAATCCCACCGCCATTCTTCCGATTGTTCTTTATTGTTCTCATTTGCTTGCTCGGGATACCTTTGATTCTTGACATATTCTAAGATATCATGGAACCACGGCCGCTCATCTGCTTCTTTTTCAATGCTAAAACAATGTGCGGGGACCTTATATATACTCATTTGGAGAGCATTATTTCGTTTCTCTGTTTGCTTTAAACATTGAAGCTGTGGTGGCCAAGGCATCACCAATTGGTTTTCTTCTCGTGGGAAGTAGTTAAAAGTCACTTCTTTGAATTCTTTGACCAGCTCGCCACGAGATCGCGATATTTGACCAATTTAGAATCTCTCACTTCCCAATCTCCACGAATTTGGTAAATCACCAACGCCGAGTCCTCAGATACTTCTAAGATTTTGATGTTTCGCTCAATAGTCATGCAAGGCCCATGATGCAAGCCCCATATTCTCGCTACATTATTGGTACGTAAGAAATTTAATCTAGCAAGTGAGTGGATAATGGTTCCTTCCGGTGACACTAAGATCGCTCCAATTCCATGCCCCAATGCATTCGATGTAATCAAAGCTCATCTTCCATGATTTCTCTTTGATGACTCACACTTTTTTCGCAATGCATATCAAATCCTCGTCTGGGAAATCAAATATCAAAGGCTCATATTCCTCCGTGGCTCGAGTTGTTAAAAAGTCGCTATCGCGCCCCTTTATCGACTTTTGACTCACATATATAATGTCGTACTCGATAGTAGGATCGCCATCGTGCGATTCTTCCCGAAAGTGCTGTGTGATTCCATCATGTATTTTATTGAGTCCGACTTTGAAATTAACCACGTCGTATGATACAACATATATTGTCCGAGCCTTGAACTACCTGCACTAAAGCACAAATGTAATTTTTCAATTGACGGTATTTTGCTTCATACTCGTGAATTTCTTGCCGAGGTAGTAGATCGCCTTTCTCTTTCCCCGACTCATCATGTTGCCCCAAAGACGCAACCCATTGAATTTTCGAACACGCTTAGATACAATATTAACGGCCTTCAGGAGTTGGCGGTACTAGCACCGGAGGTTAGACAAATCTGTTTTATCTTTTCAAAAGCCACTTGGCACTCATCGCTCCACTCTCCCGGATTATGTTTTGAAGGAGTCAAAAATTGGGTCACACGGTTGGTAAGTTGAGCAATGAATCGAGCGATGTAGTTCAACCTCCTTAAAAATCCTCCGACTTCTTTTTGTGTACGCGAGGTGGTAATTTTATATGGCTTTTATCTTATCCGGATCAACCTCAATACCTCTCTCACTAACAATGAAGCCGAGTAATTTTCCGAGGTAGCTCCGAAAGTACACTTGGCTGGATTGAGATTCAGCTGGAACTTTCTTAGTCTTTCGAACAATTTCTTGAGGTTCCCAATATGCTCTTTTTCCCCCCGAGATTTGGCAATCATATCATCAACATACACTTCTATCTCTTTGTGCATCATGTCATGGAATAGCATCACCATTGCCCTCTGATATGTTGCCCCAGCATTCTTTAATCCGAACGGCATCACCTTGTAGCAAAATATTCCCCACATTGTTACGAAGGTAGTTTTCTCCATATCCCTGAGCCATCTTTATCTGATTATAACCCGAAAATCCATCCATGAAAGAAAACAATGAATGTTTTGCTGTATTATCCACCAACGTATCGATGTGTGGCAAAGGAAAATTATCTTTAGGACTTGCTCGATTCAGATCGCGATAATCCACGCACATTCGTGCACTTTTGCCGTCTTTCTTGATCGGGACTATGTTAGCTACCCATTCGGGTATTTAGAGACTTGTAGGAAGCCAAGATCAAATTGTTTCGGACTTCTTCTTTTATCTTTAACAAAGATTTCGTGTCTCATTCGTCGTAGCTTCGCTGAATGTGTTTGCATTCTGGTTTCAGTGGGAGTCTATGGACCACTACATCTTCGTTCAACCCTGGCATGTCTTGATACGACCATGCAAATGCATCTTTATACTCACAAAGCAAGGCGATCAAATCATGTTTAGTGTTATCTGAAATGAAGGTCCCAATCTTCACTTCTTGCCTCTTTTCTTCATTTCCCAAGTTCACTGTCTCAACAGATTCTTGATGGGGTAGGATCTGTTTATCTTCTCGTTCTATCATTCTTTGTAAGTCAGGAGACGAGACATAATCTTCAACATTTTCCTCAGCTTCGAATTCTCCTAAACAAATAGCTTTCTCAAAATCGATTTCAGGACTTGTAACGGGATTGTTCATGTCGTTGGTATCTGAGCACCTGAAAGGTGAATGGAAAAGAAAACTATAGAGGAGTATCAAAGGATTGGAACCAACAAGTATATGTTATGACATGATATGAGATATATGTAAGGATAGGCTGTGAGAAGGAGAATAATTATGAAGTTAATGAGAATGAAAAGATTATGACAAAATGCATCTCCATTAATGTTCATTTAAATAATAAAGAGCAAACATAAGCTCTTACAAAAGAATCCCACTATTACTTAGGGACACACAAAAAATGAGAGTTAACATTGAGCATTACGCTGGAGAGGACTTAGAAACTACAAGAAGATCCACAGCAGTCCAATTGTTCAAAATGAATCCAGGAGGATAAGGGCGATCATTGAAACATCTTCAATTGCATCATCTCCTTTTCAATAACATTTATACCGACGCTCAAGACCCTTTCAATCAATAACAAGCGTGCTTCGTGAATTATCTCGCCCTAGGTACATCATTCTCAAGATGTAAATGTTTTTGACAAAGGAGGATACGCTATGGGCTCCCATCCCAATTCCGGCCCGAGGCTCTTGCAATCCCCTTTCTTGATCTTTTCTGAATCGCTTTTCTTCTTTGTCGACATCCCGCTTGAACCCTAAACCGACGAGCCTTGTGGTGTAATGGCTTTAGTGCTCTAACTATCCTTGCCGATATTTTCCCAAATCTTTTTTCGCTCGGGCTGCCCTTTCCCACAACCAACTTAATTCTCATTTTGGTATTCCTTGACTTGGGCGTGGGAATCTTATTTCCTTCAAGAATAAATGTAGCATTGATAAATTCAAGGAACGGAAGGAACATTCTACTGCATCTTTATTTACTTCAATGTAGGGTGCGTCAAGAGAGATAGATGCAACAATGTCTTCTTCACCAATGACCGTGATCAAGCGGCTATCCATGATAAACTTTACTTTTTGATGGAGAGATGAAGGAATTGCCCCAGTAGAATGGATCTAAGGCCTCCTAAAAGGCAATTATCTGAAGGCATGATGTCCATGACACGAACTCAATATCATATGTACATGGGCCCACTTCTAGAGGAATCTCGATCTTCCCATGACCTCTCGTCGTGTCCCATCAAATGCCCTTCAGAGAGTGACAAGGCCTAAGATAAGACATATCAATTGGCGACTTAGAAAACGTGGCCAAAGGCATGACATTGAGTGCAGACCCGTTGTCAATAAGCACATTCGGTATTATATAACCCTTGCAACTGGTTGTAATGTGCAATGCTTTTATGGAGCCCCTACCATTTGGTGGTATTTCGTCATCACTAAAAGAGATGAAATTATCCGCATTTAAGTTGTTCACCCACCTATCAAGCTTTTCAACAGATACGTTGCTCGCCACATACGCTTGATTCAACACTTTCAGCAAAGCATTTCGATGTGGTTCTGAGTTCAACAGTAGAGATAACACCGAGATTCTTACCGGCTGCTTGCTCAACTGCTCCACGACATTATATTCACTGTGTTTGATGAACTTCAAGAATTCATGTGCTTCATCCTCATTCATGTGTCTTTTAATCTCTTGCCTGATCAGATTTCAACATCAACCTCAAGATCATGCATTGGTGCCTTTCCTTTTCGATTCAAGTCAACGACTTTCTTCTTTGGTTCACCTATTTCGGAGAATAACACCTCCCATCGCGGGTGAAGTGTCCTACTCTACTAATATCTCCAATCACGCCTTTGACTTTTCACCTTGAATGCGACAATATTAACATCATATTTCCATGGTAACGCTTTATTGTCCTTGTAAGGAAAAGGAGATGGCACTTCAATCACCACATTTGGTTTGACTTCCTTCTTCTTGGCCTCGTAATAAATCACCAGAGGCCGATCAGCACTATAAGGGATAGTTGATGGTTGATTATCAGAGGCGCATATTTCCTTTTCCTCGGCCTCATCCATTTTATCAAAGATCTTGACCTCATTGTTATCCATCATGTCCGAAGTAATTTTCTCGAATCCTCACAAGACCGGATGTCATGCCTTTTCATACCGTGAAAATCACAAAACATTGACTATTTGTGTTTCTTTCTTTGAAAGTTCATTGGGATAACAAAACGGCCCTTTTTAACCATTACCTCCCAAACCTTCCGCAGAGGTGTCTTTATTTGAAACATAACTTTTAGCTTGCGCATGTCTTCTTTTGTCACGCGCTCATGTTCCCTTCAGTATGGTTAGGGAGCGAATTTTTAGCCATATTACTAGTGCCATCAAATCGTAAAATCCCTGCATCAATAAGACCTTGAACTCTTCTTTTAAAGGCTAGACAATTTTCTATAGAATGCCCTGGTTTCCAAAGATGGTACATGCAACTAGCATTAGGATCGTACCATTTTGGGTATGGAGGCTTCAAGGTGCCATATAATGTGGGATATTAAATGTTTTTCCAATAACTTCGGGCACAGCTCTCCGTATGATACGAGAATAGGGGTGAATTGAGGTTTTTCAGGATTGGGTCTTGTCGATTTTTGTTTATTTTTGGGTTGGCTTTGAGCAGGCATGGTATTTAGTGGGAACATGGTGAATGGTCTTTGGTTATTTGTGGCATAGACGGGGTAAGGAGGAGGTGCTTGATAGTAAGGGCTTTGGGGAGGAAAATAGAAGTTTAAAGGTGGGTAATATCGGGGTCTTGATTGGGTTGGGTATGGGTTAGAAGTGTAGTGTCTCTCAGTTCCCACCATATGGGTTTCTGCCTCTTTTTTCTTTATGGGTACTGCTCTTTTCGAACCCTCGGAGCCTTCCATCCTTCCACTCTTGATAGTATTTTCTATAAGTTCCCCGGATATTACAATATCTGCGAAATCTTTCGTGGCACTTCCTACCAATTTATCGTAAAACGGCGTTTTCAAAGTGTTGATGAAGAGGACTGTTATCTCTGTTTTTGTTAATGGGGGTTCTACTTGGGCCGAGATATCCCTCTACCTTTGAGCGTATTGTCTAAAAGTCTTTGTCGGCTTCTTTTCCATCATCTGCAGAGTTAATCGATCAGGCACCATGTCGATACATGCTTGTATTGTTCACAAAATACCGATGCTAAGTCTTTCCATGATCGGATCTTTTCTCATCGAGTTGATTATACCATCAAGAGCCGATCCGATCAAGTCGTCTTGGAAACAGCAGTATTAGTAATTTATCCTCATTTACGTAACCAGTCATCTTCCGACAAAACATGATAAGATGCGCCTTTGGACATCTCGTTCCACCATATTTTTTGAAATCTGGCACTTTAAATTTCGGAGGCAGAACTAGATCGGGCACCAAACTGAGCTCTTTAGCACTCAGTGCAGAGAAGGCTTCAGTACCTTCTATCGCCTTAAGCCTTTCTTCCAGACTCCTATACTTATCTTGAACATCATGATCATCTATTTTCAACCTGGCTATTTCTACCGGATCATCTAAATCTGGAACAATCGGGTCAGCAGGATTAGCTCCGGGGTTTGATACGAATATACCTTGCCCTAGATGAGCAGGTGGCGCAGGTCGTTGTTTCAGGCTCGAAGGCTCCCTTGAGGATGTCCTCTTTGCATTGCATGGACGTGAGGTGGAGTGAATCGAAGGATAAAGCGGATCCTGATTAACTCTTGACTGGGGCTCTGTGATGTCAGGGCTCTGCATGGGTCCTTTTCCTTTGACCAAATCTGTCATCATCTCCATCATTTTGGCCATTTGATCTCTTTGCTCGAGCGATTCTCTCGAGATCTCACCATCGATCTCTTGCTTCTGTTGTGACTTAGCCAACCGCTTCTTGCAACTCTCTTTGGGTCCTTTCCATCCTTTCAATTCTTTCATTGAGTTCAAAGATCCATAGTTCTAGCTCTTAGACGTGTCCTATAAGAATGTCGTGATTCCAGATTCAGTAGTGTCACAACCGTGGATTATACGGTTTCAAATTTCGATGAATGATTAGAGTGATATGCATATGTAATGAATGGATGAATGAATAAATGACAAATGGATGTTAATTATGAATAAATATGCAAAAATTTGGTGTTGATTTCAAGATAGCCCCATATTTAGGCATTTCATTAATCAAAAGAGCCTATTACAAAAAGTTTTGCTGTCTCTGATTTAACAGTTACACAAATTTCCTAGCCACATCGCCTTGTTTTTTCACTCGTTCTAGGAATTCTGACATGTTTGATCCTTGTCTCGGAGGGAATTGGTAACTGAGATCTTCTGCTTCATCTAATAGTTGCACAATTTGCATAGCCACCTTGCGAATTTCATTAATCAAACCACCAAGATACATATCTTTTTCTTGGAGAGCTCTTTCAGAGCACGAATGTCTCGCATCATGTGGCCATTCTTTTCTTCTAGGGCTTTTAGGAGAATATCCAAATGTTGTTGATGAGCTTGCGTTGTATTTTCTAAATCTTGTATTTTCCTTCTTAGCTCTTGACGCCAGACCGACTAGTCATTAATTTCGCAGACGCAGCCAGATTCAACATTCTTCTTCCTTAACTCTATCATAGCACGAGCGCCTTTTTCCTCTTCCTTCTTTGCTTTCCTCTCCGTAATTCCATCCCACCTTTGATGTTGCTTAGTTCTTCTTTCCATTCCGTCGATGATTTGCCCATTTCGCTATTCTTTATGGTGCCTCTTAATTTCTTATTTTCCAAATGAAGATCCTTTAAGTCATTTCTCATGATTTCACTTCTTCTTTCGGACTTTCGCTTCGGATTTTTCAATTTGAACATCTATCTTCAAATGGTAATTTTCCTCTTGAAGAGAACTAATATCCCGTAACTGACTGGCCTTTTCACGTTCAAATTCATGTCTTGCTATTTCTAGTTCGGATGGCATTTCTTCTGAGAAAGGATTCTGAAAAGTATAATCCGTTGGTGAGGTTTGTTGACTATTCACTCGTCTTTGTCTCCATATTTTATAATCTTGAGTGATAGTATCAGCATACAGAGCTAACTCCATTAGGTAGATTTCCTTCCAAGACTTTGCAGTATCTCGGACTTTTTTCATGTAACCTTCACCTGTAAAAGCAAACTCAGACTATGCTAATCCTCCGGTAGTTGGTATGAACTGTCGTGAAGCAAACCGCCTTTGAACTATTAACGGTGCATATCCAACTCCTCCCATAACCCGAGTAAAGGTACCCAATCTTGGCTTCCGCATTTGTATAGCGAATCAAGGACGGATCCATGGTGCTCTCAAGTTATATCTTGGCGCGGAGGTTTCAAAAATCAAACCCAAAGGTTGTTCAAAGGACATCCTTCGCCAATCTTTCTCAAGGTAAGCTTCCAACGAGCGAATGTTTTTGAAAACATGTGGAAAGGTGTGCGCCCACTTTCGTAAGTGGCTCGAATCCAAACATTGAGTAGTCGTGCACATCCGATAAAACGCCCTTCCCCTTTCTCCTACAACAATTTAGAGATCTAAAAGTCTCACTAAGATAGTTGGGACGGGTTGATTCCTTGCCTCAACTTTTCAAAGAAATCCACTACCGCAATTTTTATATGCCCAAGAACTTTTGGGAAGACAATTAATCCAGTAAATGGCTAAAGCAAACAGATCCACTCTCTTCACAATATCCGGATGGTTTTGAACTAAGTCTCGCAGAGAAAACCATGGAATACAATCAATTCGTTTTTTTTCTATATCTGTTTTTCAGCCCATGTATTAGCCATTCTCGTCAACTTCATTAGCTTTTTCTTGAAGGTCATTGGTTTGGGCTCTTTCACATATATCTTGTGAATTGTGCATTGTTAACGCGAAGCAAGGCGGCATACTCTTCTATGGTTGAGTCATATCTTCCGGTTGAAAGTAAAACATTGATAAGTCGGGTCCCGAATTGAACCATGGCTTGAATCAACTGCTCGCTCACGCTGACAGCGATTAAGTGAGCTATATCCCGCATTTCTCGTTGAAGATGCCCTTAGTGTCCGAGTCCCACTGCTTTCGGATCCTAGTCAAGTCTTCGAGGTTATTCCGACGAACATTCATGGTCACATGCTCGGAAGGTTGGAAATACATCCTTCCTTTAAACCGCCTCCTTTTGCTTTCGGGTTTTCAAAGACCGGTCTCGAACCACGGCGTTTTTTTCTTGTTACTTGTGTAATTGACTCCTCCATCGAAACCCGCTTTTGGCAACCAATCTCTAATCAACACCTTCCTAACAAGATGCCTATGATGCATGATGAAAAATAAAATGAAGACAAATAACATTGGTTAGTAATTACAACAAATATAAACGGAGAAAAACTATGGAAAATCTAACAAATTAAGATATTTAATTTTGCATTTTGGTGAACCGACCTACTTTTTTTTTTTTTTTACCCCATCATATTTACAAAATAAACTTACCCCACATGCTCATCGATAATCTACCTCTCTAAATTATTAAACGGACCGATTTGCTTGCATAAAAAGTGTAAATGTAAAAGAAATAAAAGGGTAAGCGTTTCTCCCATGTACTTATTTTGGTAACTATTAACTGACGGAGGTTCGGCATGGCTCTTAATCGGGTGGCTCATATGATTCACTATATGCGGTTTTGGTTCTAAAAGGTATTTCGAATTGTCCGTGACTGTCGCCTACTAAGGCTAGTACGAGCCTCTGTTATCGCCCATCATAGGCTTATGAGCTCAATTCGAGGATTACATTTACTTATGCCTATGCGGAGGACAAGTTAACTCACGAAGCATAAGTCATATGTAACCCTAAGTATTCACTAGCCTGGAGGAGGACGAGTTAACTCACGAAGGCATAGCGTTTACTTCCACTTTGCGGATTTGAGCCGGGTGGAGAGCTTATGTTATGCAAAATGCAAGTGCACAGGTGTGGGGAGAAACTCACAAACCTTTTCGCTTTTTATTTTAAAACTAAAAACAAAACCGTAAAAACTTAAAGTCGAAAACAAAAGATAAGACAAGTTAGAAAAATATTTACAACATGATGCAAATGCATGACTTTTCAAAAAACAAAATTTAAGGATCACGACTTAATATTAATTTGAACAAAAAGTTTCAAAATTTTGACAACACGCGTTTAATTCAGCACTGACTCTCAAAAAGGTCCCCAGTGGAGTCGCCAAATGAAGCGACCTAAAATTTGCTTAGGCGCTAATTGAGGAAATTATTTAAAATTTGAAAACAGAGTTTCAATTTTATTTAAAAAGGAGTCGCCACCGATCTTTTTTCTAGGTGTGATCGGACACCTAATAAATCCTCTTTTAAAGAAAAATTATTTTTTGAATTTTCTTAAAAGGCGGGATTTAAGTCTGCGACAAAATTTCGAGAAAAATAGGGTTCGGAGTCACATGCTGCATGAGGAAGGTATTAGCACCTCGCGACGCCCAAAATTGGTATCTCGTTAAACGCTGTTGTCTTAATTTTCAATAATACAAGTTCAATTTAATATTTAATTGTGATCCGATTGAGACACGAGAAAATTTTTTTTAAAAACAAGAGAATTTTAAGACTCAAATTTTTTTAAAACCCGAGAATTTTTGAAAACACGAAAATTTTTAAAACCCAAAATTTTGAAAACACGAATTTTGGAAATACTGAAAACTCGAAAACACGAGAATTTTCTTGAAACAGAAATTTTTTTGAAAACACGAAATTTTTTTTTAAAAAAACACGGAAATTTTAAAGCATAAGAAATTTTTTTTTTGGTTTTAAAAACATGAATTTTTTGAGAATACGAAAACTTTGAAAACACGAGAATTTTTTTTAACACGAAATTTTTGAAAACACGAATTTTTTTTAAAACACGGAAATTTTAAAACACAAGAATTTTTTTATTTTAAAAAACATGAAATTTTTGAAAACCCGCAAATTTTGAAACGCGAAAATTATTTTTTTAAAACACGAATTTTTTGAAAATACGAGAATTTTGAAAATACAAGAATTTTTGAAACACGAAATTTTTGAAAATATGAAAATTTTGAAATACGAGAATTTTTGAAAACACGAAAACTTTTAAAACATGAGAATTTTTGAAATACGAGAATTTTGAAAACACGATTTTTTAAAAACACTAAAATTTTAAAATACGACAATTTTCTAAAACACAAAAAGTTTTGAAACTCAAATTTTATTTTATTTTTTGTCTTTTTTATTTTTAAAAGGCGATCGATTTAATACTAACCGATGATATTCACCCAACATAGCGATGAAATCAACGACAAGTGTTAAACCGATTCGTTTTATTTATTAAAAATTATCAAAATAAAAGTAAAAAAAAGATACAAATAAAAATACTAAAATATCAATAATATTAAAACGAGATGTAATCAAAATATACAAATTAAATTAAAGTGAGTAAAAAGGAAATTACCGAAAATCAAAATACGGGCTTGATCGAATGATTTGCGTCTCGATTTTTTTTTTCCTTTTCCTTTTTTCTTTTTTTCTTCTTCTTTCTTTTTTTTTTTTTTTTTTTTCTTCTTCTTTTTTCTTTTTCGGCTCGGCCTTTCTGGGTCTTCTTCTTTGGTCAGGCTCGGTTCATTGTCATTCTGGTCTGTCAATTTGTTTGTTTAATGGCCTGCTTTTTTTTTTTGTGGCTCATTGCTTTTTTTTTTTTTGCTTGTTTTTTTTTTTGGTGGTACACTTGGTGGGTTGGGTCACCCATGGTCAAGTCACCGTGGGCCTGTCACCTGATCAGAAAAAATATTTTTTCTTTTTTTTTTTTTCTTTCTTTTTTCTTTTCTTTCTTTTTCTTTTTTCTTTCCTTTTTTTTTCTTTCTCTTTTTTTCTTCTTTCTCCTTCTTCTTCTTCTTCTTCTCCTCCTCTGTCAGTTGCTGTTGTCGTCGTGGTCGACTCCGACTCCCGCTTGGTGAGCCTTCTCCTTCTTCTTCTCTTCTTCTTCTTCTTTCCTCTTCTTTCTCTCTTTTGTGGTTTTTTTGTTGATTGGGGTTTGATTTTGGGAAAAATCCCTTTTATAGCTGCTTTTGTGCAGTGTAGCAGTGGCTGGGGAAGGAGGCCATCCCTTAGTGGTGGTGGAAAAATCTGGGTGGGTGCGAAATCCACTGAATTTTGGAGATTTTCCGATAGAAGGACCAGATTGCAAACATAGTAAAACTATTGGGCCAAAGTGTAATTTTAAGAAAATAGGGTAAAATGTAATTTTGAAAAGTTTTGGGGCCAAAATGTAATTTCAAGAAAGTTTAGGGTTAAAATGTAATTTTTTAATTTTTTAATTTTTTAAATTTTTTAAATATACCCATAATTAATCAGGAGAAAATTTAGTGCTTACAAAGAGGAATTGATGGTTAGGACATTCTTAATCGCTATAACCAAATTTTATCGCTTAGAGGAGAAGATCAATTTTCGAGGATCGATTCTTGACATCGAATTACCAAGTCTAAGGCTAAGGCTCAATTACTTTGATTTCAAAAACCCGATTTTAATCTTCAATTTAATTTCTAGTTTGTTTAATTAATTTCTTTGTGTTAGCTTAATTATTTAGTTTCTAGACGCTTTTTAACCCCCAATCTATTTATTTTTCAAAGAGTTCGTTGAAGTCGTGGCACGACCTTTGCCACGACAAACTTCGCTCACAAGATAAACACAAAATTGATAAAAACGTCCGATCCTCGTGGAATCGACCTACTACCACTCTACTACTATTTAGAGCTATTTGTAGGAATTATATTCGTGGTTTCGACGCCCATCGTGGCCACGCCCAACAATGTAATTTTTTTTTTTTTTCTAAAACTGTGATTTCACACTATTTTTATACATTTTATTAAAAAATAGTAAATCAAAATTTTCTCCTAAAATATTTAAATCTAACTAAAAATTAAGAATCAAGATAAAAAATTTTATTTGTCATTTTTATTAAAAGAGAATAAGAATAATGTGATTCATTTGTACATAAAATGAGAACCCAAATTAACTTAGATGTAAAATTGACTTGAAACTTCATATGAAAATAGATTTTACACTCTTTTAAATATGGCACATGTGTTATTTTTTATCTAATATGTTATTTATTTTAATAAAATTATACGCTTTTGATATTTCAAGATATCAATGTTAACATTTTAATATTTAATTCAGATTTTAAAATTAATTTGATGAAAATTTATAATTAGCTAATGATATAGTAATTAACTTTCATCAAATCAACTTTAAAATTCGAATCAAATAACATCATTAGGCTGCATTTGATAAAATTAAACACAAAATTAAACAAATTCATAATTAACACTAAACTTATTCTATTAACAAAATCATGAAAATTAAAACTAACAATATTAACAATAAACTTTAATTAAATCAACTCTAAAATCCGAATTGAACATTAAAAAGTTAACACTATAACCTTTGGGGTACCAAAATATATAACTTTTGTCAAATATAAGTACCAAATTGAACAAAACAATAACACAGTACCAAATTTGAAAAAATAGTGTTGAATTTGGGTACCAAATGACATATTAAGTCAATATTGAATATTAATATTATTATAATTTAAGATAAAAATATTATTTTATAATTTTGTTGAAATTAAATTTTATTATTGATCAAATAATATTTTATTTAAATTTAAACCCTAGCGAAAGCGAGTATAATTAGAGTTAGTGCCAAATAATACTACTTTTTCAGAAGTGGTACATAAATTATTCTTTTTCCTGGGGGGAGGGTCACAACTGATACATAAACTATTATTTTGTTACCCATTTTACTTACACCAAAATGTTATATCTATTAAAAAATTTCCTACCTATAATAAACCGCCACGTCATTTAACTTTTAAAAATATTTTTTAATTGTTGGGGATAAACCCATATAATCAACGAACAAGAAAAGTAAAGAAGATTGAACACACAAATTTTACATAAAAAATCGCCATGTCATTTAACCTTTAAAAGTATTTTTTTATTGTTAGGGATTAATCCGTATAAATAACGAACAAAAAAGTATAAAAGATTGAACACGCAAATTTTAAATGAAAAACTCCTTCAAAGAGGATAAAAACCATGAGTAAAGAAAACTTCACTTAATGAAAAAGTAAACGAAGAGTACAAAATGGAGAAAATAACCTAAATGAGCAAAAGCCAAAACCTGAATATAAAGCTCTCTTGATAACTCTCCCTAAAAATCTTTATCAAATCTCATGTAAGAGATATTCTATTAACTCTCTAAACAAAGTTACAAAAACCCTTTAAATAGGCTAATATTAAAGTCCTAATATGACTAATATATTTCTAGACTAATCATAGTTTAAGTGGGAAAAGATAGCAGAGTTTAACTGGGGAAATAAACCCGCTATTTGTGGGAACACTTCGCCACATCCAGAATCACCTCATCGTGACGTCGTCTTTGCTTCGTTGTTTCAACGTTGTCGCGTCGTCTCACGGTCCTTGTCGTGACATCAAGCCTATTTTGGGCCTTCTTGAGTTGCTCGTCGTTTGTCTTTCTAAGTGTCTGCAAAGAGTTCGATAAATGCGAGGCACACCACCACATAAATTATTTTCTTTTCTTTTAGATTATTTCTCTCTTTATTTTTTTTATTTTCTTTTCCTTTGTAATGTATGGCAATACTAGCAATCCTCAAAATTCACCCTCTTAATGTCGAGACATTGGCGATTAATTTTGTTTTCGAACTTCATTGTTTGCTTGCTCAACTTGACAAGACCAAAAAGTTCTTTCATTAATCAAACCCAACGTTTTCAAAATCGGATTGGTCAATTGGACCGTTGGCTCGAGAACCAACTAGGGTATTGGTCTAGAGATAAGGTTGAATCGATTAACCCTCAAACCAATACAAGTGGTTGAACCAAACTAAAAACATTGGTTGAATCGATTGAACTTGTTTCCTCTATTTTTTTTATATTTTAATTTTATGAGTTTTAACAATTTATTTGATTGAATCAGACAAATTGATCAAACCGGGAGCTGGTGGTCTAACTAGTTCGACTAGCGATTCGGTTTCAAAACCTTGATCCAAACCATGAAGTCCTAAATGCTCACACTTGCAAAACAAGCCCAAGATTAACGAGATGAAGAAAGAAAAATATAAAGTAAAAATATATAATACTTTTTTTTATCTTTTTTGTCACATGATAATTTTTAATTAGTTATCTTTTTAAAAAAATTAGACTAAACGATTTGACTAGCGATTGACTTAATAGAGGCCCTAGCTTGAGACGAAAAAAAGTATTTTAGCACTTATGATTAAAAATATTGTTTAGGTACCAAAATGGGAAAAATGACATAACTTAGATACCAATTTTTTTTTATCATTTGGGTAAAGGGTGTTACAGGTTCAGTGTTTTCTATCATGCTCCACTAAGGTGGATATGAGTAAAGTCAAAGATTGTTTAGGTTTGATTAACTGAGCAATTCGGGTGGGTGCTTGGGTTGTCATTCACACTCGCGTTCAAAGGTAATTGACCCAAATTTGAAAAAAGAAAGAGAATAATTGTTTATTGTGCGAATTATGTTTCAATCTCATGCTTGTTAATTAACGATGAATTGAGAATTTTGGTTCGGTACTACATACTCGATTGAAATTGTAAAGTTTACGGACCTAGTGACTTTTGAAGCGTGTTGAATTTTGGATGTATTCTCTTGATTCTTTTAATGTATTTTATACATTGAATAATGGAGGAAAAGTTAGTTCATATGTGCATGAAGGTCCATCAGCCTCGATTACTATAGGCTCTTGAGACCTACAAAAATAAAACCTACTCAAATAAACGAAATTTTGCAGTTAATAGCGAGTTGGGTCGAATCCACAAAGATGGATAGTAATTTTATTCTTTCAACTAAAACAAACAAAATATAAAGGGGTTTTGTTTTTAAAGAAAACTTAAATATTAAAATTAATATTTGAATAAAACTTAATTAAAGACTAACAAAGAAAACAATAATTAAAATCTGGAAAATTAATAAGATGAAACTCTAGTCAAAGCAAATTCTCCATTTGATTCAAGGGTTTGATCATTGATGCAAAGATGGATTTCAATGTTCTTTAATAAATTAGTTTTAGTTGTTGTCAATCGCCTAGAACCTAATCTCTTCTTACTTTCTCGATAATTAAGACAATCACTATTAATTACTTCCCTTATTGACAAACAACCCTATAATGATTGTTTAGGATTTAACCTATCAATTGTATTAAGAACGAAAGAGACTCAATTATAACCAAAAAACACACAATTAGGATTTATTTAAGTTAGATTACATATTTATACTACACAAATAATCATGCAGTCGTTACAAATATTAGAAATCGGTTGATCGACTAATTTTCTAATTGACAACGCAATTATTCTAAACTATCATATACCGATTGAATATTTAACAAACCTGAACAATTGTAGTTCAAGTAGAAGATATACAAATCTTAAAGAGCAAGGAAAGATTAAAGCAATTTTATCTCACAAACTATATAGAATCAAAGTTTGAATATTATGTTGACTAGAAAGAGGAGTTCAGCTATCCATAAAAATCAAAAGAATACAAATAAATTGAAAGTAGCTATTGAATTTCAAAATAGTCAAAAGTTGTAACTCCCTTTAAAAATAAGAGTATTTATAATAGCTTTTAAACCTAAATTAGGTTACAAAAACCTGATTTATGTGCATAAAACCCATCCTTAGTTCTTCGTCAAAACGGGTTGATTGGCGCAGGGCGCGTGGGGCACAACATGGAGGCGCCACTAGTCGCAAGTTGAGGCATCCGGGTTATTGTGTCGAGTCTTCAAACTTCTTATTTGTTGCTACAATTCACCTTGATTTCTCGTCTAAACTTCTGATGGACTTCAAACCCGAGCCTCAAGTTTCTGTAGACCTATTTCAAGTTAAAAAACCACTTCATCAAAATTCAATTACTTAAAAGTACATAAAACAAAGGAAATTCATTGAAAAGATAAATAAATGCAAATGAGACCCAAAGCAATATTTTACCCATGGTCCATGGATCATGCAAAGTGTTAAATGTTCAGGCCTAAAATGTGTAAAACATGTGCACTTATCATGTACTCAAGTGTGCATAATACAACTCATTGAGAGAAATATTTTTATATTCTTTTTTTCACATTTGAGTGTTTGTCTTTATAACTTCAGCAAGAAAGGTGTGTGCTTTGTATTGAGCTCATTGAGTGATACGATAAAGAGGCTGCAACATTTTTGTAAAGGGATTCGGCTTAAATCTTCTAATATAATTATAAGGTATAGTTGGATTCATTTTTAAGTAAGGCCTGGTGGACGATTGAATGTATCCCATAATTAAAACATCCTATATTCAATCTTTTTATTCTTTCTATGTTTGCTTGTTGGTGTACCATTCAATGTATCCATATTTCCTGGCACATCTCACTACCAGTTCCGTATTTTCAATTGCTATTCGAGGCATCCACTTATGCCTCGTTTTGTTACGAGTTTAATAAAATAAGGATAAAAAACATATTTATTACATATGTATTATAATAGTTAGACATAAAATAAAGAATAGTTAGTATAAATTTAAATTTGAAATTAAAAAGATGAGCACATATTCTTGTAAAAAATAAAGCCTATTCAAAATTAACGAAAAATTTACCTTCTCTTTGCTAAAAATAACTCATGGGAGTAACTAAATATTATCAATTGAGTTAGTTTGTTGCTAACTCATATGCTAAAACATGTATAACAAAGAATGCTCTATCGAACATAGCATTAAAGTATTTGGTGAGATCTGATTACTAGTAGTCATACTATTATTGTAACAACCCGTTTTCAGTGTTGTCGAAAAGTAGTTTCGGGATTACAAATCTGACGAGCAAGTTCATATAATTAATATTTAAATTATTCGAGTCAATAATAAATTTATATTAAAATTTGATTTGATGAGTTTTAACTAATTGAATAAAAGTTAGTATAAGTGGTTAAGTTCAAAAGTCGAGTGGTTTTTAAAAGTGAGATACTGAGACATTTTTTCTTTAATTTATGGCCGTAAATATTTTTATTAAATATTTAAAAAGTCATATTATAGGTGAATTGAAGTTGGGTTTGGTAATTTTGACGATTGGTTGCTTAATTAAGGTAAATTGATTAAATTGTAAAAAGGTAAAAGTTAATTGCTATAGATTTTAAATAGTAAAGGAACCAAAATGGTAATTAAACCATGGTCAAAGAGTCCAAGCTTAATCCACTAAATTTTGCGCTATTTTCTCATTTAGTCCTAATTAGTTTAGGATTAAATTGAAATTAAGTTTATTTAATTAAAATTTAAAATAATTGAAGGACCAATTGTGTAATTAAATCCCTTAAACCATAGGTGATGATTGTGGATGGTAATGGGTTTGGAAATGTTAAATTTGAATGATAATTAAATAGTAAAAAGGTAAATAAATAAATAAACTTTATAAACAAAATTAAAATATAAGAACAATCTTCTTCGTTAAGCTAAAACAAAAGCCAAATTAGCCATTAGAGAAGATAAGAGGATTCGGCCAAGCTAGGGCTTCCATTTGGTTAGGTAATTCTTGTCTCTTTTTAATAATTTTTATATTTTTGAATTCGTATTAGTTTAATCTAGCTAATCCGAGGACTAATTTATAAAATTGTCAAATATTTTGGATTATGTCATTAATTATTTTGGTGTGTTCTTGAAGTTTTATGATAGATTATTAATCTTGATTGAAAAATGGACTAAAAGTAATTTTTAGTAATTTTAATGTTTAAGGACTAAATGTTAAAGTGATAAAATTTCAAGGACTTGATGTGTAATTTTAATGGAGTGATATATTGTCCGGCTAATTTTAATTTAAGTTGAAATTGGTTAAATTGCAAGTTTTGAGCTTAAGGACTAAATTGCATAAAAGTAAAATAATGGGGGCAATTTCATAAAAATGCCAAAAAAGACTTAATTGCATAAAATGTATTAATTTTTCTGTTAGAATTAGTGAATTGAATAGTATTATTATTTTAGATCCTGAACAAGTGGAAAACCGAGGAAAAGAGAAATTTACTGAATAGCCCTTGTACTTTGTCGTTACTGTAGATTATTTTGATAAGTCCGTTTGGTTTAATTTTAGTACCTTTATAAATGTATTATATAAACCTAATTGCATAATGTTGGATTATTATTGATGTTTGTAACTAAAAATGGAAATAATGAATTGATATAACGTTGATCATTGATAAAGATATTCTGAGTCGTTATTGTAAATCAATCTTGTGAGTTTGTATCTTTATTTCTATATTATATCTATATATTTCATGTTTATAATGATTATTTTAAATGCTATACTTAACTATAGATCGCTTAGAGATCACATGATAAATGAATATGAATGTTAACTATCAGGCCTTGAGTCGGTAATACAGACTGTAGCGATGGTTGAGATCCTGCATGTGTTGCAGATTCTCTACAGCTTATGTGAGTAGCATCGTGAGCCGAAGATTATTTAGCAGGTACTATGTACCGGTGATACAGACTATAATGATAGCTTGAGATACTGCATTTGTTGCGGATTCTTTGTAGCTTGTGTAAGCAGCATCATGAGCCACTTAAAACTTTGAAATTAACTCGAATGAGTGATACCCTCTAATTACATAAGATTATATCTTATTAATGCGACAACTGAGAATCTGATGTGAATTAAGGCACTGTGTAATTCTCACTTGTTGCGAGTTGTGTTTGACAGGAACTTCATTATTTAATCTTATAATTTGATTTGTTATGTTAATTTGGTAAGATTTGTCGTTTAATTTAGCGAACTTACTAAGCTTCAAGTAAGCTTACTCTTGCCTTGTCCTTTGTTTTGTAGATTACATTTTGTGATCAGGAGATCGGATCAACTTGAAGAATCACACTATCCCGATGACATTTTTTTTGGTAAATTTTGTAAACGTTATGGTTTTATGGCATGTAATAGGGAAAATGGTTATGATATTATATTTCCTAGCTATGTGGAGTTGTTTGATATGCTTGATGTTTGGATGATTGTCACTTTGATTTATTATTAAACCTTAAGCAAGTTAGTGTATGTATTCATGAAGTGGTAGTGTATGTTATGGCATATATATGATAGCTTTGATCATGAGTAGCATGAGCGTTATAATGAGTTTGGTACATAATTTTTTGGTATGGTTTTAGGTTATTAAAAATGACATGTTTTGGTTGTTTAAAGGTGTGTTTTTAGACTTGTGAACATGTATTATGAATTGGTTAGGTACCTATGCAATTGGGTGAGGAAATAGCATGATTTTGGTCATTTTTGGGCACACACGAGCTATCGTGTAACATCTTAAATGTGGGCCTGTGCATTTATATGTTGGTTTAAGATGTTAGTTCAAGAATTTAAGGCTCGGGCTGAGGCCTCGATTAAATATATGGATTAGAGTTTAAATTAATGTTCGAGTAGTTTAAGTGATATTTTGGGCTTTAAAACTTGGGTTAGAATGATTAAAATAGTGTTAGTAGTAATTAAATTTAAATAGTATGTTTATGCAAGTCGGGCTTGTGGCCCAAAAATTTGAGTGCTTTGAGTGGGCATTAATGTAGCGCCACTTAGAGGGTTATTGGGCCATGTGTGGCCACTGAGGCCCAAGCGTTGGGGCAAAATTTCGCATACCAAGGAGGAGAGTGGACTACACACTTGTTAGCATTTAGGAGTGTTTATTTCTTTTATTTTAGGTGATAAAAGATGATAATTAGAGGGAAGAGGTGGTTCTCAAATGGGCTCTTCTAAAGGTAAGATAAGGATTGGGTTATCAGTGAGATGAAGGCTATCGAGGGAGAGAGTTGGCGTAAACTCCAACTTTATGTGTTGGTGTGTGTGCTTAATTTAGTAGGAGGAAATCATCTTTTCTTCCATTTGCTTCTCTTTCTTTCACACTTTTTCCTCTCTAGCCAAACTCTTCTCACCCACTTGCCTTAATTTTTCTCTTCTAGTTAAACTCCTTAGTGTATCTCCTCTCCTCAAAAACCTTTTCAAGGTCAATACTTGGTGCACATCTTCTTCCTCCATAGCCGAACCATTAGGTGAGATCTCTGCTTCAAGGTGCACCGTAGTTTAATATGCCTCTATAATTTGGTGAGTTTCGGATTTTGTTCTATTCGATTTCACTCTTTCTTTCCCTAAGATCTAACCCGAATCATGTGTACTAATGCTCGCCGATTTCTCTTTGTCCATAAAAGCGAATCCTTTCTTGCCGAGATCTGTAGTGCCGAATTGTGAAAAGCCGAAAATGGTCAAGGGTAGGTTTTACGAATGGCCACTTTCCGTTTTTTTATTTTCAGTAATGACATAAAGTGTTAGATGGCTTTCGATCATCGGTTTGGTTACTTATTTTGGTGATGGCCAAATGTAGGAAAGGAGGTGACGAGTTCTCAACGACATTCGGGATTCCATTAATTAGGTAAGAATTCGATTTAAGTGTTATAGTTGTTAAGTAATTAGATCTCATCGTTCAAATGATTTAGTGATTAAGGATGGACTCGGATAACAGTCAGGCAGAAAAGGGTGGATCTATACAACCAACACCCAAATACAAGAGACGATCTGTTTCGGTAGTGCGAGATTGGCCATTGGGGTGTGGGCCGACATCGAAGTCAGATCGTGGGCCGATAGTGGTAGTTTCGAGTGATAGTAGCATAGACATAGAGAAAGCATTAGTACGAGAATTAGGTGTGTAATATTTCCCCAACACCGTCTAGATCTGATTAGTTATATATATATGTTCATAAGTTTTATATGTTAAAAGCCAAAATCTCTTGATTTAAACAATGGACCTCGTGTTAGTAAATAATCTGATTATATGTTACAAGTAAATTGTTGTACATGTTTTTAAATTATTGTACATGTTTGCATGGGTTGGGTGATGAAAGGAGGAAGTTATATGTATACGTATATGTGTAGCAATTTTTACTGTGATTTACTCAGAATGCTAATGCCGTGATCTCGTTATAAGGGCTTGGCCAATATATGTTGATGAGCAGCATGACTGCCATCTTGGCGTGTAGCTGTGTGGGTTGATTGTAGAAATCCCCAATGGTGTGTTGGTTGGTACGGGGGCGTGTAGCGGATGGAAACCTAGGCATATGGGTTGGGCTTTGCATATTATTTGTTATCCATGTAAATGAAATTATTATTACGTTTTATGAGGCCCAAATCTAGTGGTGCATGAGGGTTGCACACTGAGTCTCGCGACTCACCCAATTAAACTAACCTTTCAGGTGACAATTAGTGCATCGGACCGAGCCGGAGTGGAACGCAAGGTGGCCATGCAAAAGAATGTGGATCCGGCGAAAAGGTCCACTTAATAGTTTTTTTTTTTCAAAGTGTTTTATGTTATTGATTTAAACTACGTTGTAATAAGGCCACGGGCCATTAGTTTACATTTTAGTTTTATTATGGGCCTTTATTATTTATTCTCATTTTAATTTCTTTCAAAGACATGTAATTGAGTTTTGGGTTTTAATTATTAAGGTACATTTTATATAATTCTCATTTGGGCTTTCGTCAACACGATTGGTTTTACAAAATTTTCTTAGTGACATACCGATCCGGTTGTAGTGTTTGGGCGGGTTTGGGGTGTTACAAATTGGTATCGAGTCTTGCTCAAAACTCGACTTTGGGATTTTGGGCCCAAAAGATTTTCTAAAATGAGTTTTTAAAACATGGATTTCTCTTAGCAAAGGCTTATTAGTTCAAGATGGCACCTACGCCTCCCGCCAAGTTCGCTGTGTAAGTACTTTAAACCATTGTGTGATATAAAATGGGCTTAATCGGGCTTATGGGACGAGACTATTTAGGTTAGAACTTGATGGACTCTAGGCTTAGACAAACAACTCTTAAAATCAATAAGACTTAACTTCATTAAACAAGACCTGTAAACAAGTCACAAGACTAAAGTGTGGTGACAAGCATATGCATGTCTAGGAGTAGATCCGTAAGAGCTTGGTATTTAAGCAGTCCGAGTGACTCACCTCCTCTTCACTGAATCTCACCGGTGCATAGTGATTGTTCACTTTAGCCATGACAGATGTGGCAATAGGCGATGCATGTCTAGGAGTGGATTCTGTGGAAAGTTTGGTATTTAAGCAAATCTAGTGACTCACCTCCTTTCCACTAGAATCCTACCTGGTGCATAGTGACTATTCACCCTAGCTACGAGTACGTGTTGACAGGCCAAAACTTATAATTAAAACCCGAAAGGGATCAGCCACTTGTTTTCTCACAAAATTGTTAAAATATCCTTATTTTGAAAAAAAATACCCCGATTTACAGAGTCAACAGAATCTTTCCATAGAAAACAAAAACAACAACATCAAAATATTCTTGAATTATAAAATTATCAAATTACCCGTGATTTGTAAATGACCAAAACACCCCTGATTTACACAATGATCAAATTACCCCTGATTGGCAAAATTACTAAAATAACCCCAGATTTGCCAAAATTATCGAAATACCTTTAGATTTGTGAAATTACCGAAATACCCTCGAGTTGAAAAATTACCAAAATACCCTTATTTCGCAAAATCACCTGGAACCTTATTTTGGAAAATTATAAAAATACCCCTGTAGGATAAAATTACAAAAACACCTTTGGGTAGTGAAATGACGAAAATACCCTTAGGTGATGAATGTTACTTGTATGAACGTTGTATGTGCATAATTCCTAGAATAGGAAGACTGAAAACTGTAAGATAGGTTCGAATTCGAAAGAATCACTTTTAAAACTATGTTTCATAAAATTGTTCGGGGATAATTAGTGGAAACAACTAATGATTCATAAAACTTTTAAATCAGATAAACGCGAACTAGAAGAATGAGTACAAGAGGACGAGGACGTCTGCCACGAGGTCGCGGTAGAGGTAGGATGACGTGTCAGAACCCGTAGGATCGGGTCATAGGTCCGGAAGTGAGATACCAGTTCTACCAGCTGCTGAGGTGGAATTTTAGGACCAGACAGGTGGAGAGGACGTGGTGCCTCAGGCTGTACTAAGGGTTTTCGAAAGAGTGGCTGAGGCTGGTATGGGCATAGGAGCCCGGAAATTCGTGCCAGAGAGGCTGAGGAACAATGGGGCTGAAGTATTTAGGGGAGTCTCTGGCGTATCCCCGAGTTCCGCTGAATATTGGTTGGAGGCAGTGGAACGTATAATGGATGATCTAGACTTCACGGTGGAGGGAAAGCTGAAGGGGGCCGTGTCTCTTCTTCGAGACGAGGCCTACCAATGGTGGCTCACGGTGAAAGAGGGTACGGCCGCGGACCTAATTGACTGGGATTTCTTTAAGGAGTCATTCTAGGGAAAATATGTTGGGGCTAGTTATATGGATGCTCAAAGGAAAGCATTCCTGAATTTGGTGCAAGGGAGTAAGTCTGTGGCTGAGTATGAGGCTGAGTTTCTATGCCTGAGTCGTTACGCTCGGGGAATGGTAGCAACGGAGTATGAACGATGCGTTCGGTTCGAGGATGGGCTACGGAATGAGCTAAGGGTTCTGATTGCACCACAACGAGAGAGAATTTTTGCGGTTTTGGTGAATAAGGTCAAAATAGCTGAGGAAGTGAAGCGGGTGGAGAGACAGGAGAAGGATAAGGATCGAGGAAGGAGTAAGAGGAGTTTTGGACCTCTGAGCAACTAGAAATTTTCAAAGAGGCCTAGGATCGATGGGCCACTGTGCTCCATCGGGCCAGAGTCAAGCATGTTCTATATGTGGGAGAACCCATTATGGGAGTGCAGAGTGAAAATCGGTGGATGTTTCTGTGTGGATCCACGTAACATCCGATGAGGGACTGCCTTCGATGGATCGGGAAAGCCAACGGTCAAGTTCGATTAGGCTAGAGAGGTGGTCAGCCTGGACTAAGGGGTCGTGGTCAAGCCAGAGGTGGCAATGGCGCAAGAGGTGGTCGTGAAGCACCAGGTGGAGGTGCAGGTTATGTGGAGGCAAGGCAGTCAGCTTTGGTCTATGCAGCACATCGCCAAGGGGACGAAAACACTCTAGATGCGAATAATGGTGCGTACCCTACCGTAGTATAGTAAGTGTTTATTTTGGCTTTAGAATTAGAGTGCGCAGCGAAAGCATAGTGGTAAGACTTAGGTAGTATGATTTCTAGTTAGTTGAAAATTTTGAGGACGAAATTTCTTTAATGAGGGTAGAACTGTAACATCCTAAATGTGGGCCTGTGCATTTATATGTTGGTTTAACATGTTAGTTCAAAAATTTAAGGCTCTAATGAGGCCTCGATTAAATATATGGATTAGAGTTTAAATTAATGTTCGAGTAGTTTAAGTGATATTTTCGGCTTTAAAACTTGGGTTAGAATGATTAAAAATAGTGTTAGTTGTAATTAAATTTAAATAGTATGTTTGGTAGCAAGCTGGGCATGTGGCCCAAAAATTTGGAGTGCTTTGAGTGGGCATTAAGGTAGCGCCACTTAAGAGGGGTTATTGGGCCATGTGTGGCCACTTGAGGCCCAAGTGTTGGGGCAAAATTTCAGCATACCAAGGAGGGAGAGTGGACGGCACACTTGTTAGCATTTAGGAGTGTTTTTTTCTTTTATTTTAGGTGATAAAAAGATGATAATTAGGAGGGGAGAGGTGGTTCTCAAATGGGCTCTTCTAAAGGTAAGATAAGGATTGGGTTATCAGGTGAGATGAAGGCTATCAGGAGGGAGAGAGTTGGCAGAAACTCGAACTCTATGTGTTGGTGTGTGTGTGTCGAATTTAGTAGGAGGAAATCATCTTTTTCTTCCATTTGCTTCTCTTTCTTTCACACTTTTTCCCTCTCTAGCCGAAACTCTTCTCACCCACTTGCCTTAATTTTTCTCTTCTAGCCGAAACTCCTTAGTGTATCTCCTCTCCTCAAAAACCCTTCTGAAGGCCGAATACATGGTGCACATCTTCTTCCTCCATAGCTGAACCATTAGGTGAGATCTCTGTTTCCCGAAGGTGCACCGTAAGCCGAATACTCCTCTGTAATTTGGTGAGTTTCGAGATTTTGTTCTATTCGATTTCACTCTTTCTTTCCCTAAGATCTAACCCGAATCATGTGTACTAATGCCTGTCGATTTCTCTTTGTCCATAAAAGTTGAATCCTTTCTTGCCGAGATCTCAGAAGTGTCAATTGTGAAAAGCCGAAGGTAGGTGGTCAAGGGTAGGTTCGGCCGAATGGCCACTTTCCTGTTCTTTTGTTTTTGGCCGAATGACATAAAGTGTTAGATGGCTTTCGATCATCGGTTTGGTTACTTATTTTTGGTGATGGCCAAATGTAGGAAAGGAGGTGACGAGTTCTCAACGACATTCGAGATTCCATTAATTAGGTAAGAATTCGATTTAAGTGTTATAGTTGTTAAGTAATTAGATCTCATCGTTTAAATGATTTAGTGATTAAGGATGGACTCGAATAACAGTCAGGCAGAAAAGGGTGGATCTATACAACCAACACCTAAATACAAGAGACGATCTATTTTGGTAGTGCGAGATTGGCCATTGGGGTGTGGGCCGACATCGAAGTCAGATCGTGGGCCAATAGTGGTAGTTTTGAGTGATAGTAGCATAGACGTAGAGAAAGCATTAGTACGAGAATCAGGTGTGTAATATTTCCCCACCGTCTAGATCTGATTAGTTATATATATATGTTCATAAGTTTTATATGTTAAAAGCCAAAATCTCGGATTTAAACAGCGGACCCTCAGGTTAGTAAATAATCTGATTATATGTTACAAGTAAATTGTTGTACATGTTTTTAAATTATTGTACATGTTTGCATGGGTTGGGTGATGAAAGGAGAAAGTTATATGTATACGTATATGTGTAGCGATTTTTACCGTGATTTATCAGAGCGCTAATGCCATGATCTCGTTATAAGGGCTTCTACCAATATATGTTGATGAGCAAGATGACCGCCATCTTGGCGTAAATAAGTGTGGGTTGATTGTAGAAATCCCCAATGGTGTGTTGGTTGGTACGGGCGTGTAGCGGATGGAAACCTAGTGTAACACCCCAAACCCGCCCACAAACCTTGACCGGATCTCGTATGTCATCTGCGGAAAATAGTTTGAAAAGATTTTGACTTAAAAGTGAAACTTAATAATTTTTCCGCTGCTTATAAAACATTGTGTATTTAAAATTCTAAGTAAAATTTGAAGTTACAAAATATCCGAATTGAAAACTTTATTATACATTTTCACTATGTAAGTTGTCAAATTAAAAACATTTCCAAATAATAATTGTTGTCAATCCACCTTAAAATAATAATAATGCTTAAATACTTTAGAAGGCCCTTATTACAATAAACAAATGCGTAAAAGTACTAAAATATAAAATACTTAAACAATTAAAATATTTTCGCATGGGCCACCTCGTATCCACTCCAACCCGTCCAAGCTTTATGCATCACCGCGATGTTGGTAAAATTTGGGTGAGTCAAATGACTCAAGGCATAGGTATTTCACATGTCTCCACATATGGGATTGGCCCATATCCACACAAATCCATATACATAAATATGCAACATGAAGCCCAACCCATCCTAAGGTCCATCCACACACCTACCTTGGTAGACCTGCTGCCAAGGCCGTGGCTAATCCACCGATCAACGAATCGATCCCACATATCTTACCTTGGCACTGCCACCCAAGGCCGTGGTCGAGCCACCGATCACATAAGTGATCCCACATATCAATCACCCACGGTGATGCACACACTATCAACCGCCGAGATGTGGCACCTAGCTAACACCTCCTTGATGAAGCACATAGCTAACATCAAGCGCCAATGTAGCATAAGGCTAACATCAGACCACGTACATAATGTACACCCTTTCCTTCTTTGATCATGTTCCAGACCCCATGCATATATGTATCATGGCAACATATCACTTGAAACAAATATACATCACATGCCATCACATTTTCATACATATATCATATGTAAATTATTGTCATAAAAATACTGACCTGGTTAATCGATTACCCATCATGGGTATCCACCATTTTAACCCTTATTTCGACTATCATAAACATACATACAGAGGCATATAGCAACATACACAGATAATAGGAAAACAGTGCGATAACTACGCACCTGTTTTGGCACAATTTACTCAATCCCAAACTCCCTTATTCCTGTCGATTTGTTCCTAAACCATAGTACACAATCGGTCAACACTTATACCCAAGATATGGCCTTAGGCCGAAAGTCCTAGATCACTTACCTTGCTAACTAAATTTCGAAAACCACTTCTTGTTCTTGAAACTGTCGAAATCCTATACACCACATGTTAGAATTAGCTACAAGCAATAATCTAGAAAAGATGGCCCTTGGCCGAATATTACACTACTAACCTTGAGCACTCGATCCCGAATGAATCCCTTAATGCTCCCTAACGTTGGCACTAAAAGAAACACATCAATATGGCCTTAAGCATATTCGGCCATACCTACAAATCTAGGCCCAACTATAGATTTCGGCATACTTATGAAGAAGAACTCAAAACCGATTACCAAGGGAGAAAAATACTTACCACTTCATGAATAGTCCACTAGCTCCAAATGTCGACAGGCTAAAAGAGATGTTGACCTTTGATTTTTGAGAATTGCGACAGAAGAAGGAGAATAAGGACACTTTGATATTCGACTATGGTTCTTATTAAAATACAAAATACGAATGGGAGAAAGAGCATTTACAAGGTTCGACTAAGCCTTCAAATACTGATGGAATATTCGGCCACAAGAGCAAGGTGTATTCTGCTATTCAAGAAAGGGTGTAGAATTGGGGTTGAAAGAAAAGAAGAATGGGAGGACCTAGGAGGATTCGGCAATGGCAACCAAGTGGATTTGGTTTCAAAAGAGGAAGAAGAAAAGAGAGGATCCTATGACTAACTTTTCAAGAAAAGATGGACACTTTCAACAACTAAAATTCGCACTACCTCCCCCTCTTGACCGAATACACCAACCCCCAAAAAGAGACCCACATTCGCCACTTCATCCTTTCCTATCAATTCCCACATTTTTCTCCTTATCACCTTAATAAATAATAAAATAAAATAATCCATCACATCCCTTAGCAATTTCTTATATTATCTCTTTACTCATTAAAATAAATAACATAAACATCACTTATCCCTTACCTTCCCATTTAAAAAACAAACAAGCCTTATCTCCTCTTGTTGGAGTCCACCGCCATCCACCTCCTCCCTCTCTTCCTTGACGCCAAAAAAAATAAAACCCTTAATGTCGCCAACAACACTCGAACTCGAGCCCTCTTGAAGCTCCCTTTGCCGCAAGCTTCCTCGCTCCTCATGTAACGCCTCAAGCCACTTTGTCGCTAGTTCTTTAAGGCCATAAACTCCCAAATATTTCTCTTAAAGCCTCCTTAGCCCGCTTCCTTCTTGACGAAAGAGCAAAAATAAAACACACTCCCATGCCACCAACGTGATTCAACCAAGGCCCCGCCCACCGCTCATGGCGTCATCACTAAGGCCCTAAGTGGCGATTCCACCACTTTACCAAGCTCACTTCCATGTCCAAAAGTGCCTATAATTTTCCTTAAGGCTTCCCTAGCCTTGCTCCCTTACTAACTCAAAATCTAAAATTTTCCAATGCATTCCCTTTTATCCTAGAGTTTTAAGAACCCCTAAATCACATCCAAACCACTCACCGAGCCTATTAACACATGAATTATGCACCAAATGCATAACCCCTAATCTAGGATATTACACCTAGGCATACGGGTTGGGCTTTGCATATTATTTGTTATCCATGTAAATGAAATTATTATTACGTTTTATGAGGCCCAAATCCAGTGGTGCATAAGGGTTGCAACTGAGTCTCGCGACTCACCCAATTAAACTAACCTTTCAGGTGACAATTAGTGCATCGAACCGGGCTGGAGTGGAACGCAAGGTGGCCATGCAAAAGAATGTGGATCCGGTGAAAAGTTCCACGTAATAGTTTTTTTTTCAAAGTATTTTATGTTATTGATTTAAACTACGTTGTAATAAGGCCATGGGCCATTAGTTTACATTTTAGTTTTATTATGGGCCTTTATTATTTATTCTCATTTTAATTTCTTTCAAAGACATGTAATTGAGTTTTGGGTTTTGATTATTAAGGTACATTTTATATAATTCTCATTTGGGCTTTCTGTCGACACGATTGGTTTTACAAAAATTTTCTTAGTGACATACCAGATCCAGGTTGTAGTGTTTGGGCCGGGTTTAGGGTGTTACATATCGCATGGCCATATGTCACACACGGGCATCCCACATTACATGGGCTAGCACGCAGGCTGGGACATGGGTGTGTGAGCCAAGTTAGTGAGTTACATGGGTGAGCACACAGATGGACACAAGGGCATGTCGGGTAGTCAGACGGGCATGTGGGATAGCCACACGATTTGGGCTTTGTCACACGGCCTAGACACATAGTCGTGTGACCCGTGTATAAGCCCAAAATTGCCCTGCCCATTTTACAAACCAAAACAACAGCCCATTATCAAAACCCAAAACAGAAATTAAACAGAAAAACAAAAAAAAAAAACCTAGCCACTTACCCTGCCTGCAACCACCGACCACCGTCCCATCACCACTTGCTCCCCATAACCTGCAAACAAAAGAAAACAGACAGCAATAGCAGCAGAAAAATCTATTGTATTTTTTTATTTCTTCTTTCTTCAATCTCCGTTGTAAAAACCGAAGAAGAAACAATGTAAAGGGGGATTGATTTTTGAATACAAAAAAGAGAGAGATTTCAGATTCACAAACAATCAAGTGATTAAATACAAACGCAAAAATAGAGATTAAACTCTGAAAGAAAAAACTAGAATCAAAACCGAAGAATAGAGGTGATTTCTTTTTTTTTTTTATTTTTTTTCTTTTCCTTTTTTTTTCTTCTTTTCGGCATATACATATATCTATATATTAAAAAAAGAGGAAAAAATAGAACTTTACCTTTTCGGGGCTCCGACCATCGTGCACGGTGGCGCAGGCGAAGGAGCCCGCGACGGCGAACGGACGGAATCCCACCGAAGACCCTGAGCCTGCAGAGAAAAAAAGGAGAGATTAGAAAAAAATTTTTAACAAGCAGGAGAAATGATTTTTTTCGATTTTGGGCCATAATAGCCCTCAAAACGACGCTGTTTTGGGATGGCTATTAACGCCCAAAACGACGCTGCTTTTGACCAGATCCACACACGCCCAACCCGCCTGTGAGGATCCGCGTGTTTTTGCTTTTGGGGTTTATTGTTGTATTGATCCTTCCACTTTTTTTTATCAATTTGTAATCAAGCTTTCTGCGTTTTTAATTTTGACCCCGAACATTCATTCGGATTTCATTTTGGTCCTTTCCATGATGTGCATTTTGAAGGGAGGGGTAATTTTTCGCTTTAGTCCCTCCACCTTTTAGCGCATTACAATAAGGACCTTCCTTCTTTTATTTTCAAATCTACCCCAATACTTTGTTTTAATTCAAGTTTCATTCTTTTGGCTATTTTCACCTATTTTATTATTTAAGTAATTGTTTTAATATTATTATTACATTGCATCGGTATTATTTTTATTTATTATTATCTATTTATTATTATTACTATTCATTATTATTACTATCATTATTTCAAAGATTACCATTATTATATTATTATATTCTACGATTTGTATTTTTTGTGCTTATATTATGTTATTTATTTATTTTTATTAGTATTACTACTATTATTTTTATATTTTTTTATTTTATGTATGCATTTTATTCGCTTATATTATTGTTTTATTTTTTTATTTTATTTGCATTATTATTACTATACTATTATGCACCATTATTATTTTTATTAATATTACTGCCTTTGTTATTTTATTAACATCATAACCCTTCTTTACTTATTATTTAATAATTTATTTATCTTTTACAATTATTATTTTCATACATATATCTATTATTATAATTACTACGTTATTATTATCGTTATTTTTATTACCATTTGCTATTTCCATTGTTTTTATTATTATTATGTTTACTATTATTTTATTATTACATTTGCATGTTGTTATTCTATTCTTCTACTATTACTATTATTATTATCACTAATGTATCACTACCTTATTTATTATTATTTTATTATTCCCATCATTATCATTATTTTCTATCACCGTCAATATATATACTATTGTCACAAGACTTTTTTGTCACCACTACTTATATTCTCATCGTCATCTCACTATTTTTCGACATCTCAATCTTTATAACGACCAATATTTCCATGTTAGCAATTCGGGAGAATCGATCCCTAACTTACTGGGTTCCGATTTTTCTCGTTTTAAGCTAAACAACGGAATATCCCTTTTAAAAAAATCGCAATTCAAATTTTAAACAAAACACTTAATCTCGGAAATTCAAAATGCCGCGCCCTAACTTACTGGACTCGACATCTAGATATTTCAAGATAAGTTTCTTTTCTTTCTTCTAAAATAGAGGCAATATTTCTAATTTGGATTCTCGAGAAATCAAGCCCTAACTTACTGGGTTCTATTTTCTCATTGGACAAATGACGGAAGATCCTCTTCAAATATAAAACCAAGTTTTAAAAGGCGAGCTTAGTTTCGGGAGCCTAAAGTATTGCGCCCTAACTTACTGGACATGATGCTCTATCTCTTCGAAAATAAGAGAGTCTTAACATCCCTTTCGATCCCTTCAAGTTTTGAAAATAAAAGTATCTATTTCCGAATCATTTCAAAGTTTTTTCAACATTAGGACATCGATCAATCAATATTGGTACCAATTTTGGGCGTATCGAGGGTGCTAACCCTTCCTCGTGCGTAACCGACTCCCGAACTCATTTTCTGGGTTTTGTAGACCAAAATCGTTGTTTTGATAAATCAAATTGTTTATTAAAAATAACTATTTTACGAGGTGACCCGATCACACCTCATCAAAAAAAAAGATTGGTGGTGACTCCCTTCTTTTTCATTTTCAAACCCAAGTCGACCGTGTTGTTTCTTGTTTTATCAAAAAATGGTTACTGCAGCTTGGTGACTCCGCTGGGGACTTCGAGAGTCAGGCCATAGATTGATTGATTTTTGTCCTTTTGATTAAAATTGGAAAATGGTTTCAAAAATCATGCTTCTTTTAATGCACTTTCAATTTTGGGTCTCAGAATACTTTGGCATTGCATTGCATGACCGTTGTGGTCACACCCTTTAAGTGGGAGCGAAGCTATGCCTTCGTAAGATTTTCACCTCGCATGGGCTAGTGGATCGCCTGGATACATCGTACCTATGTCTTCGTGAAGTTTTCAATTCGCATGGCCATAGGGAAATATATTCCCTTGAACTGAACTCGGTCCGTATGAGCCTATAATGGGTGAGGATCGAGGAATCCGCTGGTTCGGGTACCTTTACTCTAGAATCGAACCCCTATATAGTAAGCCTTAAGAGCCCACCTTAGGTAGAACAATTCCAAACCCCTAGCGTTCACCCGGATAGGTACTCTATTTTGTTTATTTCTCTTGTGCTAACGTGTATCTTTTGTTTTCATTGCATTGCATCGCATCATCTTAGAAAGGAGGTGCTGATTCATATTCGATCGCTAAATAGAAGAGTTTTTCATAAGGAAATGTGTTACTTGATAAAGTGAATTATAATACAGTCGTTCAAACATAGTCTAGGTAAACAACAAGAAAAGGCTGATAGCCCACAGAAGAATACAAGACTTTGCCCTTGGATTCAAGCCGACAAGGATTATTCGAGAGTCATCGTATCTCCATTTTCTAAAAGAAGCTTATAAACATTGCGGAGGATAAGCGAGTGAAGAGGTATGGCCTGAACCAAGCAACAAGGAGCTAGAAGAGGCATCTATTGGGAAAGTTCATGGGACACGACCATAACATCCGGATATGAAGAAGAGGATTGGTGTTTTCACCTGGACTATGAGGACAAAGCCATATATGCAATCCATTTTATGTAAAGAGATGTATTTTCTAGAAAAGTTCTTCTAATGGAATTGAATTCATAATCAACGCCTCTCTTTCTTTTTGCATTCATTCCATGCATTTGCATTGCATTTCATGTATTTGTATTACATCATATCACGTGCATTAAAATTCGTAGAAAGACCCTAATTAGGTGAAATTATTTCAATTAACCTAGAAGACATGAAACAAAAATTAGAGAGAATAGAGAAATTACAAATACAGATGCAAAAGCAATTGACCAAAATTCAACAAGAGAACAAATGCTAGAATTCCAAAGGAATATGATGGGTCAATTAACCCAGTTACTAGCCGGAAGACTTGAAAAGATTGGCCTAGTGGTCAACAGCATGGATGATGATGAAGAAATCGTTTATGTCCCAATAAATATCCCGAATCAACCAGACGCACAGTTGTATAAGGGACCCGTCATTATCGAACCCCAATGTCAGACTAATACCTCGGCCTTGTTGAACTTCCCGATGGGCTCATGTTTTAACCCTGAGGATGATCGTGCCAAACCGAGTGTTCAGGCAGAGACAAAGGAAAGGAGAGAGCGGACTTTGAAGGCCTCAAAGAAGAAGAAAAAGAAGCGGGTAGTACGAGTAAGTATGACAAGGGCCATTCTGAGTCGATTACAGTAAGCCAACTAAGGATGGTGACTACCAGCCCTCAAGGCCCCTCTAGGTAGGATTCCAACTCAAAGCTTAACATTGGAAGACCCCAGTTCACTCATATTCCCATGACATATAAGGAGTTATACCAGAACTTATTTGATATGCATGTTGTAGCTCCTTATTACACGAAACCGATGCAACCTCCATACCCAGAATGGTACAACCCAAATGCCCAATGTGAGTACCACACAGGGGTTACAGGGCATTCGATAGAAAATTGCCTTGCTTTCAAGAAATTGGTGGAAAAATTCATTAACATGAGTATTGTGAAGATAGATGACGCGCTAAATGCAGAAATATGAACCTAGGAGCATTTTGAACAATGGGACTGTGAAGGGATCCCTATATTTTAGCTAATCTAGAGTAATATTTAAAACATGCTTGTTGCTTTAAGCCTAGAGGTAATAAGAGTCATTTTGTGAAATAGGCTTGTGTCCAGAATTTTTATTTCAATAAAATGCATCTTTCTAAGTAAATATTTTCATTCTTTACATTTCATACTGAACATTTTTTATTCATGACCATATCATACGAATAATCTCCTTAGAATCATTTATTCTTTGGATTTTTTCCTTTTCACCCACAATGGGCCCCCAGATATCAATGACATGAGCGACGCTGTTACTGACTCTTTTTTTAGTAAGATATGTGTCTAGAGGGATTAAGGACTTTGGAGATGACATATATTACAACTTATTTCCTAATTTGTTAAGAATGGTAGATCCTACCTTACGAAGGAGATGAAGATGGAAGCTTAGCTCACCGCAGGAGCAAGGCAGGGCATATCATTGAGTTGTCTTCAAGAATTCAAAGATGTTTTTGCACGGTCACGTTAAGACACGCCTGGGCTACTAAGGCAATAGTATGCCGTCAAAACGAAGAAAATCCTAGAAGAAGTCCATAAGGGTATTTGAAAATCACATGCTGATAATCCTACAGTAGTCAAGCTAATCGCCAGAAAAGGGAAGTTGCATCAGTTATGCCGTAAATGCCAGATGGATGAATGCAGGACTTATGCGACTCCTCTATTTCTTCACAGATTCCCTATATGTGGGGCATGGACGTTGTCAAGCCAGTCTCCTCAAAAGCTTTTAGCCAACATCGATTACCTCATTGAGAGGGTAAAGGTCACTTCATATGCCAAAATTATAAAGTCGGCAGTCATCAAATTCAAATTAAAAAAAAAAAGTGGCAATAAAGAATGTCAGAAAGGAACAAAATTGCACAATGTCAAAGATTTACAGTCTATTCAAAGATCAGACACCATTCAGTACAGCAAAGGCAGAAAAAAAATTCAAAAAAAATTCAAAAATTTTTGAAAAATGATTGAGACTTGTAAAAGTTGGCATAGAGAAGTTACCATTTACCCTCTAGGTTTCTTGAACATTGACCAGGACTTTCACCGGGGCATCTTTCCCATTGGTTTATGAAAGGGAAACAATCGTTGGAAGATAAGATTCTTTTTCCCCAAGCTTGGATTGAATTAGATGAAGCAGAATGCCTCCAGTAAGCTTGATTGAAAGTATTCAGCATGGTCAAATGTACCAAAAACGGATACGGGCTTATTACAAAAAGGTTAACTCAATAGAATTTCAGGAGGGGGACCTGGCATTAAGAAGGATTCTCCTTATCCAAAAGGACTCTAGAGGAAAGTAAAGGACCTTATGCAACAAAAAAGGCCTATTCTAGGGAAACATGGATGTTAACCAAGATGGATGGCAAGGGCCTACCCAATCCGGTGAGTTCAGATTCGATAAAAGAGGTTTACCAAAAAAACAAAAAATGAAAAACATGAAAAAAGAAAAGAAAAAAAGAAAAAAGGAGAGGCCAAGATGAAAACCTGCAAATGGCGCTTTGAGACCAAAGGGTATTTGAGTTGAAAACCCGAGAAGGGCAGCACAAAATTTTGATCAAAAGTAGGGCATACAGCAGTCTTGCTACACTTGAAGAAGTATGTTACGTCTTAGGGCATCGACAAAGTACTCTGGATCCCATAAACACATATTAAGCTCAAAATGGTCCTCAAGAAGTTTGGACAGAGAAGCTCAGGTTGCGATATCTGGGGCACCTAGTTTCCATTTTACCCATTTTGAATTTACTATCTTTGATTACCTTATTTGTTTCAAAATACCTTACCAATAAATTTCTTCCTTGAATGCATTTGCTATTCTTGATTAACTTATTTGTTTCGAGCTATGCTCTCAATTAGTTTCCTTCTTGTCCATTGTTGCGATATTTTTCAAGCATTTTGCATTGAAATAATGATTGGTGGACTAATAATACTTTCATAAAAGGAGTTTCGCATATTACTCTGAAAGCTTCTGAATAATACAGGGACCTGAAACAGGACGATTGTTTAGAACTCACCAAGCTTAAAGTTTGGAAATATTGGAGAAAGATGATTATCTCTTTGGACCTTTTATTAGTTGAACAAAAAGACAAGACATTTCCCCGGAGATACAACCTTGACAAATAACGAGCAATGTCAACCCAACTGTACGAATGGGTCATTCTCAGGAAAAGAAAAATGATACTTTGCATTCATGCACATATCAGGCATATACATCTGGTCTTGACACCCAGAGAATGGAAGGTGTAGTAGACTGAATTGGTTGAATAAGTTACGAATTCTATACCCTTGAGTCATAGTGGGATGGTTGAGATGATACAAATCCTATACCTCGGAGTTGCAGTATGATGGATGGGAGGAAACAAACGTTATTCTACTGAAGTTGTAGTGGGAGGTACAAACTTTATGTCCCAGAAGGTATAGTGGAAGGGACTCTGAAATCATAGCGGGGCAAGCTTGTTGAGTAGAATATGATCGTTTCTTTGGGTTTTCTATCAAAGATACTGGCTGAAAGAGAAAGCATGATAATGCATCAGTGATAAAACCTTGATGAACTACGAGCAATGACGACCCTAAGCATTTAAAAGGGGATCATTTCATTTTGCATTCATACATCATCATTCAAAGCACGTTTTAGTTAGGAGCATTCGACTCATTGCATCCTAATCATCATAAGAAGACCATTCTCATGACATTTGGCATTCATGCAAATATCGTCCATTGCATCCTAATCATTATACATTTAATAAAGGACCATTCTCATGACATTCTGCATTCATGCAAGTGTCGTCCATAACACATATAGTTAGGAGGCTTTGAGTCATTATGATCATAGCATCCTCATCATTTGCTTAAGCATAAGCACATAAAATTAATTCTATAGGATAGGTTTCTCAAAGAACGGTGTAGCAATATCGAATTTCAGATTTTATTCCCTCGAGATGATAGTGGAGCAGACTGAAGATTGAAGTCTTCTTGAATATAGTAAGGAAGCAAATTGGAAAGTTCAGATTTTGTTCCCTAGTGGAGCAGACTGGAGATTGAAGTCTTCCTGAAGATAGTAAGGAAGCAGAATGAAAAATTTAGATTTTGTTCCCTCGAGATGGTAGTGGAGCAGACTAAAGATTGAAGTCTTCCTGAGATAGTAAGGAAACAAATTGAAAAGTTTTGAATTCTTATTTCCTCAAAGTTCCCGTGGAGTAGGTTGAGATTACAAATCCCGTCTCCCTGAGTTAACGATGAGGATAAATTCTTTGAAGTTTAAGTAGAGAAGATGGAGATTACGAATCTCTTCTCCCTGAATTCTTATTTCCTCAAAGTTCTCGTAGAGTAGGTTGAGATTACAAATCCTGTCTCCCTGAGTTAACAATGAGGATAAATTCTTATTTCTTTGAAGTTTCAGTGAAGAAGATGGAGATTATGAATCTCTTCTCCCTGAATTCTTATTTCCTCGAAGTTCCCATGGAGTAGGTTGAGATTACAAATCCCGTCTCCCTGAGTTAACAATGAGGTTAAATCATTATTTCTTTGAAGTTTCAGAGAGAAGATGAAGATTACAAATCTCTTCTCCTTAAAGTTCTTGAGATTACAAATTCGACTTAACAAACGTTCTTATTTCTTTAAAGTTTCAAGAAAGAAGATGGAGATTAGGTTGAGATTCTTATTTCCTCAAAGTTCCCTGAGTAGGTTGAGCCTTCTCCTGAGTTAACAATGAGGTTAAATCATTATTTTTTTGAAGTTTCAAGAGAGAAGATGAAATTACAAATTCCCAAATCTTATCTCCTCCCGTGGAGTAGGTTGAGATTACAAATAACAATGAGGTTAAATCCTTATTTCTTTGAAGTTTCAGAGAGAAGATGGAGATTACAAATCTCTTCCCTGAATTCTTATTTCCTCGAAGTTCCTATGGAGTAGGTTGAGATTACAAATCCTGTCTCCTTGAGTTTACAATGAGGATCAACCCTTATTTCTTTGAAGAGAAGATGGAGACTACGAATCTCTTCTCCCTGAATTCTTAGTTCCTCAAAGTTCCCATGGAGTAGGTTGAGATTACAAATCTCGTCTCCCTGAGTTAACACTGAGGATAAATCCCAATCTCTTTGAAGTTTCAGTAGAAAAGATGGAGACTACGAATCTCTTCTCCCTAAATTCTCATTTCTTTGACATTCCAGTGGAGTAGGTTGAGATTACAAATTCTGTCTCCCTGAGTTTACTATGAGGATCAACCCTTATTTCTTTTCAGCAGAGACGATTGAGGTTGCAATGAAGTGGACCGAAGCAACAAGGTGTGGTGCACTAGAACGAGGCTACATGAAGAATAGGGGCACCGAAGTCAAGACTCAGCAAGACCGGACAGATTTTGATCTTCTTTATGACTTTGCTCTATTCTTGTTACACGACAATGAGCAAAGAGGGGCAGTTGTATAAGCCCAAAATTGCCCGGCCCATTTTACAAACCAAATCAATGGCCCATTATCAAAACCTAAAACAGAAATTAAATAGAAAAAAAAAAAAACCTATCCACTTACCCTGCCTGCAGCCACCGACCACCGTCCCATCACCACTTGCTCCCCATAACCTGTAAACAAAAGAAAACAGACAGCAATAGCAGCAGAAAAATCTATTGTATTTTTTTATTTCTTCTTTCTTCAATCTCGATTATAAAAACCGAAGAAGAAACAATTAAAGGGGGATTGATTTTTTAATACAAAAAAGAGAGAGATTTCAGATTCACAAACAATCAAGTGATTAAATACAAACGCAAAAACAGAGATTAAACTCTGAAAGAAAAAACTAGAATCAAAACCGAAGAATAGAGGTGATTTCTTTTTTTTTCGAAATTCTTTTTTTTCTTTTCCTTTTTTTTTTCTTCTTTTCAGCATATACATATATCTATATATTAAAAAAAAGAGGAAAAAATAGAACTTTACCTTTTGGGCTCGACCACTGCACGGTTGCAGGCCGGGCGATGGAGCTCATGCATGGCGAATCTGACGGAATCCCACCGGAGACCCTGAGCCTGCAGAGAAAAAAAGGAGAGATTAGAAATTTTTTTAACAAGCGGAGAAATGATTTTTTTCGATTTTGGGCCTTAATAGCCCTCAAAACGACGCTGCTTTTGGGAATGGCCATTAACGCCCAAAACGACGCTATTTTGACCAGATCCATGCGCGACCCGACCCGCCTGTGAGGATCCGCGTGTTTTTGATTTTGGGGTTTATTGCTATATTGATCCTTCCGCTTTTTTTATCAATTTGTAATCAAGCTTTCTGCGTTTTTAATTTTGACCCCGAACTTTTATTCGGATTTCATTTTGGTCCTTTCCATATCGTATGCTTTTGAAGGGAGGGTTATTTTCCGCTTTAGTCCCTCCACCTTTTAGCGCATTGCAATAAGGACCTTCCTTCTCTTTTATTTTCAAATTTACCCCAATACTTTGTTTTAATTCAAGTTTCATTCATTTTGGCTATTTTCACCTATTTTATTATTTAAGTAATTGTTTTAATATTATTATTACATTGCATCCGTATTATTTTTATTTATTATTATCTATTTATTATTATTACTATTCATTATTATTACGATCATTATTTCAAAGATCACCATTATTATATTATTATATTCTACATATTTGTATTTTTTGTGCTTATATTATGTTATTTATTTATTTTTATTAGTATTACTACTATTATTTTTATATTTTTATATTTTATGTATGCATTTTATTCGCTTATATTATTATTTTATTTATTTATTTTATTTGCATTATTATTACTATACTATTATGCACCATTATTATTTTTATTAAAATTATTGTTTTGTTATTTTATTAACATCATAACCCTTCTTTACTTATTATTTAATAATTTATTTATCTTTTACAATTATTATTTTCATACATATATCTATTATTATAATTATTACGTTATTATTATCGTTATTTTTATTATCATTTGCTATTTCCATTATTTTTATTATTATTATGTTTAATATTATTTTATTATTATATTTGCATGTTGTTATTCGTTCTTCTACTATTACTATTATTATCACTAATGTATTACTACCTTATTTATTATCATTTTATTATTCCCATCATTATCATTATTTTCTATCACCGTCAATATATATACTATTGTCACAATACTTTTTGTCACCACTACTTATATTCTCATCGTCATCTCACTATTTTTCGACATCTCAATCTTTATAACGACCAATATTTTCATGTTAGCAATTCGGGAGAATCGAGCCCTAACTTACTGGGTTGCAGTTTTTCTCGTTTTAAGCTAAACAACGGAATATCCATTTTAAAAAAATCGCAATTCAAATTTTAAACAAAACACTTAATCTCAAAAATTCGAAATGTCATGCCCTAACTTACTGGACTCGACATCTAGATATTTCGAGATAAGTTTCTTTTCTTTCTTCTAAAATAGAGGCAATATTCCTAATTTGAATTCTCGAGAAATCAAGCTCTAACTTACTGGGTTCTATTTTCTCATTGGACAAATGACGGGAGATCCTCTTCAAATATAAAACCAAGTTTTAAAAGGCGAGCTTAGTTTCAGGAGTCTAAAGTATTGCGCCCTAACTTACTAGACATGATGCTCTATCTCTTCGAAAATAAGAGAGTCTTAACGTCCCTTCCGATCCCTTCAAGTTTTGAAAATAAAAGTATCTATTTCCGAATCATTTCAAAGTTTTTTCAACATTAGGACATCGATCAATCAATATTGGTACCAATTTTGGGCATATCGAGGGTGCTAACCCTTCCTCGAGCTTAACCGACTCCTGAACTCGTTTTCGAGTTTCGTAGACCAAAATCGTTATTTTGATAAATCAAACTGTTTATTAAAAACAACTATTTTACGAGGTGACCCGATCACACCTCATCAAAAAAAAGATTGGTGGCGACTTCCTTCTTTTTCATTTTCAAACCCAAGTCATCGCGTTGTTTCCTATTTTATCAAAAAATGGTTACGACAACCCGTATAGATGATTTTTTTTAGTTTTTCCTGAAATGTTCTGATTTGTTTCGATCTAGTTCTTGATTGCTCGAAAGCTATTTTTAAGGCCACGTAAGCTCGATTTAAAGCCCGTAAGTGCATGATTTATTCTATTTTAAATTTCTTATGTATTTATTAAATTAATTTGAAAAGTAATTTTTATGGCTATAAAATGTTCCATTTTGTACAGTAATACTCCGTAACCCTATTCTGATGACGGAAACGGGTTATGGGTGTTACAATTATCTTTGATTTTCAAATGATTTGATATAGCAAAATAATCCTCAAAATCCCTTAAATCAATTTTTTTTAAAATTAAATTGATCATACTTAAAATGTTTTTCTAGTGTTATAAAGTCAAAAACAAGTTTTTAAAATGCCTTAGACATGTACAAAGAGTGCTCCCAACCCAAGACCTTTCAAAAATGTTTTTAAGTCTTTTAAAGTTGTGATGACCCATTTTTTATATTAACGAAAATGAGAGTTTAGGATCTTTTTTTTTTTTTTGAAATTATAATCAGATTGGGCTTTATTGAATTTTTTGACACTATACATAAAGGAAATTAAAGGGCCCAAATAAGTTTCCAGACCCAAACGAGAAAGTAAATGAAACCATAATAAGCCAAAAAAAAGAGGTCTCTAAGCTATTTTCAACAGCCCAAAAAAAAAAAATTGAAAATCAAAGCCATATTAATGGCATCTTTGACTTTGCCCAATCAGAAAAACCTGACAACGTCATTCCTTCAAATCTGCTTTCCTTCTTTTAGACGTTTCTAGATATAAAAGAAGCCGTTCACCTACCGCATTTATTGTCCCATTTCATCCTCTTCTTTCCTCACATCTTCCCAATTTCCAATCTGATATCTTCCTTTCCCTTTCATTTCTCCCTCTTTTATCATCATTTCTCCATTTTCAGATTGGCTCGCCCTTTTCTTCCTTCTTCTTTAGTCGTTCAACATATACAGGGACTCTTCCAATCAGGTAAAACTCTCCCCTTCCCTTAAGTGATTCTGTTGCTAGAATATGTGCTAGACCGTTTGATGATCTTGGGGTATATTCAAACTGACTATTTTTAAGTTTCCTTTGTAACTATTGTATGTCATGAATGTACGCCCCAATCCTTGATCTATCTCTATTTCTATTCCTGCATTTCTTTATTATTGATAGTGTGTCCCCTTCAATAATTGTTTCTGCCCACTGCATGTCTACGCGGATTTGGATTGCTGTTTGACATGCAATTGCCTCGGCCGCAAATGAGGACTCAACTTGTTGGTATATTTTTGAAAGCGATAACAAAACTGCACCTTTACTATTTCTGGCAATGACTACCACTGCCGATTTCTAAAGCTTACCATCATGTGCTACGTCGAAGTTAACCTTGAAAATGTTGCCGAGTGGGTGCTTCTATTTCTTAACTTTCGAAAATGCCTTTGGTAATTTCTCTTCAACTCCCTTCTACTCTAGAATATAACTGTTAGTGAACTTTGCTATCTCCTTCCCAGATCTGCTTACTTTCTCATGTATTAACTTATTTCTGTCTCCCCAGATCATCTATATAGCACAACAAAAAACTTCACATTGAGGAGGGGTAGTCTTTTCAAAGACCCAGGTAAGCCATTGTAGGAACTCTATATATTCATCTTTAAGAAATACCAAAAAGAATAACTCTTCCCAAACTGTTCTTGAAACAGGACATTCTCTAAACAAATGATTCATAATTTCTGCTCCTTGACCACACCGAGGGTAGATTACGTTGTTTGATAACCTCCTATGCTGCAAATTGATTCTTATGGGTAGATAGTTCCATGATATCTTCCAAATTGTAATTTTAATCTTAGATGGGAGATTAAGTAGCCAAAGTTTTTTGTAAAATTTTTTGTAGTCGATCTGTAAAGCGTAAGCTTTAGGATCCATATCAATGTCTTGTAATAGTTTATAGGAACGCCACCGTGAACTCTCCTGAAGGCTCTCTCTCTAAGCGAGACGATCATCATGGGATTCAATTGTGAGCGGAATACGACTAATCTTTTCAGCTATATCCTCCTGAAAGGTAGACCCTATCAACTCTGATTTCCAGCTTCTGCTACTTCCATCAATTAAATCAGCAACTTTACAATCGCTTAAGTTGTTAACATGTGATGTGATTAATTAAATCTGGTATCCAAATATCATGAAGAACTAAAATATTTGACCCTGTTCCCACTTTCCAACAAATGCCTTCTGCTAGCACACCTTTAGCTGCCCATATACTCTTCCATGTGTATGAGCAATGATTTTCCAAACATGAATTTAGAAAATTCACATTCGGAAAATAGTTTGCTTTTAATACTTGTGTTACTAACGAATCAGGATTATTCATAATTCTCCACCCTTTCTTAGCTAGTAAAGACACGTTGAATTTAGCCATACTCCTAAATCCAATACCTCCCTCTTCTTTTGTTCGGCACATGTGTTGCCATTAACACCAATGGATCCCTTTCTTCACGTATGCTTTTTGCCATTAGAAATTTGCAATGATCCTCTCTAATTCTTCACAAAAGGAACTTGGTAGTAGAAAGCAAGACATAGCATAAGTAGGGATTGCCTGTAAGATTGATTTGATGAATACCTCCTTCCCTCCTTGTGATAAGAACCTGTTACTCCATCCTTTATTCCTTAATTCAAGCTTCTCTTTAATAATTTGAAATGACTCTTTTTTCATCTGCCTATCACATTAGGGAGGCCTAAGTATTTTTCCATTTCAGTTGAAGATCTTACTCCTAATATTGACAATATCTCCATTTTATTTGCTTCGATGTATTGGAGCTATAAAAAATCGTCGATTTATTAAAATTAACACATTGACCCAAACATTTTTCATATTCCTTTAGGATTCTTTTCAACTGCCCCGCTCCTTCTTTTGTTGCTTCCCCAAACAATATACAATCATCAGCAAACAGTAAATGTAACACCCCTAACCCGTATCCATCGCCGGACTAGGGTTACGAGGCATTACCAAAACAAACACAACTCAAAACAGGCATATATATATATATTTCATGTACATATACATAGCATACAAATCAAAGCTAGCATATATGTTTTGAATCATTTAAATAGAGTAAATTGCATATTCTGTCAATACAAATTTCATACCTCAATAACAAAACCAAAAATCATTTACACCACATCTAACACCTATCTCAAATTTATAACATAATCAATCATTTATAATTAACATCATTAATCTAATCATTTTATTAAAGTCTTAATAAATAAACATCACTTTAAAACATAGATATGGTTTTCTAACATTGTATCATTAAAACCAAATAGCATCAACCACATTATGTATAACATTTGGCCAAACTTAATATCTCCCATACAACTAAATTCAATATAATATATATATTCATCATTTCTTTAACTTACAAATTATATCTAACATTTACAAAATTTCAATTTTATAATCTAATCATAAAACTAAATATAATTGTATTTTACTAATAGTCATCCATTACCATTTCACAATATGGCGAATACATACATAAAATTTTAACCTTGACATTCCAAATCCAAACCTTTCAAGACTTAAAATTAACATAACCACATACTTTTTAATTGTATTCGAACATATATATATATATATATATACACCATCATAACCAATTCACAATTTACTAGCTCACATACTTATTGATACTTATTACATATACATTCGATTCAAGTTTATATATCAACTAGATCAATCCATCAAACAAACATAACCAAAATACAAGTATCAGCCACATAACCAAGTTCAATATGTCTAGTTTTAACACATAACACAAGCTTACCTATTATGAAACATATACTTAACCAACTATGCATATGTATAAACCCATTCACAACAACCATCGCAAACCATCATCAAAGATAGCAAATCAATCAAAAGAGGATAAGCCATTTTTGCATGGCTATTAATTACATACATAGGTACTTAATTCATATCCAACCTTTTTATATGTTATACATGCCATATATTCATAATTAACATAGCCAAAATACCAAAGTAAGTTGTCGATAGTGTGATAGTCCTGCTGACGATCCCTGAGCTCGTAACGTATCCAAAATCTATAAAACAAAAATAGACAGAGAAACACACAGTAAGCTATTTAAGCTTAGTAAGTCAATAGCAAAGTAATATCAACCAACTTAGCAAAATCAAATATACAAGGTTATATCAAATAATAAAGTATACACAATCACAAATAAATACTCAAATTTCAATATCAAATTCACACAATATACCCTTTGGCCGAATACACATAGTAGAAAACTTATACATAGTTTACCTGTTTACACATTAACCTCTGTACAATGAAATAAATATAAAACTTACCTTTCATTTCTTAACATAGTTTATATACTTACCTGAGTTCTTTCAGTTCAAATATCACATTGGCCGTCACTTACACATGCCCATTGAACCATTCGGAATTAAAAAGGATACGCGGATAGTCAGAAGCTCGTACAATGCCAACGTCCTAGACGTGGTCTTACATGTAATCACATATCGATGCCACTGTCCCAGACAGGGTCTTACACGAATCAAATACGATGCAAATTTCCCAGACATGGTCTTACACGTAAACACAAATCGATGCCAACGTCCCAGACGTGGTCTTACACAAAAACACATATCGGATATCCTATGTCATAACATATGTATCCTATCTATTCCTAAGGTTTGTACAGGGCTTACTGACGTCGAATCTCGGTCAAATCAAGCTCGAAAGTTAGCCAAATCACAATACCACATTCTGCCATAGTATAAATAAATTCAAATAATTCATTTTGATACATAACAAATACATATCCATAGTTATATCAACATTTAAATGCTTATTGACTTACCTCGGATGCCGTCGACTGTTAAATCGGCTATTCGACCAGTTTTGTCTTTCCCCAATCCAAATCCGATTTTTTTTAATTCTTCATCTAAACATATTCAAATTAAGCTTATTTAAACACCATTACATTCAATTTAGCCTAAAAACACATAAATGGGAAAATTATAATTTTACCCCTAACATTTCACACTTTTTACAATTCAGTCCTTTTTGCACAAAACATAAAAAACAAAAAATTTGACTACACTTATTTAGGGCCAAATATTCCTAGTGTTCTTACAAGCCCACACATTTCATTTATTTTACATTTTAGTCCCTCAAAAATTTATTTTTGCAATTTAGTCTAAACTACTCAATTTTATCAAAAATTCAAAGACAAAACTTGTTAATCTTACACATATATTCATATTTCATCATCAAACATCAAAAACCACAAAGTATCATCAATGTAAAAACACAAATTCATCACCAAAATAAAAAATTAAGACATGGGTTTTTAAGTACTCAAAGCAACGATCTCAAAAATGTAAAAATTATCAAAAACCGAACAAAACTAACCTTGGATTAAGCCAAAATGGTTGCCGAAATGTTGAAGAACATAAAATCTTCTTCCTTTGCTATATTCGAAACTTAAAGATGATAATAGCTAGTGTTTTGGTTTTATTATTAACATATAATAAGTTATTTTTAATTTACATTTTTAACCTTTTATAATAAATAAATATAACATAATTTCCAAGGTCATTTAAGACCATATACCGTCCACTATCCTTAAAATTGGCTAATTTTCCTTTAAGGACCTCATATTAAAAAGCCACTATCAAATTAGCACTTTACACTTTAATTTGTAACTTTTACATTTTACGCGGTTAAGTCCTTTTGTTTAATCGGACACCTAAACGACAAAATTAAAACAAGAAAATTTAACACCAACCAATTCACACATAATAAACACGAAAAATAATTTTAAAATATTTTTCGGACTCAGATTTGTGGTCCCAAAACCACTATTCGATTAGGGTCAAAATCGAGTTGTTACAACTTTCCCCCCTTAGGGATTTTCGTCCCCAAAAATTTTACCGATGAATAGGTTTGGATAACGTTCTTTATTGTATCCTCTGACTCTTAAGTTGCCTCCTCAACTCCGTACTTTTGCCATGGTACTTTGACTAACAAAATTTTCTTATCTCTCAATTCTTTAATCTCACGAGCCAGAATACGAATCGGTTCCTCTTCATATGTTATATCAAACTGTATCTCAACCTCTGTCAGATTAATCACATGTAAAGGATTAGATCGGTATCTACGAAGCATCGAAACATAGAATACATTATGGATCTTTTCTAACTCATGTGGCAACTACAATCTATAAGCAACCGATCTGGTACGCTCTATGATCTCGTACAACCCAATAAACCTCGGACTCAACTTGCCTTTATGACCGAATCTGAGTACTTTCTTCCACGGTGAAGCTTTCAAAAACACTTGATCTCCGATCTAAAATTCAATATCTTTACGTTTCAAATCTGGATATGACTTTTGTCGATCTGATGCAGGTTTCAAACTATCTCGAATCACTATCACTTTTTGTTCTATTTCTTTGATCAAGTTAACCCCGTGTATCTTATTTTCACTAAGCTCAATCCAATACAATGGTGTATGAAATTTATGACCGTACAAAGCCTCGTAAGGTGCCATTTTGATACTAGATTGAAAACTATTATTATAAGCAAATTCAATCAGAGGTAAGTATTGTTCCCACGTGCCTTCGAACTCAATGATGCAACATCTCAACATATCCTCAAGTATCTGAATGATTCGTTCGGACTGACCATCTGTTTACGGATGAAAAGCTATGCTAAAGTGTAGTTTTGTACCTAAAGCATCTTGCAATTTCTTCCAAAACCGCGATGTAAACCTGAGGTCTCTGTCCGAAACAATAGAAATAGGCACACCATGTAATCTAACAATCTGTGAAACATATAATTTAGCCAATATATCAAGTGAATAATCAATACGAACCGAAACAAAATGAACAGATTTGGTTAATCTATCCACAATAACCCAGATTGCATCTTTCTTGATCGGTGTCAACGGTAGACCAGATACAAAATCCATCGTGACTCTATCCCATTTCCACTCGGGTATCATAATTGGATGAAGTAACCCAAAAGGTACCTGATGCTCGGCTTTTACTTGCTGACATATTAAACATTTTGAAACAAAGTCAGAAATGTCTCGTTTCATATCGTGCCACCAATAGTGCTGTTTCAGATCGTTATACATTTTCGTACTACCCAAGTGAACAGATAACCAACTATTATGAGCTTCGTTCAAAATCATCTGAATCAACTCTGAATTTCTCGGAACACATATTTGGTTTCTGAACCTCAAGCAATCATTTGTATCAACTCTAAACTCAGATTCAACATTCAATTCACATTGAGCTCGCTTTGCTAACAAATCATTATCAACTTTTTAAGCCTCACAAATTTGTTAAACAAACAAAAGTCTTGCTTTTAATTTGGATATTATCGAACCATCATCAGATATCGCTATATGTGCGTTCATTGTACACAAAGCAAATAGTGATTTTTAACTTAGGGCATCAGCAACAACATTAGCCTTTCCCGGATGATAATCGATCACAAGCTCGTAATCTTTTAACAACTCTATCCACCGTCGCTGTCTCAAATTCAGATCTTTCTGAGTCATCAAATACTTCAGGCTTTTATGATCAGAATAAACATGACATTTCTCAGAATAGATAGTGACGCCATATCTTCAATGCAAACACAATAGCTGCCAATTTCAGATCGCACGTCGGATAATTCTTTTCATGCGGCTTTAACTATCTCGAGGTATAAGCTATGACTTTGCCTTCCTGCATCAAAACACAACCAAGACTACTCAAAGATGCATCACTGTAAATGACAAATTCTTTACCCGATTCTGGCTGAACTAACACTAGAGCTTCGGTAAAAAGAGCTTTCAACTGATCAAAACTTTTCTGGCACTTTTCTGACCACTCAAACTTAACATCTTTCTGTAACAGCTTTGCCAACGGTGTAGCAACCATAAAGAAACCTTTCACGAACATTCTGATGCTGATACAACATGGCCCAGAAAAACTAACTTCACGTAACTAGAACTCACATTTACTAAACTTTACATACAACTATTTATCTTGTAACGTCTGTATCACAAGTCTCAGATGTTCGGCATGCTCGATTTCATTACGGAAGTAGATCAAAATATCATCTATGAATACTACCACAAATCGTTCCAGATACTGTCTAAAGATTCGATTCATCAAATCCATAAAAAAATAGTAGATACATTAGTAAGTCCGAAAGGCATAATCAGAAACTCATAATGTCCGTACCTCATTCAGAAAATAGTCTTTAGTACATCAGAGTCTTTAAGAATACAAATTATTCTTTAATCTATCCTCCAATTCATACATGTACTTTCAAATTTTATTTCCAGTTCGTAGATAAATTCAAATACATATATCTCAATTAAAATTTTAATCAAATAATTCAAATCTTACTATCTACTGAATCGGTTTTTTCAAAGAAATCTTTCTTTTCATTAAAAGGATAACCCCAGACATATCATTATACAAATTAGTCTTGATCTTCTATCATTTTCACTTTTATCACTATCGAACCTTCACGAGAATTAGAAAAGAGCTTATAATAAAGCTATCTCTCATATATTAATCATCGAAACTCTAAATTATACTAGAATCACCTTAACCAAATAGGAATCATTGAGCCTTACTAGGAATAATGTCTCAATCCTATAATGAATATTATCTCAACTGTTAATGAAGCATTTGAACACAGAAAGGAATCAAATATGATTTAAATAGCAACCATTGTAGAAACACATTTTATAACTCTGAGGACGGTACCACTGTGCTCTCACATTTTAAGCCAAAAATTATAATCGTAATAGACATAGTCATCTCTGTCAAATAGAGATATCTTGCAAATAATCACATGATAAAAATACCGGAGTAACAAAATTTCAACATTTGGAGTTAGAATATCTAAAAATTACAACTCATATAAAATAATACTAGTTCTGATGATATCCCAGAAATATTCAAAAGAACAATGTCGCTCATAAATACTGAAATCCATAGTAACAGAAGTAATATAATCTTCATGTATTTTTAACAGAGAAATAAATAGTAGGAACAGATCATTAGTCTCATACAGATTTTACTATTGACTTTCATATCCACGCCATGGAATAAATTATCAAAGGAAGACATAACAATGTCGAATATATCCCAAACAGATCAACGATGCTTTTGTCTATTAATATGTTTAGCTAATATTCTCATACGATAAAACTTTCTTTCTGAAATTAAACAGTCATATATACTTCTGAGGATAAATATACACATAGAATATCCAACTGGAATCATAATTTTTGCCCGACTATAACTATTGCATTCAACCATCAATACAATTCAAACATCAATCCACTGTCTAAATTTGTCATCAGAAATTTTCATATTATCCTATCACTAACAAAAATCAATTCGAAAAAGCTTCAAGTTAATACTTTCTTTAGATAACATACCTGAACAAGTCATTTAATCAAAGTTAACTTCTTCTTTAACAATGCCTTTGCATTATCTGAATAGTCTTCAGAACTGCCCAATATCTATTTTAGTACTGTCTTCATTTGCTGATTCATTCTTCTTTCTGACCACATTACTAATCTTTCAAACACGGATTTCTAAAACTTCACATTAGTGAGTTTATTCATTCCAACTCTTATAATAAAATTGTAATATTTTTCTAACAAGGGGGTGAGGGTAGTAAAGCCTCAAATTTAACTCTCACATAATTGCACATAATACATACTATCACAAATAGTCAGTTCATTACTAATTTCACGTTCTCAAATCATTTAATAAACTTTTTCTTTTAATCACTTTTATTCTTAACATATTATTCATATGTTAACTCAAATCACTATTTCACAATCAGAGCATTTCAAATAGTGATCATAACTCAAATATCATATCTCATATGCTCATATAATTACAACATTTATCAATAACATGTCATATAATTTGATTCTTACCTTTATGAGTCTCAACTCATCATCAGCACATTTCCACTCAAATATTTGAATATCTACTTCTGTACTATTGGAATTAGCTCAGTTGGAAATCTTATTTATCTCATCAAAACATTCTTCGTTAGAGTCGGGAGATATCACACTATCGCAGATTTAATATGGCATGTATAGCTAGACTCACATACCCTATGGTAGTCCTAGTACCGGCTAAACCATAGCTCTAATACCAATCAAATGTAACACCTCTAACCCGTATCCGTCACGGACTAGGGTTACGAGGCATTACCAAAACAAACACAACTCAAAACAGGCATATATATATTAATTAACATTTCATGTACACATACATAGCATACAAATCAAAGCTAGCATATATGTTTTGAATCATTTAAATAGACTAAATTGCATATTCTACCAATACAAATTTCATACCTCAAGAACAAAACCAAAAATCATTTACATCACATCTAACACCTATCTCAAATTTATAACATAATCAATCATTTATAATTAACATCATTAATCTAATCATTTTATTAAAGTCTTAATAAATAAACATCACTTTAAAACATAGATATGGTTTTCGAACATTGTATCATTAAAACCAAATAGCATCAACCATATTATGTATAACATTCGCCAAACTTAATATCTCCCATACAACTAAATCAATATATATATATATATATATATTCATCATTTCTTTAACTTACAAATTATATATAACATTTACAACATTTCAATTTCATAATCTAATCATAAAACTAAATATAATTGTATTTTACTAATAGTCATCCATTACCATTTCACAATATGGTCGAATACATACATAAAATTTTAACCTTGACATTCCAAATCCAAACCTTTCAAGACTTAAAATTAACATAACCACATACTTTTTAATTGTATTCATATATATATATATATATATACACCATCATAACCAATTCATAATTTACTAGCTCACATACTTATTGATACTTATTACATATACATTCGATTCAAGTTCATATATCAACTAGATCAATCCATCAAACAAACATAACCAAAATACAAGTATCAACCACATAACCAAGTTCAATATGTCTAGTTTTAAAACATAACACAAGCTTACCTATTATGAAACATATACTTAACCAAATATGCATATGTATAAACCCATTCACAACAACCATCGCAAACCATCATCAAAGATAGCGAATCAATCAAAAGAGGATAAGCCATTTTCGCATGGCTATTAATTACATACATAGGTACTTAACTCATATTCAACCTTTTTATATGCTATACATGCCATATATTCATAATTAACATAGCCAAAATACCAAAGAAAGCTGTCGATAGTGTGATAGTCCTGCTGATGATCCCCGAGCTCATAACGTATCCAAAATCTATAAAACAGAAATAGACAGGCAAACACAAAGTAAGCTATTTAAGCTTAGTAAGTCAATAGCAAATTAATATCAACCAACTTAGCAAAATCAAATATACAAGGTTATATCAAATAATAAAGTATACACAATCACAAATAAATACTCAAATTTCAATATCAAATTCACACAATATACCCTTTGGCCGAATACACATAGTAGAAAAATTATACATAGTTTACTTGTTTACACATTAACCTCTGTACAATGAAATAAATATAAAACTTACCTTTCATTTCTTAACATAGTTTATATACTTACCTGAGTTCTTTCAGCTCAAATATCACATTGGCCGTCACTTACACATGCCCGTTGAACCATTCAGAATTAAAAAGGATACACGGATAGTCGGAAGCTCGTACAATGCCAATGTCCCAGACGTGGTCTTACATGTAATCACATATCGACGCATCGTCCCTGCATGTGGTCTTACACGAATCAAATACGATGCAAATGTCCTAGACATGGTCTTACACGTAAACACAAATCGATGCCAACGTCCCAGACGTGGTCTTACACGAAAACACATATCGGATATCCTATGTCATGACATATGTATCCTATCTATTCCTAAGGTTCGTACGGTGCTTACATACGTCGAATCTCAGTCGAATCAAGCTCGGAAGTTAGCCAAATCACAATACCCATATTCGGCCATAGTATAAATAAATTCAAATAATTCATTTTGACATATAACAAATACATATCCATAGTTATATCAACATTTAAATGCTTATTGACTTACCTTGGATGTCGTCGACTGTTAAATCGGCTATTCGACCACTTTTGTCTTTCCCCGATCCAAATTCGATTTTTTTTAATTCTTCATCTAAAAATATTTAAATTAAGCTTATTTAAACACCATTACATTCAATTTAGCCTAAAAACAAATAAATGGGCAAATTACAATTTTACCCCTAACATTTCACACTTTTTACAATTTAGTCCTTTTTGCACAAAACACAAAACACACAAAATTTGACTACACTTATTTAGGGCCGAATATTCCTAATGCTCTTACAAGCCCACGTATTTCATTTATTTCACATTTTAGCCCCTTAAAAATTTATTTTTGCAATCTAGTCCAAATTACTCAATTTCATAAAAAATTCAAAGACAAAACTTGTTAATCTAACACATATATTTCATATTTCATCATCAAACATCAAAAACCACTAGGTATCATCAATTTAAAAACACAAATTCATCACCAAAATAAAAAATTGAGACATGGGTTTTGAAGTACTCAAAGCAACGATCTCAAAAACATAAAAATTATCAAAAACCGAACAAAACTAACCTTGGATTAAGCCAAAATGGTTGTCGAAATGTTGAAGAACATAAAAGATTCTTCCTTGGCTATATTAGGCACTTAAAGATGATAATAGCTAGTTTTTTTTTTGTTTTATTATTAACATATAATAAGTTGTTTTTAATTTACATTTTTAACCTTTTATAATAAATAAATATAACATAATTTCCAATGTCATTTAAGACCAAGTACCGTCCACTATCATTAAAATGGGCTAATTTCCCTTTAAGGACTTCATATTAAATAGCCACTATCAAATTAGCACTTTACATTTTAATTTATAACATTTACATTTTACGCGATTAAGTCCTTTTATTTAATCGGACACCTAAACGACAAAATTAAAACACGAAAATTTAACACCAACAAATTCAAAAAGTAATTTTAAAATATTTTATAGACTCAGATTTGTGGTCTCGAAACCACTATTTTGATTAGGGTCAAAATCGGGCTGTTACAGTAAATGTGAAATTGTTGGTCCTCTTCTACTTGCCTTCGCTCCTTTAATTAGACCCTCTTTCTTAGCTAGTCTCATAAGTGCGAACAATCCCTCACTGCATAATAGAAAAAGAAAAGGGCTCAAAAGATCTCCCTATCTCAAACCTCTAGATGCTTGAAAAACTCTTTCTCTCTTTCCATTGATGTTGACTACAAATAATGCTGTGGAAATACATTTTAAAATTAATCTTACAAAATCTTCTTGAAAAACCATCCTCAACATAACTTCTTTGAGAAAACTCATTCAACTCTATCATAAGCTTTGCTCAAATCCAACTTGATAGCCATATATCCATTTTTTCCTTGTGCGTTTCTTCTGAAAAGTGTGGAGAATTTCATAAGCAATGAGAACATTATTAGATATTAACCTTCCGGGTATGAAAGCACTTTGAGCTACATCAATGCATCCACCAATTACTTCTTGCAGCCTATTTGCAATAGCCTTTGTCACAATTTTGTATAGCACTGTACACAAACTGATTGGTCTGAAGTTAGCTAAATTCATCGGATTCTGAATTTTTGGAATGAGCACTATATCAGTTGAATCAAGTTGGTTGAAGCTCTGACCTGTGTTTAGAATTCCCAAGCAAAACTTAGTAACATCTTTTCCTACAATATGCCAATAGCGTTGAAAAAATAGAGCTGGAAAACCATCAGGTCCTGGTGCTTTAGTCGCCCCCATCCCTTTTAAAGTTGAAAATACTTCTTCTTTTGTATGTGTTGCTAATAGGACAGCATTCTTGTCAGGCAAAATACTCTTCTCAATGCCTTGTAGTAGATAAGATAGATCCCCGACTCTATCTGACGTAAATAATTTTTGAAAGTAAAAAGTGGCAGTTTTAGCTATCTCCTTTTCATCAGTCATCTCCTCCATCATCAAGCTGTAATCTTGAAATTGTATTCATTTTCCTAGGGGTTGAGGCGTATTTATGAAAGAAAGCTTAATTTTTGTCTCCTACTATAAGCCAGTTTGCCCTTGCCCTCTGCTCCCAATAAATTTCATCCCTACCAATTTCCATATTCAGATCGACCCTAGTAATCGATAATCTTTGCTATCGTATCATCGTCGTTTTCTTTTGCCATCAACACCACTAGTTCTTTGGTCAGCTTTTTCTTAAGCCCCTCCCTATTTTTTTTAATCGACCCTGACCAGTCATTTAAATGTACTTGTAGCTTCTTTAGTTTCTCTAAGATTGGATCTGTATTTGATTCCAACAATCTTTAATTTCTTTCTCTAGGGATTCCACTGTAGTCCACCACGCCTCAAATTTAAATTGTGTATTCCCAACATAGATGTTCTCATTTTCCGTACTTAAAAAGAGTGGGCAATGATCTGATATTGAATGGGGTAAATGGAAGATCTTACTTGTTGGGAAAAGACACTTCCATATTTCATTTGCTACTCCTCTATCAAGTCTTTCTTTAATATTAGTGTTTGCAAAATTTCCCCTTTCTCATGTGAACCAAACCCCCGAGTATCCTATATCCTCCAATTGACATTCTTCTAAAACCTCTTGGAATGCCTCCATTCTCCTTTCTTCCCTTGGTATCCCTCCACTTTTTTCAAAAGTATACATTATTTCATTGAAGTCCCCTTTTACCAACCATGGTTGACTTTGATCTTCCCCTAACTTCCGTAGTAAATTCCAAGAATCATTCTTACAATTAGAATAAGGTGAACCATAGAAATCTATAAATCTTTATTCCTGATTTGAATTCTCCTCCTTGATCATGACATCGATGTGGTTCTTAGAGAAATTTCTTAAAGTGACATTAACGACTTCCTTCCATGCTAAACATAAGCCTCCACACGAGCCTTCAGCTTCAATCTCAATCCCATTAGGAAACCACAACTCCTTCTGATCCTTTCCATACGCTGTTTATTAATTTTGTCTCCACTAAGAAAACCATGTGGGAATTTTACTGCATTAAAAAGTATCGCAGCCTTCTTGTCGCCCGTAGACTCCCCAATCCACGGACATTCTAGCTTATGCTTTTTATTGTGCCCGATAGGCTTGCCTCTTGGCAGCCTCCGATCTCCATTGTGCTGTAGAAACATCCTGCTCCATATCTTCAATAATTGCTTCTCAAAAGAATTCTCTATAGGCCTGTTCACCTTCTAATTTCAGCATTGTTGTTCCATCTTCATGAGTTATTATTCCGCAGTCATTAGCAACTTCAGCTTCTGGGAATTTCTTCTTTTTAATGTTGCATTCCTCCTTTCCTTCATCACACATTCTATCGATTCTAATCTTTTCCACCTTTTTATTTTAATCAAATCAGAATTTTTTTGTTTTCTGCTAACTGTGACGTCCATCCGAACTTTTTCTGCAAGGCTTAATATTTCCTCCTTTTCCTTTACCGTTTCCCCTCTATCGAGCAATTCAATTTTCTCCACCAACTTTCCATTTGCATTGTCACCCTCTTCAGCCATTCTCTCAATTAGTGCTTCTATCTCGATGCCCCCTGTATAAGAGCATTGGGATTTTCCCTTATTTGAGGTAGCATTAAATTTTAAGCTCTCTTTCCCAATTAAATTTGATTATGCTTTTAAAGCCGACGTAAATGGTGGATCTATTCTGATTTTGTCTTTTGCTGCAGGATCAAACTAATGACAATCTGTAAGACTATGCCCCATTCTCCCACAACCAAACAGAATACTGGTAGTTTTTCATACTTGAAAGAGACCCATGATTGATTATTATTGTCAACTGAAACAAAAATACCTCGTCTAAAGGGTTTCTGCATATCCAAATTTATCATGAGACGACATAAATCACCATTAATTTCAATCTAAACACCCCTCCAAAAGTAGTAGTAATAGCATGAAGGAGATCTTTTTTATCGAATTCTGGTAAACACGGACCAATCTTTATCCAGTATGGTGAAGAACTAAGTCGGATCTGGGCTCTCTCTATCTGCTGGGTAATTCGGCTAAATAAAATTAAACTTTTCCTAAATAACCATGGCCTTCCTTCCATAATTAACTCCAAATCCTCTTCTAACTCAAACATAATCATAAATAAATTCTGCCCTACCATCTGAATCTCAAATTTCTTTTTTGTCTTTCATATACTACGTATCTGTGCTTTGAAACTCTCTGGATTGTAAAACTTTTTTGTCCAGATTGTACAAATCAAAGATGGTTTCTCACCTGGTTTAATAGTAGACCCTTTAACAGATAGTTGGATCAGTTCCTCTGCTAGTAAAGAAATCTCATCTCTATCTTTTCGATCGTCACCACTGCTTCCCGCCATCGTAAGCCGCAGCAGTTACTGCTTTCTCTAGGACTCTTGCAGAGCACTCTTATCTATTATCAACTAATTTTAAAATTTTATATTTAGAGTTTAGGATCTTAATTGTTAGTAAATAAGTTAATGTTTTATTAATTAATTAATATTTATGGGATTGATGAATATTGAAAAAAAGATTGATGTTTGGGATAAGTAATTTAATTAAAAAGGGGACGAAATTGAAGAAAATGCAAAAGTGGGTAACTATAAGTTAAAGGGTTAAATAGATGGAGAAATTAAAGCTATTGAACTTAAAAGAAAATTTTGCCACATTTTAAGGTAGTGGATGATGGTGGATAGGTGTATTAGTAAGTATAATAATTATTAAAGGACAGAGAAGTAAATAAACAATAAAAGCATGTTAAGTAAAACATAAAAAGGGTCCACTAAAATATTTTCAATTATTTTTCTTCTTCTTTGCCGAAATTAGAGAAAAGTTAGGGAGAAAGGAAGCCATTGATAAAAGCTTGTGTATTTGGTTTGAAGTGCTGGCATGTAAGTGTTACTCAAATTGATTTTTCATTTTCATTAAATTTTTGAGTTGGAAATAACTTAATTTAGCTAATCCATAAAATTGTTGGAAGTAGTGGACAATGCCATTGATAAAGTTTTAAGATTTTTAGGATCTATTGGTGAACTTCTATGCATGGATATTTTATGGAAAAATTGTTAAGAAAGTCTCATAATTTATAAATTTAGTGAAATATTGAATAATTAGATGGAGCTTGCTGTTGTTATGTGGAAGTTTTGGCATGCAAGGGTTGTTTTTCTTTGTATGTTCGCTTGCTGAAAAAACAAATTGATAATACTCTAGAACGTCATATTTTTATGTGCAAATTGCATATTTATTTGAGTATGATTCTACTAATTTGGGCTATTTATGGTCTTTTATCTTGTAGGGACTAAATTGGAGGCAAAAGTGAAATTAAGGGCCAAAAGCGTGAAATTAAAGATAAAATGGGCCAATGTGCAACAAAGGGAAAAGTTGGTGCCAAAAGTGTAACAGCCCGATTTTGGGGCTAGTCGGAACAGTGGTCTCGAGACCACTAATCCGAGGTTGAGGAAATTTTTTTAATATTATTTTATGTGTTATGGTATTAATATACGGCTATGTGAAAATTTTGGTGCTTTAATTTGAGTGATAGCATGCTTAATTGTGAAAAAGGACTAAATCGCATAAAGTACGAAAGTTATTTTTCAAGGTAGAGGAGTCCAATAGCCATAGATTACTAAATTGTAGGTCCTTAAAGTGCAATTAGGCCCTAGAGGATGTATTGGCCGACCATAGATAGCAAAAGGGGACAAGAGCATTAATTGTAGTCAAATTGGGTGAAATTAGGTGAGAAAAGATGAATTAAATAAAGGAAGAGAAAACTATCATCTTTTACTATTCATTCATCTCTTTATACCAAAAATTGAAGAGGAAATAGGGCATTTGGGAGTTCAAACTTTCAGCCAAGCCATCTCTTTGCTAGTAAGTGATTTAGGTGGTTTTAATTGATGATTTTTGTGTTTTTGGAGTCCCCAAAGCTTAAGCTAGCTAATGAGGGGACTAATTTGAGATATGGTTGAAAGTCTAGAGACTTGCCATGAGAGTATTTATGTTGTTAGCTGAGTTTTATGGAAGAAAATGAATGGTAGGGAGGTGAGAAACAACTTTTATGAATGGTGTTAGCATGAAAACACCTAAATTGGGCTTGAATGCAAAGATTCAATTTGTGTCATAAATGCATGAAATAGTTGGAATGGTGAGTAGTTGTAAGAGAAATAAATGTTCATCTATGCTTGTTTATTTAGAAAATATGGTGAAAATAATTCACGAGCTTAGGGGTAAAATCGTAATTTTGCCATGGTATAAGGGTAAAATAGTTATTTTTGCCCAAGTGTAGAATTTGATGTATATTAATCATAGAATGTCCTAAATGAATGAATTTCATTATTATAGATCAAGAAGAGCACGAAATCAACCTTGATCATGGGAAAGGCAAGGTGATCGAGTAAATCGCTAGCTAACACGTTTTGCATCGAGGTAAGTTTACGTGTAAACGATGCATTTTACATGCACGTTATTGTTGTAAATCAGTGCATAGCATAATTGAGAACATGTATAATTCAAGTAGATAGAAAGTGGTAGTTAATGAATAATTCTTATGTGAATGATGGAATAGATAGGTAGGTGTGTTATATCAAATTTTGATGGTGGGCTAAGTGCGATACCACCTTGTTGTTTAATTACGATGGGCTGTGTGCGATACCATCGTCTGTTAACCTAGTGGGTTGTATGTGATACCACCGTAATTAACCATCTTGGTGGGCTATGTGTGATACCACTTTAATGAAGACTGACGGTGGGCTAAGTGCGAAACCACCGGGTAATGCATTTTGAGATGGTGATGTGTTACATTAAGTGACCTTGTGATGCTTAGTGCAGGGAAACCGTTAGTGAATGTATGCATCATGCTTGTGATGTGATTGGGATGTGTGAATGGAGGAAATGAGTAAGCCTAATACTAAATGTAAATTGATTTCTTGCTTAGCAAATAATGCTATAAAAATGTTTATTCATTTAAAGTGTTATATTGTTTACATGTGAACTTACTAAGCTTTAAGCTTACTCCTCTCTCTTTCCCTTGTCTTATAGGGCTTAAGAGTCGAGCCGAGATACGCGGATAACTAGAAGACCGCCCACACTATCTGCTTACTTCGGAATAATTAGATTAGTGATTTTGTATATGGCATGTATAGGACTAGACTAGTTAGATTATTTTGTTATTTTGACCAAAGGTGTATTGGCTCTTGCTAAGACATTAATTTTGTAAATTGCCAAGAATGATGGCATATTTTATCATTTATGAAATTTCAATGTTATCAATGTGAGTGCATGTGGGTTAAGAGAGGTTTGTTAGTTTGTTGAATAAACCCATGTAGAGTAAGATATAGGGATGCTAGAAGCCTGGCAAATAGCCTTCATGTGCCACACAGGTAGACACACGGGCGTGTGTCTAGGCCGTGCTAACCCTGCACCTTATTATTACTAATTAGAATAGACCATAGGTGAATCCCACGGCCATGTGCATGGACCGTGTAAGACACACGGTAGTGACATGGGTGTGTGCCCAGGCCGTATGGATCAAGTCAGTAGCTTCCCACGGTTAGGAGCCACGGGTGTGTCCAGGCCGTGCTCAATTAGTCAGTAACTCCCCACGGGCAGAAGACACGGGTATGTTGTAAGGGTACACGGGCGTGCCCCCATTTCACTTGGGCATGCCCTAGCCATGTGAGTTTTGGCAGAATGTTGGGGTTTTTGGACACGGTGTGAGCACATAGGCGTGTGTGACCACACACTGGCGTGTGTGTCATCTATGGCGTGCGTGCACTCCTGCTTAGATTAAAAGAAATTTTATGGACCGTAAAACTTTCGATATGATCCCGAGAGTTCTCGTAGGTACGATTGAGATCTCATAGGTTGAGTGTGAAGTAGTTGAAGCGATTCGAGAAGAGTAGACACATTGAGCCTAAGTGGCGATCAGGTAAATTGTTCGATAACGTCTCGTGCCCGATTCCGGCGGGGATTACGGGTAAGGGGTGTTACAAAAATGCAAGCATGGAGGACACAAGGGCTGAAATGCAAAAAGAAGAGTTTTTATTCTATTAGACTCTATTTTAATTATATTAGGATAATTAATATTAAGATAATTATTAAGGATTATTTAATTTAGGATTTATTTTATTTATCTTTATTTATCTTTGATTACTTGTAATTATCTTTAGGAATTTAAGTAGGACTAGTCTATCTATCTTAGCACTATAAATAGGGGATGGAGTGACTTAGTTTGGTTGTTCATCTTTTTCTGTAACACTCTTCTCATAAGTCTTTGTTCTTTCATATTTTTTTTTAATAAAACCTTAATTTATATATCTATTTTCTTTTCCACCACAACCATGAGCCACTAAACCCCATCTAGCCAAAGGTTGCCGAAAATACCCAAAAAGTGTTCTTGAGGTTTAGAATTCACACTTAGCCTTCTCAACAAGGTATTCATCATTTCTCCGCACTACGGGGCTGACGCTTCCGTCCATGTCCCTTAAGAAGTAATCTTTTCAACGTTTGCAAGGAACGGCCGCTTTGTATATTTTGAGAAGGTTGCACAGTCGGTTCGTTAGCTTACTGCGTCAGAGGTTGGTGAGCCCAAGAGACAAAATGGCGTGTGATTCGCCATTGAGAAACATTGATCTAGCATAGATGTTCCCACAAGAGCGATTATTGGCTAGAGTCAGGTTCCACCAAATTGAAGTCTAAATTCTTAGAGCTGGTGGTTGTAGGCGTCCTCTTCCACTATAACTGGCTTATTCGAGTTGAGAAGGATCATCTAAAAGCCAAGGATTGAACCCAAGGCGGATCGAGGCAACTGGAGGCTGGAATCTCTCCACATAAGAAACTTTCTCTAAAACTCTTTCTTTTTATTTTCCTCATTTTAATTTTCGTAATTTATTCTCGTAATTTCAATTCGTTTTAAATTATGTTTTTTTTTTATTTTCCTAGATCAAACTTTTAATTCTGTTATTTTTATTTTTTCAGGAATGCAGGTTTTCTTGGGCACAATTCTGCCCAGGATTTCGAGAAACAAGCATTCATATAATCCGGTCCCTGAGGATTCGACCCTACTTCCCCTTTACTGTATTTTTTACTATTTTACTAGGAATAGGATATTTTTGGTGCTTTCAACGACGCATCACAAATGAAGAAGGAATGTTAATTTCATTTGTCGTTTTGGTTAATTTGTGGGATGGGTTTAGATGGAATTAATTGTTAGAGATGTAGCTTCTTTAAAATTTAAAATGGCATGGTATTAAGTGATGAATTTAAGAGTATAAGGATTGTTTTGGAATTTATATATATACACTTTCGGTGGGTTGAGGAAATTATTATAAACATCGGATTGACTAGCTATATTTTGTGGCAAGGACCAGGTTGAGTGAATACCAAATGTTAATGGTTAAATGTGTGATTATGATTATTGAGTAATTGATTAAATTAAATTATTATTTCTAGATCCCATTGCTAATTGTGGAAAAGAGAAGGATATTGAATAATTGTTTGCAAGCGTAATTTCGACAAGTTTGCAGTCTCAAACTTAATTTTTCTATTTATTTATTTAATTATTTAATGTCATTTAAATACTTGATATACAATCTAATGTATATATTTAAATGATTATATTAATTGATGAATGAGAAAATTGTGAAAATAAATAATTACAATTCGTTCGTTTATCCAACATAGTGCTAGTCTCACTATTTATTTCGTCGGTTTATCCGACTAGCACTGAGTGCAACTTCCGTCAGTTTATCTGACTAGTGCTGGACACACATTTGTCGGTTTAACCGACAAGCGTTGGGCGCAAATATCGTTGGTTTATCAAACTAGAGCTGGGCTCACTATTTATTTCGTCGGTTTATCCAACTAATGCTGGACGCAACTTCCATCTATTTATCCGACTAGCGCTGGGCACAAATATTGTTGGTTTATCCAACTAGAGTTGGGCTCACTATTTATTTCGGTTTATCCGACTAGCGCTGGGCGCAAACTCTTTCGCGGTTTATCCGCTATGCACCGGGTGCCATGTATCGATTGGACCACACAACAAGGTTGAATGAACCATTGGAGAAGGTTGATTATAGGTATTACTACGGAAGAATTATATTTACTTATTTATATATTTAATCATTGAAAGATATGATATATTTCTTAAATTATATTATTAAAGTTGAGGAATAAATTCAAGTGCTTTAGATATACTTGTGGTTATTTTAAGTGAAACCTATTTAATGTGGATTGGTTCCCATGTTTGCAAGTTAGATAAATAGAAGACTTGGACTCATCATCCTACAAGAATCCCAAACTCAATGTCAATGATGTTCTCTTTTGTGTTTTTGGCATGTACCTAAGGATTATTAATTGATTAAAATCTTTCAACTATGGATAGTTTTTTATGAATGTTACATGTATGGTAAATAAGTTATAATTTTGGTAAATGATGTATATATTTTGATATAATTATATATATGTAAATGTTTGAAAATGGTGTTTTCCTTAATAAGCCATATGTCCTATTGAATTTTTTGACCTAACTTGGTTGACATGGAAATGTTGAATTAGGTATTTGCCTTAAAACTTGATTACCATCCTTGAGTTGGAATGATGAAACAATGTATATTTGTACTTGGTCATTTTGTTGATGCTTGGGTGCAAATGGTAGATGTTAGATTGTGTATTGATTCAAATGACCTATTTGATTGTTTAGAACTTGGTTGAGGTGCCTTTGAATGGCATATTAGTTAGACTTAGAATGATTTTTTTTGGGTCTTAAACTTTTAGTGTATAGTTATGAATGGGTGTAAATATGTCCTAGAAGTTGAATCTTTTGAACATGTGATTATAGGTTTGTGTATCTATAGATATGTGTTTATGGAACATGTTTTGTGATGGTTAAAATTGCCAGTGTGTATGTTTCATGCTATAAGTTCAACGAAATTGGTTATTTTGAGAAGTGTATGGCATGATTTATTGAGTTGGTATTTGTTCATAAAATGTATAGATTAGATGTATAAAAGAGTAAGATTTAAACTAATTGAATGAATATTGAATTGTGGTGTCAATGAGAGCAGATTAGTTAGGCACTTGAATTATAGGTAATTGGTATATTTGGACTTGTATGAGAGTGTTTTTTGTCATGATTTTAGTATGGTTTTAGGCATGGTTTGGTAGCCAAGTTAGGTATAAAATTACCTTGTTTTTGAAGCAATTTGGGGTACACACGGCTTGGGACACAGGTTGCCACACGACCGTGTGACCCACATGGTCTATTCACATAGTCGTGTGTCTTATTATCTTTAGGTGCAGGTTCCACACGGCCTGGCACACGGCCGTGTGTCATAAAATAGTTAGTTACACAGCCAGCGACACGGTCGTGTGACCCAACATTGAAACTCACACGAGATAACATATGGGCTGAGACACGGTCGTATGTCTAGACTCGAATGTCCACACGGCTTTGGTTGTGACAAACAGCCGTGTGTCCCCTACTTCCAAAAATTTTCAATCTATTTTTAGGGCCTCGTCGACTCATTTTAAGGTCTATATATGTATATTAGTTTATGAATGGTATGTGATTGCTTAATGGTAATTATGATTGCATAATTAATTGTATAAAATGTTATCGTAATACTTAGTGACCCTAATCCGGTGACGGAGACGGATTAAGGGTGTTACAAAAGTAATTTTCAAGTTAAGTCTTGATACTTAGCTTGTATGTATTGATACTCCCAAATAGTATCTAAAAACACTTTCTCAAAGGGTATAGTATCCATCCTTATTAGGCAAGTATCAATGCATGATAACCAAGTGTCGATACCCAACCTTGTAGGTATCGAATATAACACCCCAAAAAATTTTTATATTAGAAATTTCGTAATAAATTAATTCATGTATTCAAATTTTAGATTTAGTACTATATATATAGAAGAATTTTTCTTAAATTTAATTTTCATAATTATATAAATATCAACGAGTTATTATTTGATACATTGTTAAAAAAAGAGTTAAATATAAAATTGGTATCCGAATTTGTCCACTAATCCCAAATTGATACTTACAGTTTTTTTTTTTTATCTCAAATTGGTACTTAAATTTTTTTTCCGTCAACTAAATGATACCCGAGTCTAATACTATTAAGTTCAGGACAGTTGATAGAATAAAATTGTAGCACGTTGCATAAATGACATCATAATCATGTCATAATCTAAAATAATTAAATAAGAAAATTTTTAAAAAATATTTCCATTTGTTTCCTTCTTTTTCCCTTTATCTTTTGTTCTTCGTATTTTTTTCTTCTTCCTCGTCATCCAACACAATCCCATTCTGATTTTGTATTTTAATTTCTTTTTCATGTTTTTTCTTCGATCCTGACAATTTTAACTTCAAATCCAAAATTGCACCAAAATACAGACTATTCAACATTAATATTTGGATTTGATTTCTGGGCATTTCAAAACTTATTTTTGGGTTTGAATATTGTCTAGTACAAGTTGAAAAACCGGGCGATTTTAAGCTTAACGCTCAATTCCCTCACAAGCTATTACTTCTTCCTTTTGCCTCGATTTTTCTTCATCTTCCTCAATTGTTTCCTCCCAATTTCAGACGTTGTTTCCCTAATTTTTGTATAAATTCCTTAATGTTCATGGAATTTTACTCACCCTAATCCAAGTTTAAATCTCAATTTGGTTTTAGTTAAGAACTTGAGCATGACCAAGAAAGAGCGATATTCAAACCCATAAACAAGATATGGGACAGAAAAAGGAAAATCAAAGATGCAGAAGAGATGAACAAAGGAAGATAGGAGAAAAATCAAATCCTAAAATCAAATAAAGAACCCAACACATTCAAAGAACAAATAATAAACAAAGAACCCAAAATCTTCAAAAACAAAAAAAAAAAAAACCCCAATATTTGAAATAACATTTTCAACCCAAAATCATTTCAAATAGAAAAAAAATAACAACCTAATATGATAGTTAAAACCCAAAATAGGAGAAAAAATCTAAAAATTATAAGAACTTAAAATTATATGAAAACAAAAAATTTACAACCCAAAAAGAGAGCAAAAACTCAGAAAAAAATAAAATACAAGAATTTAGAAAACGTTAAAAATCCTATGGATCCAATGAACAACATGGTCATTGATTCTCTATTGTTGCCTTGTAGCGGCGGTGCTACAACTTCCTTTGGCTCCTCAACTCGCTCTTAGCCTCACCAGAAGCCTTCTTAACCTTTCATCAGTAGGTTTAGGGTTTCCAAAAGCACAAGGATCAAGCTTTGATTTTTTTTTTTCAACTTTAAAGAGATTTTCTACAAAATACAAGGCAAGATTTTTAGAAGACGAGGAAGAGAGAAGTGTTTTGATGGTCGGATTGGTTGGAGAAAGCCATGGATGGCAGTGACTCTGGCAACAGTAGCTAAGGTTATAAGAAGAGGGAGAAGGAGAAGAAAAGAAGGGAAGATAGAAAGGAGAAATACAAAATAAAAAAAAATTGTTGGAGAAAAGTCAAAAATAAAAAAAATTTATAATTATTTTAAATTATGAGATCATCATGATGTTATTTATGTCACAAGTCATAATCTTATTTCATCACCTATCCTGAACTAAACGGCGTTAGGCTCGAGTATCAATTTAGTTAACGAAAAAAAATTTGAGTACTAATTTAGGATAAAAAAATTATAAATGTCAATTTGAGAAACATGAACAAATTTGGGTGTTAATTTTATATTGAACCCTTAAAAAACTTCATAAGCATGGTTTAGTTGATGACAAGTGTAACTTAAGTTTAAAATTGGGTAAACTACTTAGTTGGTCATCTAAATTTTAGGTGCTTTCATTTTTGTCACTCCAAAAAAGTTATTTCAATTTCATTACTATCATTAGAGAAATATATCATTATGGTTACTCAAACATTAAATTCCTAACGATAGTTAACTGTATATATCACATCATACTTACTTATTGGTCAAATCCCACTATCAAATTATTCTTTGATCGAGGTGAACCAATCTAATTCATTTTTCATTCTTCTTTTTTTTTGTTGTCAAAACTCTTCTTTCTTTTTTCTTTTTCCTCCTTAACCCAATGTTTTCCCTTTTACACCACCCTCCCACACTAAACTAAGTAACCTTTTTATTTTGGATGAAAATTTTGAATTTTAATAATTTTGTAGGCTACAAAACTTGAAATATTTAAGGACATGGAAGAGCTCATCAACTCAACATCAAATGTAAAAAACAAGGCATTGGTGAAACTCCCATGATTATCCCTGAAGAACTTCAATCTCACTTGGAATTTCTATAAGCTAGAAACTTGCCTTTAAAGAACCGGAAGAACATATGCATCCCGAAGTACAAGAGTTTTATCAATGTTACATGTGAAATTCATTGAGTGCACAAAATGTTTTTGATATTGTAGAGGCTTCAAAAATTTGTTCAAGCAAGGCATTGAAGGAGATTGCCATAAGCTTCATTTTCAATAACATTGAAGATGTAATTTTATTGGAGAAATAAGAAGCTTTAGTAGCTAAGCACCCTTAACTTTGCATGTACATTATGAGGGATTTCTTTAATAAATTCAAAAATGAGAGATTTAATCAATTTGAACCTGAGTTTCAGAAAAAAATGGTGTATTAAGAGAAATTAAGAAATGATTTTTCAATAAAAGAAAACAGGGATTAGTCAATGAATTTCATTTGTAAAATATTTAATAGGTGGATCCGATACATTTAGATTTAGAGAAAAAATTTTGATATGAGACAAGAGTATGCATCAATACAAAACAATATATATCGAGAGAAGAATCACAGAATAAGAGTAAGAAAGTTTGTTCAATGAAATTAATAAAAACTAGACCCATTCAACAATATCAAACATCAAAATTATGTGATTTATATGCAATCTTGTATTTGTTACATTCACAAGAAATGATTTAGTAATGGGCAAACTTAAATCTATTCAAAATAGCTTTGCAAAAACATCTGAGGTTGCCTCAACATATCTGTTACAAAACAATATAAGGGTGGTGACATGTGGAGCAAAGCCCAACCTAGTTGAACCCAACAACAGTTCACCTAGCAGAACAAGTAAACAATTGCAATATCATTCAGATAGAAAAAATAAAATATGTTAGAATTAACCACCAGGAAACAAAGCTAAATTGCAAGGACTAATATGATATAACTTGGTGGAGCATTGTTTTTTTCCATTTGTAACCAGGTGTTGGACGATGGAAAATAGGGTACAGTGGCTGGAAGCATGAAGCAAAGGGTAGAAAGAAAGTGCAACGAGTTGTTGCAGACTGAGTTTGGTGTGGAAGTAAGGGCATGAGAGGGTGGCATGCTAGGGAAAAAATGGCTTAAGGAAGAAGAAGGAAAGAGGTTTTTTACCATTTGATTGGTGCACCTTAGTCAAAGAAGAATTTGATAATGGTGTTTGACCAATAGATGGGCATGATGTGGTATGTACAGTAAACTATCGTTAGGAATTTAATGTTTGAGTTATTAAAACGAAAAATTTTTCTAATAGAAAGGACAAAATTGCAAGAATTTTTTTTGGATGACTAATTAAATAGTTTTCCCTTAAAATTTTTAAAAATAATTAAATAAACACATCCTCATCTTAATCATGCTTGTGGATTTTTTCTTTCATGTTAGCAATGCATTATTCCTATAATAATTGTATCATCGTTTGTTTGCATTGTTTTCAACAATAAATGTAGCACTTTACATTTGATTGTCTTTTGAATTGGATATAAAGTATTACATCAAATATGGTAAATCAATAACCGCAACACTATCTAGAAGGGCATGATATTAAGATTTGTTCATCAAGTATCAAGGCCTGCTCAAGAGGTATCAATGCCTATATGCTCAGGGACTTTTAATGACTATTTTTCTTACAAGTATCAAGACCACCCTTGTAGGCATCGATACTTATGCTCTGGATTGCATTTATTCCATGAATTTAATACTTTTAATTGCTAGACACTCTCCCCAATGACTACAAATCAATGGAAAGATATAAATAAAAAACAAGCAAACTTTCAAAGTTGGTAGTGCAAAATTTTAATCTTTCAATTATTGTACTCAACTTCCTTTGTAGAACACTTTATTGGGGTCATTTCATTTTCTTTGTTCAAGTGTTTTATTGTATTTGAGGATTTCCTACTTGATTTAGTGGGAGAATCAAAGCAAGTAGTGGAATTTTGATTTGGATTGAAAAACGAAATGGAAAAGAAGGCAAAGGGGAAAATCTTCTCCCTTCTTCCTGGGGTGGTCAGCCACTTGTGGAAGAAGGGTCCTAAAATCTCTCTTTTCCCTTCTTTTATTTACTAGGAGTGTGTTTGGAAAACTCAACAATATTAAGTGTTCAAAAATTAAAAACAATATTAATTTTTTATTCTAAAATTGTTTGATATATTAGTAAAATTTAAGCACGGAATATAATTATGTTATTTGATAATATTAAATTTTATTTTTGGAAATTCATTACATTTAATCTTATTAATATAATATTATTTATTTTATTTTGAGTAGTTTTATATAAAACTTGAAAGATAAATTTTGAATATTTTATTTTTACTAAAATGAGGAAATAATTTATTTCAAAAATAAGATTTTGTAAAATAAAATTAATTTAATATTTTCACATTAAATGATAAGTAGCTATCTACTTATTATATTCAACACTTTTATGTTGAAAATTTTAGATTAAGTAAAATATCATATTGTTATCAAACAATGTTAAAATATTCATTTTCAACGAAATAAAAATTTCAATTGTTTATCAACATACTCTAAATTAGTCAAATTGCAAGTCAAAGTGAAATGTTCACATAAATTTCTTTATTCACATAATGTGGCCAAAATTTAATCTCTGTGCTCAAATATTAATTTTTAAAAGGTTGATTTATTGAAAAAAATTTAAATTTGGTCATTTAAGTGAAAATGCATCTTGTAAGGTGTGTTTTCATTGAAAATATTTTTTAAATATTTTTGTCATTTGGTTAGATGATTAAATGTTAATATTTTTATTCTTGAGTCTTAAAGTTCAATTCCTCTCTTTCACTTTTTTATTTTTTATTTCATGTTGTCTCAAGCTTCTTCTTTTTTTTTTAAATTAAATAACACATTAATTTTTTTATTAGACGGTTAGATAATTGCAATTTTATCTTTGAGTCTCGTGTTCAATTCTTTTTATAAGCATTTTAATATGTTTTTTATTTCATATTGTTTCAAGCTTTTTATTTTTAATTAATGTTTATAATTAATAAATACATTGTTATCAATTTTTTATTTTTAATTAATAACTCATTTTATTATAAAATAAAAGACATAGATTAAAGAACAAAGAGAATGAGAGAGCAATGGAAGAGCCTATTTTATTGATCAACTAGAACATCTACAATGTTTCTCCTAAGTTTATATTTATAGACATAAGAAGTATAAATGAAATAGAACTCTACTTTTAATGACTATTAGAATTTAAAGTTCATTAAAACTTATCTTGATCTTGATGGACATTCAATTGATAAAATATTCATAACAATTTATTTATAAAATTAAATAATTATTGCAAATATCACTATTTTAGTAAATAATTTTTATATGTGTAATATTTATTTTTCAATCCATATTAGAAATTACCATACCTTTAATATAGGTGGACAAAATAAGTATTTGATATATAAACAAAAATATATCAAAAGAAATAGTTGATGTTTTTAAAAAATAATTACATATTTATTATTTGATTTTATAAATAAAAGAGTTATTAATTAAAATTAAAAAATGAAAACAATATATTTATTAATTATAAAATTAAGTAAAAATAAAACTTATAAAATGAGTCAAATGTGAGGTTCAAAGACAAAATCACAATTATCTAACTATTTAACTAAAAAAATAATATATAAAAATATAAATTAAAAAATTAAAACAAAATGAAATAAAAATACAAATATAAATAGAAAAAATTAAAGACAAAAATATTAATATTTAACTATCTAACTAAAAGAGCTAAATTACTAGCTTTTTAGTGAAAACATATGTTCATTTTATCTCTAAAATATATATATTGATAAATTAAAAAAGGAAAAGAAAAGCGAACCTGGATGGCGAAATTTTTTTTTTTTTCAAGATATATCCGTAAATCAATATATCTCTTTAGGAAAAGTCCAAAATACTCTTTTTATGGAAAATTATACCGTAATTCTTGTACTTTCTATTTTCATTCATTTTAGCCCTCACTTGAGTCTCCTTTCAATTCCTTCATGCCAATGCATTCTGTGTGTTTTATTTACTCAATTCGACATTCACGGATCTACCTTCTATTTGTTTGGTCAATTTACATTTTAGTCTTCACACTTTCCCAAAGTTTTCAATTCAATCCTATTTCTCATAATTCATCCTCATTAATTTCCTCTCCAAGTATCAAAATTAACTCCATAACAAAATTCATTTCTTAAATTCGTTTTCAAAGTTCTGTCAAAATTTCATTGTACATGTTCTTGAACAATGCTATCGAAAATTTGGAAAATTATAGACATTGCTAGATAATATATAATTAAAACTAGAAATTAAATGATTTAATGTACATTTGGTGCACAAATAATGTATTTTGTAAAAAACTATCATGTGTCCTTTTTTTTTTCAAATATTTTACTATAACTTTATAAGACACTTGTCAACCTCATACTCTATTTGTAGAGTCCAAAAATTCCATGGTGAGTATTTGGTACGTTAGCAATGTACTTTTTTATTTCACAGGCAATTTAAAAAATTTGTTATGTCACTTTTTTAAGAATATTTATTTTTAATAATTAACTATACCATTATAGGACATTTGTCAACCTCTTACTTTACTTATAGAGTTTATAAACTTTATTAATAATATACTAAATATTTTCCCAAATAGGGTGAGTATTTGATACACTTACTGTGCACTTTTTTATTTCACAAACATTCTTAAAAATTATCATATGTCATTTTTTTAATATTTATTTTTAATATTTAAATATACTTCTATAGGATACTTATAAATCTCTTATTCTACTTGTGGAAGTCTAAAAGCTTCACGTGCTAAATATTTTTCCAAATCAAAACTGAAATAATGACTAAAAAACTCTAAAAATAATGAGCAAAATTAAATAGACAACGTGTTTACACGTGACTGTGGTAATCCTGCTTACTTAAAACTACTATTTAATTATATATAATATATATGTTTTGGATACAATTAATATTAAAATATTATAAATAAAAAACTATTACAATTTCATTATTTTATTATTAGTATTAAATTTGGGTTTGGGTCCGTCTTCTTTAAATTCAAGTGTGTTTTTAGGTTTGGACTTTTTTAAGTTCAAATTTTTCCAGATTTGAGTTTTTGACGTTTTTATCAAATTAAGCTTAAAAACAAGTTCAAACTCAAACTCTTTTTGCGACCATTGCTTATAGCATCCAAGATTTCTAGCCAAGTGGTATAGAGTGTGTAAAGGTAAGGAATTTAGTTGATAGTTTTCATAGGCGCAACATATATCATTAATATTTCTAATAATATTAATATTTTTATCGTAAATTTACAAATCATATCTGTTTAAACCATTTTTTATTTGAAAAAGGGCCGATTTTAAAAAGAAAACGAGTCGCCATCAATCATTTTGAAGTGTGATTGGGTCACTTTAGAAAATATTTTGGTCTACGAATTTTAAGAAAACGGGCTCGAGAGTCCGTTACGCACGAGGAAGGATTAGCACCCTCGCAACGCCCAAAATTAGTACCGTGTTGATTGATTAATGTCCTTAATATCGAAAATTAGAAAATATTTTAAAATATGAATCTTTAAAAATGTTTGGATAACTCGCATTGGATATCGAAACTCTCTTATTCGAAAAGATGAAATACCACATCCAAGACGATAGGACACGATGTTTCAAACCTCAATACCAAGATCGCTCCATGATTTCTAAAATCCATGCATCCGATTTAAAAAGGGTATTCGCTATTTGGTCAAACTAAAAGTCGAAACCAAAGAAGATTGGGCATGATCCTCGAATTTCCAAACATGAAATATTGCCTTATTTAAGAAAACACGATAAAGAATCTTTGAAGGATATTTAGTTGTTTGACGAATAGAAAATCGAGACCAAAGACGATTGGGCACGAATCTCGAACTTCCAAACACGAAACATTGCCTTATTTTCAAAAACATGATCAAAATCTTTAAAGAATATTTAGTGATCCAGATGAACGAAAAATCAAGCCAAAGACGATTGGGCACAATTTCTAACTTCCAAACACGAAATATTACCTTTGTGAAACCCTTTTTATGAATTTTGAAAAAAGCAACGATAAAAATATCAATAAGAAAATAATAGTAATAATATTAGAATTAATAGTGATAATAATAAAAATAATGGTAGTAGTAAAATAAATGCAATTATAATATGTATAATTGTAGTAATAATATATATGTAATAATAGTGATAAAAATAATAGTAATGAAAAATAGGAATAATAAATAGTAATATAAAAAATGATTTTATAATAATAATACATGTAAAATAGTGGCAATAATAAAATGATGCTAATAATGCTAACGAACCTAGTAATAGTAATAAAGTAAAAGGAAAAAAAATTAAAACAATAATGGTAATGGCCACATTAAAACAGTAAGTACAATAATATATATTTAGAGATAATTGATTTGAAAGTAAAGCGAATAGGGACTAAATTGAATTTAAAACAAGCATCCGAGGCAAAATCGTAAATAAAATTAAAAGATGGACCAATTAGAACTTATGAGTAACAAGGAGGGTCTAAAAGGAAAGTATCCCCACCCTCCAAAATGGTCAGTCAATGACACCATAAAGACACTGCAATGAAACTAAAAAGCTTTTTTTTTCGACGATCTCAAAATGGGTACGCTTCTACCTTTTTTTCTCAGATTTTCGCTTATTCTTAAAAATAAGTGTAAAAATGAATAAAAGAACAAAATAAAAAGAACACCTTAAATATTTTGAATCTGTCTCAAAATTCTTTTCTTTTGTGTACTTGATTTCTCGTGTATTCGTGAATTATCCAAAAATAGAAGGAAAAAAAAACCCTTTACAATGGTTTTGAATGGCTTTTATAGCCAAATTCTACAACTTATGCATGCAAGTGGGGTGATAGAGTTAGTGGGATGGTGGAGTTAGTGGAGTGGTAGAGTTAGTGGTCCATTTAGTGGGGTGGTGGAGTTAGTGGTCTAGTTAGTGGTCTAGTTGGGTTAGGGTTGCTTGGGCTTGGTTAATTGGGTTTGGTTTGATTTTTTGGTTTGTTGTTTGGGCTTTGGTTGGGGTAAAATTGGGTCATATAATGCCCTCTTTGCTTGTCGTCGTAATCTAGAACAAAGCAAAGATTCTAAAGGAGCCAATTTTGCCCTGCTTTGTCGAGTCTTGATTTCTTGGCGCTTCTTTTCTTCGTGTAGCCTTGCTTTGACCCATTGCATCTTCGGGGTATAGAAATTTTGTTCGATCTATTCCACTCCTACCAATGGAGATAAAATCCGCTATTCTTAGCCCGTTACCCTACCGCTTAGGGAATTAGAGCTCATCTTATCCGATCCGCCCACACCGCCAAGAGAGATAAGATCTCGCTATCTTTAGCCTGTTACCCCACCGCTAGGGGTTAAGGCTCATCGTCTTCGATCCGTCACCCCACCGCTAGGGATTAGGATCTGTAATTTTGGCCTGTTACCCTACCGCTAGGGGTTAGGCTAGTGGTTTGAATCGCTCCATTGTCGATACATGAAGATAAGATTCGTCATCTTCGATCCGCTCCACTCGCTTTCGGTGGAGATAGGATCTGTATGTTTAGCCCGCCCACCTCCTCGTGAAGATAAGGCTAGGTTTCACCGCTCCATTGCCGATACATGGAGATAAGACTTGTTGTATTCGATCCGCTTTCCATTCCTACTCGGTGAAGATAAGATCTGTAATTTTAGCCCATTCGATCCGCCCACCGATTAGGGAATTAAGGTTTACCCTACCGATTCGATGAGGTTTCTACTCCCCGCCAAGAGAGATAAGATCTGCTATCTTTAGTCCGCCCATTGCCGATACATGGAGATAAGACTTGCTACTTTTGATCTATTCCACCTCGGTGGGATAAGATCTGCTTTTAGCATGTTACCCTACCGCTAGGGAATTAAGGCTTATCGCCTCTTGGCCTGCTCCACTCCTCGCGGTGGGATAAGATATGTAACCTTCACTATTACCCTACCGCTAGGGAATTAAGGCTCATCGTCTTCGATCTGCTCCGCTTTTCCTTCTCGGTAGGATAAGATCTCTGCTTTAGCCTGTTACCCAATCGCTAAAGAATTAAGGCTCATCGTCTTCGATCCGCTCCACTCGTGCTCGGTGGGATAAGATCTTTTCGCTTTTAGGCTGAGGTTATCCCTCGATCGCTAGGGAATTAAAGCTCATCGCCTTTAACTGCTCCACCTGCTCGCCTGGGATAAGGGATAAGATCTCGCTATTTTCTCATCATTTTGACTGCTACCCAAGGGATAAGGTCTCAGAATCGACTGCGATTAGAGAATTGAGGCTCATCGTTTTTTGACCTGCTCCACTCCTATCGATACATGGGATAAGGTCGATCCGCTCTGGCTTGCTATCCCCTCGCCGAGGGAATTGAGGCTCGTCATTTTTATCTATTCCACTCTCGCCAGAGAGATAAGGGATAAGATCTCCCCGCCAAGAGAGATAAATCTTCAGAACTCCCATCAATTTTGCTACATTGTCCTTGGGGAACCTACCTGTAGAATTGATTTCATGGGGTATATGTTTATGCCAAATGATTAGGATGCCATGAAAATGCTCCTAACTATATGTATTATGAATGTTACGAATGAGTGCAAAATGAGAATGATCTATTTTAATCATTTCAATGTCATTGCTTGTTGTTTATTAAGGTGATAACCCGATGTATGTCTTCTTTGTTCACCGATACCTCTAACAAGAATCAAGATGTTGTCACCGCTAGTCCCTTTTCTCAAGTGCTCCGAGCCCTTTAAGCCAAGTTAGTTCTAAACAATTGTCCTATTTGGATTCTTGTATTATTTATGACTTTCGAGTAATACATAAAACTTCCTTTGTGAAAGCATTATTAGTTCAATAATCATTATTTCAATATGAAATGCTTGGAAAAGATTATAATAATGGACAAGAAAGAAATCAATTAGGAGCATAGCTCAAAACAAATAAGGTAGCAAATGCAATCAAAAAGGAAATTTATTGGTAATGTATTTTGAAATGAGCAAATTCAGAATGGGTAAGATGGAAACTAGGTGCCCCAGATATCGCAGCCTGAGCTTCTTTGTTCAAATTTCTTGAGGACCATTTAAGCTCAATATGTGTTTAGAGGATTCAGAGTATTTTGTCGATGTCCCAAGACGTAACATGCTTCCTCATTATTAATTCAAGCATAGCTAAACCATCAGATGCCCCATCAAGATTTGATCATAATTTGAGCCGCCTTTTTTGGGTTTTGACTCAAAGCCCTTTGGTCTCAAAGTGCCCTTTCGGGTTTTCACCTTGGCCTCTCCGCTTTTTTTGTTTTTTTTTTTTTTTGCAAAAACTTCAAAGTGCCCTTTATGGGTTTTTGCCTTGGCCTATTTCCGCATAAGCAAAGCGTTCTTGATCGGGTCCGCATTAATTTGATTTGACCGACTTTTGTCGTCCATCTCGCTAGTATCCATGCTTCTTCAAAACCTTCTTTTCAACATAAGGTTCTTCCCAATTAGGCATCCACTTTCCTCAAGCCCTTTCGCATGGGAGGATCTTTTCAATACCAAGTCTCTTTCATGAGCCTCTCCGGGTAGACTTTTGTTATAAGCCCGCATCATTCATTTCTGGTATATTTGACTATGACGGATGACTTTTAATCTTTTTCCCCGATCAGATTCAGTTGATCATACCGAGATTGAACCCCTTCCACTTTATCCAACTTCAGCTTTGATAGAATTCTAAGAAAAAGAATCTCAACTTCGATAGGCAAGACTGCATCCATCCCATAGATCAATGAGAAAGGCGTTGCCCCGGTGAGGGTCCTGGCCAACATTCAAGTAGCATAGAGGGTAAATGGTAACTAGTCTATGCCAATCTTTACAAGTTTCAACCATCTTTCAAAATCTTTGGATAGCTTCTTTCTTTTCTTTTCCTTTTTTTTTGAACTCGAACTTGCATTCAAAATTGAAATTGAATTTGATGACGATTATTTTTGTAACTTTGCCATAAGAACCGTCATTCACCCTCTTAGTGAAATAATTGACAATCATGAAGATGAATAGGTGTCGACTAGATGTTTTTGACGAGATCATCCCGTAACATCTATGCTCCACATATAGAAAAAATAGAGGAAGCATATAAGTCACGCCTTCTCAATTTGGCATTTACGACATAACCGATGTAACCTCCTTTCATGGTAGACCAAAGAATACCCGAACCTTATAATCAACCCGCTATCGAAATCTCCTAGCATGTGTCTTTCCAACACTCCATAGCCTCATCGTGCCTAGGCATATCTTAATGCGATCAGGCAAAGACATCTTTGAATTCTTGGAATAACTCGATGGCGTCTTGCTTTGTTTCGATGGAGGGCAAGGCTTCGATCTTCACTCCTTTCCTAGACTCACAATGTCTACTGACCCTTTGTACGATAGAGTCTATTTTCATTTCGTTTTACCATCCTTAACAAATCAATGGGTAAGTTGTAATCTCTGACATCTTCAAAATATTCAGATCCTTTTAGACCCATATTTCACTAAAAAGGGAGTCCGTAACAGCGTTGCTCATGTCTCGATATCTGGGTACCTATTGTAGGTACGAAGGCAACTTCCAAAGAATAAACGGTTCTGAAGATGATCATTTATAATCATGGATGAAAAATGAAAGAGCATTCCAAAGAACAAAAGAATATATAGTATGACATGGAAAAAAATGAGAAAATATTTGCTCGGCATGAAACACAAAAATGCATTTTTATTGAAAATAAAGATGTTTAAACAGGAGCCTATTTCACAAAAGATTCTTATTGTTTTTAGGCTTAAAACAACAAGTGTGTTTTGAACATTACTCTGTGTTAGCTCTAAAAACTACAGGAGTTTCCTTCACAGTCCAGTTATTCAAAACACTTTCAAGCTCGTAGGGGCGAATGCCTCCTAGGTTTCCTTCATTCGATCTCTCCTCGAATACGGCGTTGATGCTCAAGGCTTTTAACATGTCTTCGGCCGTTTCTTCATTTGTCATCCCGGTTTAGGAGGGATAATTCTTTCCGATATGAATGCCTTGGATATATATGGAAAAGTAATTGATCCCCATTTGACCTCGGTGTCCTCTCTCACCGACTCACTTCCTATGATACACACGTTTTCCCTTCCGCAAAGTCAAAGAACTCCACTCTTTATTATCCATTAACCTTTGTACTAGGGCTCGGATTCGCCGACCGCTGGATCTCATGACATTTCTTGTTATGGAACTCACACTAGTTCCTCGTATCCCGGATTTGTCCTTACATCCTGTATGATTAAACATCTTTCCACCATTCTTCTCCGCACCTCTCTCAACGGGTTCTTATTTCGCAACGTTCAACTTGATTCTTTTTCCCACGCCTCGATTATCGCATTCATCCCATTATCAACGTGACGGGTAACGGATTTTCACGATAAAAGGCCATTGAACTCTACAATGCCCATTTTGATGAGCCTTTCGACTAGCTTTTTGAAAGGGAAGCAATTTCATCGGGTGCCCCACTATCCTCGCATGGTATTCACATTGAGTGCTTGCATCATATCATTTAGGATATAGGGGTTGCAACGGTTCGAGTAGATAGGGGCTACCACGCGTGCGTCTAATAAAGTTTTATGCAACTCCCTATACGTCATAGCTATGGGAGTAAACTGAAATTTCTCAATCTTCTGCCTCGTGTTGGGCTCTTGTCTTGGTGGGGCCTGCTGGCCTGCAGCGACCGCTTTCGATTGACTGATAGTAATGGGTTTGGGATAACTCGAGCTTATATTACCTACTTCATTCTCTATTTTCTTTGAATTGATCTTCTCATGCTCTCTCCAGCTTTCTATTTTCCCACACCTTATCGCGTTCTCTATCATTTCACGGACATCACTATGTCTCAGAAACTCTTAGTCGCGCCCCCAACATATGATTGATGAAAGGTGCTTTGTGGTATTAATGAAGAGCATGGTCATTTCTTTTTCTAGTAGAGGTGGTCGGACTTGTGTAACGACTTCCTCCACCTCCGGGCATACTTCCCAAACTTTAGCCCGATTTCTTTTCCATATTTTGCGCAGTGATTCTATCAGCGCTATATCGCTTACATGGCCATAATGCTTCATGAAGGCCTGTGCTAAGTCCTTCCATGATTTGATTTATGACAACTCAATTGATTGTAACATTTTTCTGCAATTTCAAATGACTATCCTGGAAACAATGAATCAACAACTGGTCATTGTTGACATATCCCGTCATTCTCTGACAAAACATGGTAATATGAGCCTCAGGATGGCTAGTCCCATTGTACTTTTCAAACTCCGGCACCTTGAACTTCGGAGGAAGTACCAGATTTGGAACTAGACTCAACTTCCTAGCATCCACCTCGCATTGATAATCAGCACTTTTCAATGCTTTAAACTTCTCCTCTAGCCATTTGCAGCGATCCTCAAACTCTTTTGGGAGTTCTACCCTCGTCTTTTCCTCTTCTACTACATCATCGAAATCAGGGACCATCGGCCTTGTCAGGTTACCCCCCGGGTTGGAGCTCGAGCCTACAGGAAATTATCCGCTACTGGGTGTCGATTGGTGCCGAGGTCCGATATTGATGACACTCTCGATGGTTGTGCTTGAGAATTTTTGGGCTAAGCTTGGAAGACAAGCGAATTTCCATTTTCATCTTCAACATCGCCACGGGCCCTTTCCTTTATCTTGCCCTTGAGTAAACAAATGCATTAATCGGCTCATCATACTCCTCTAGGACCTCAAAGCATCGATCCTCATGTCCTCGCTGGATCTTAGCCAACTGCTCTCGCAGCTTGGTCTTGCATTTCCTTCGATCCGCTTCTAACTTTTCGATCCTTTGATCCATTGCTTTCGCTTTTTTCGAGTGTAATAGCGGTGTTCCGTGATAACTATAATATAACCTCTAATTAAAAGGGTTGTCTTATGATATTTAATGCAAATGGTGTGATGTGATGCAAATGCATGATATAAATGCAAAAATAAAAGGCATCGATTCTGTTCAATTTCTTTTAGAAAACTTATTTAAAAACAAAATCCTTTACATAAAAGAGTCACATATACTACCTATCCTTCTCAAGTCCGACCATGTACACACAACCGCATTATCCTCTACTTTATCAAGAAATTGTTCTCCATAACAAGCCTCCTAAATTAGTAACCAAACAGATTCGACGCCTTTTAATATGATATGATATGCAAACATGGCAAAAAAATAGGTCAAGAATGAATAATAGCAACCAAGGCAAGTAAAAATGTCAAACCACGGTATGGGTAACCACTAAGGTTTAGCATGGCTCTACCTAGGGTAGGCTCTAGGGTTCACTATATGTGGTTTAGTTCTAAAGGAAAGGTACCGAACCAAGCAGATTCCTCAATCTTCACCCATTATAGGCTTATATAGATCGAGTTCGGTTGTGGAATACATTTCCCTATGGCCATGGAGGTGAAGACCTCACGGAACCATAGGTACGGATGTATCCCAAAGCGCCCCTAGCTCATGCGGAGGTGAAAACCTCACGAAAGCATAGCTTTCGCTCCCACTTAGAGGTGTGACCACAAATGTCATGCAATATGAATGCGAGATATCCCATATGTCTCAAACCAAAACAAATATATGACGCGACACAAACTCATGCAAATGAAAAAAAACAGAAAAAATATTTTCGATAAAAGAACATTAATCAACCAATTTTACGGATTGACTCTCTTATTGGTCCCCAATGAGTCGCCAAGTCGTTCGAAACCATTTTTTGTTTGGAAAGCGGGCCGACTTTTAAAAGAAAACGAGTCGCCACCAATCATTTTTGAAGTGTGATTGGGTCACTTTAGAAAACATTTTGGTCTACGAATTTTAAGAAAACAGGCTCTAGAGTCTGTTATTAACGAGGAAGGATTAGTACCTCGCAACGCCCAAAATTGGTACCGTGTTGATTGATTAATGTCCTTAATATCGAAAATTAGAAAATATTTTAAAATATGAATCTTTAAAATGTTTGGATAACTCGCATTGGATATCGAAACTCTCTTGTTCGAAAAGATGAAATACCACATCCAAAGACGATAGGACACGATGTTTCAAACCTCAATACCAAGATCGCTCCATGATTTCCAAAATCAATGCATCCGATTTAAAAAAGGGTATTCCGCTATTTGGTCAAATTAAAAGTCGAAACCAAAGACGATTGGGCACGATCCTCTAATTTCCAAACATGAAATATTGCCTTATTTAAGAAAACACGATAAAGAATCTTTGAAGGATATTTAGTTGTTTGGACTAATAGAAAATCGAGACCAAAGACGATTGGGCACGAATCTCTCGAACTTCCAAACACGAAACATTGCCTTATTTTCAAAAACATGATCAAAATCTTTAAAGAATATTTAGTGATCCGATTTAACAAAAAATCAAAGCCTGTGACGATTGGACACAATTTCTAACTTCCAAACACGAAATATTACCTTTGTGAAATCTTTTTTATGAATTTTGAAAAAAGCAACAATAAAAATATCAATAAGAAAATAATAGCAATAATATTAGAATTAATAGTGATAATAATAAAAATAATGGTAGTAGTAAAATAAATGTAATTATAATATGTATAATTGTAGTAATAATATATATGTAATAATAGTGATAAAATAATAGTAATGAAAAATAGGAATAATAAATAGTAATATAAAAAATGATTTTATAATAATAATACATGTAAAATAGTGGCAATAATAAAATGATGCTAATAATGCTAACGAACCTAGTAATAGTAATAAAGTAAAAGGAAAAAATATTAAAAACAATAATGGTAATGGCCACATTAAAACAAGAAGTACAATAATATATATTTAGAGATAATTGATTTGAAAGTAAAGGTATAGGGACTAAATTGAATTTAAAACAAGCATCCTGGGTAAAATCGTAAATAAAATTAAAAGATGGACCAATTAGAACTTATGAGTAACAAGGATGGGCTAAAAGGAAAGTATCCCCACCCTCCAAAATGAGTCAATGCACCTAAAGACACTGCAATGAAACTAAAAAGCTTCTTTTTTTCGACGATCTCAAATGGGTACGCTTCTACCTCTTTTTCCGATTTTCGCTTATTCTTAAAAACAAGTGTAAAAATGAATAAAAGAACAAAATAAAAGAACACCTTGAATATTTTGAATCATCTCAAAATTCTTTTCTTTTGTGTACTTGATTTCTCGTATTCAGAATTATCCTAAAATAGAAGGAAAAACCCTTTACAATGGTTTTGAATGGCTTTTATAGCCAAATTCTACAACTTATGCATGTAAGTGGGGTGATAGAGTTAGTGGGATGGTTAGTGGGATGGTGGAGTTAGTGGAGTGGTGGAGTTAGTGGTCGGTTTAGTGGGGTGGTGGAGTTAGTAGTCGGTTTAGTGGTCTAGTTGGGTTAGGGTTACTGGGGCTTGGTTAATTGGGTTTGGTTTGATTTTTTTTGGTTTGTTGTTTGGGCTTTAGTTGGGGTAAAATTAGGTCATACAATATCTATATCAATTATTACGCTCTGTAAATTTTTTGAACTTTTCTTCAAGTACGAGAAATAAAAATCCGGCAATTTGTCTATTAAGAATTTAAGACCAACTTTTTTTTCAACAAACAAGGTTATAATAATTGAAATTTAGATTTGAGAAATAAAAGTATTTAAGGTTTTTGGAAGATTTTAATGTGATTTTGGTGGATCAATTTGTCACCCAAAACAATTTAAACATTTGTTGAAGAGTTTGGATAAGATGGGCACATTTAAAAAAAGCTTTGGGTCGGGGGTTTGTATTTTAATATTTGGCCTTTTTCTTTTACATTCAAAGTATGTGGTACAGTTATCCAGTGTAAATGTTCACTTAACCATAAAAAAAAAAAAAAAAAAAAAAAATTAGACTAAATCTGCATAAAATAAATAGTACAGGGATTGTTTGTAGAATACAACCAAAGGATTTTATATATCAGGCGGCTTACAAAAATTGGGAGGTAAAAGATAAAAAGGGTAAACTATCCTACTTGGTCACTTAACTTTTAAGATGCTTTCATTTTGGTCATCTAAAATGAAATCCATACAATTTCGTCACTTAACTTTTAAGATGCTTTTATTTTAGTCACTCAACTATTAAATCTCTAATGATGATTGACTATTTAAGTCACATCATATTTTTTAATCGAAATGAGGGTGTCGTCGATAATAGTGACTAATCCCTTCGCCACGGATGCTCTCTAAAGAGGTAAACGACATCATATTTATACTTTCATTTTAATTACAAAAAAAAAAAATCCTTTCTTTTAAGTGTCAACCGGGTAAAAAAATTAAGCATTGAATTGAAAAAGTGCTAGAAATTAAAATAATGCTTTAAAATTTTGTCAATTTGTACTTATTTGCCTCCTTGCCAAAAGTTCTAAATTTTTTTTTTTCAATATTGAAAATTTAAATTACAAAGCATCAAAATCAATTAAATAAAATATTAAAAAAATTTATCCTTTAATAGTGTTAGTTGATTTGTTACTATAATATTAAAATTAATTAATTTAATCAATTTAATCTTCTTCTAAATTTTTAATATTCTATTTTATTTTTAGATTATTATTAATGAAATCAACTCAAATAACTCATCTTTAATTGATTTCATTAATAATTTTATGAGAAACTCAAATTTTTTGTTCATTTGATCTCGAATCTTCCATGCTAAGTTAAAAAAAATTCTATTAATTAATTTTATTTTTCATGCCAAACAAAATTTAGGCTCCATTTGTTTCACTGAAAATGACTTCCGAAAAATAATTTCTGGAAAATGATTTACTTTTTTGGAAAAGCTAATATTTTTTGGTGTTTAGAGGAATTTGTGTAAAATATTTTCTGTTGTTTGGTAGATTTCTTAAAAATATTTCATAAAAGTTGTTTTCAATTAAATAAACATGTCGAAACCATTTTTTTGTTTGGAAAACGGGCCGACTTTAAAAAGAAAAATGGAGTCGCCACCAATCTTTTTTGAAGTGTGATTGGGCCACTTTTGAAAACGTTTTGGTCTACGAATTTTAAGAAAACGGGCTTGGGAGTCGGTTATACGAGGAAGGATTAGCACCCTCGCAACGCCCAAAATTGGTACCGTATTGATTGATTAATGTCCTTAATATTAAAAAAATATTTTAAAATATGAATCTTTAAAAATGTTTAGATAACTCACATTGGATATCAAAACTCTCTTGTTCCGAAAAGTCGAAATATCACATCCAGCACGATAGGACACGATGTTTCAAACTATTGATACCAAGATCATTTCATGATTTCCAACATTCTTGTCTTGCAATTTTAAAAGGGAATTTCACTATTTGGCCAAACCAAAAACCGAAACCTAGCACGATTGGGCACGATTCCTTGAATTTCCAATCATGAAATATTGCCTTTATTTAAGAAACACGATAAAAGAATCTTTGAAGGATATTTAGTTGTTTGGACGAACAGAAAATCGAAACCCAGCACGATTGGGCACGAATCTCTAAAACTTCCAAACACGAAACATTACCTTATTTCCAAAAACATGATCAAAATCTTTAAAGGATATTTAGTGATCTAGACGAACGAAAAATCGAAACCCAGCACGATTGGACACGATTTCTCGGACTTCCAAACACGAAATATTACCTTTGTGAAAACCATTTTTTTATGAAATTTTAAAAACAAAGATAAAAACATTAAAATGTAAACACAGGGATAATAAGAGAGAATGATCATGCGAATAACAAACGTAACAATAATAATAATAATATAAGTACCTATATAAATAATGAAAAAAAGGACGATAATAATAATAAAATGCTAGTAATAACAATAGAACAAAAGCAAGATTAATAATAATAATAAAATAATAGTAGTACTAATAATAATAAAATTAATAGTATGAAATAATGTTAGAAATAAATAACAGTAGTAATATTGGAAAAGGAAAGAAATAATAATAAATGGTAATATCAAAACTATAACACAAAAAAAAGGAATATGAAAATGTGACTAGTAACAATAATATTGTATATAAGAATAATAATATAACAATAAGTATAATAATAAATATTAGAAATAATTAATTTAATGGTAAAATAGCAAAAATAGTAAAAGGGACTAAATTGGATCAAAATCAAAAGATTTGGGGCCAAATTTAAAATAAAAAAGATAAAAAATAGAAGGGTTAAATTGCAATGCGCGCGCAACCTGGAGGGTCCAAAACAACAATTAATCCCTCCCCTAAAATGGTGCATTCAGTGAGGACCTAATCGCAATGACAACTCATATTTGGGCCAAATTTTAAAAATAAAAAAAATGAAATGGGACGCGATTTGAACCATGGTGCAAACAGGAGGTACCTATTGCGCAATATTCCCATTTAAGGAAATTTGTGCAGATCCCACCCCCTAACAAATACGACTCCGTTTTATTGTTATGCTTAAAAGCATAAAAACCAAAAGTCCTCTTCATTTCTCCCATCTGTTTCTAAAATAAAAAAAAAAAAAACCAGAACCTCCCTTTTTCCATCTTTGTTAGGGTTTGAGTTCTTTAACCTTTCATGCGCCACCATGACACCACCAATTCGGCGTCCGGTCGACCGCCAGAATAAAGAAACCGGTAGGTTTTTGTAGATCTATTATATTAAACGGGTTCAATCTTGGGAGATACTCTTTTGATTTAATGAGATGATAAAGAAAGAAAAGGAATAAGGCTTTCCTCTAAATGGTCATTAGATTGGTTGGGGCTCAAAATTACATATATAGGTGTAGAGTACATACCTTAGTTGTTTGTAGATCTATTATATTAATAAGCGGGTTCTCGAGATCCTCGTCCTTTTCATGAATGGACTCTTTCGTCTGACCTTAAAAATGAAAAAAACAAAAAAAAACCATACAAGGGTAACAGACTTAAATAAAATAACAAAAAGGAGAAAAGAAAACCTTTTGATTCTGTTGTATTGAACTTTCCTCAAAGACTATTTGCCTGTGTGTTTGTATACAATCTCCAAAAAAAAAGTCCCATTTACAAGGATTTTCGTGGCTTTTATAGCCTTCCCTGAAAAATGAAAAAGACCCCTACTTTTATTAAATCCGTTGAGGCTATTTTCCTTTTCTTTTGCAGGTACAGTGCCGTGGAGGTGCATAACACGGAGAGGGCGAGGCGTGCGCGAACATGAGGCTACTGGTGGGGTAGTTGCGGTGCTAATCACTCCGAAAGCCCTTAGGCTTTTTTGCTAAAGCTTGATAAAATTGGGCTATTTAGGCCTGTTGATTTGGAGCTGATTAAATTTGGGCTTGTTATTGTAAAAATTGGGTCATACAGTTGCCCCTCTTTGCTTGTTATCGTGTAACGGGAACGAAGCAAAGATTCTAAAAGAGCCAATTTTGTCTCGTCTTGCTGAGTCCTAGCTTGATGTTTCTTTTCTTCAGGTAGCATTGCTTTGACCCACTGCATCTTTAGTGGTATAGGAATTTTGTCTCGATCTGCTCCACTCCTGCTTAGTGGAGATAAGATCTGTATTTCTTTGATCTGCTCCACTCCTGCTCAGTGGAGATAAAATCTATATTTCTTTGATCTACTCCCCTCCTGGTTAGTAGAGATAAGATCTGTATCAATGATCCGCCCCACTCTTGCTCGGTGGGAATAAGATCTGCATTCTTCAGTCTGCTCCATTGTCGATACATGGAGATAAGACTTGCTACTTTCAATCTGCTCCATTCCTGCTCAGTGGAGATAAGATCATATCTTCACTGATTCACTCTGCTTTCGGTGGAGATAAGGCTTGATCTTTCGATTCGCTTTACTCTCCTCAGAGAGATAAGATCATTATCTTCGATCTGCTCCACCTCCTTTCCATGGGGATAAGATCTCGCTATTCTTAGGTTGCTCCTCACCTTTCGGTGAAGATAAGGCTAGGATCTTGACCGCTCCATTCCGATATATGGAGATTAGACTTGTAATTTTCGATCTGCTTCACTCCTGCTCAGTGAAGATAAGATCTGCTTTCCTTCAGTCTGCTCCACTCTTGCTCAGTGAAGATAGGGCTAAGATCCTCATTCTGCTCCATTGTCGATACATGGAGATGAGACTTGCTGTATTCGATCTGCTCCACTTCTGCTCAGTGAAGATAAGATCTGCCTTTTCAGCCTGCTTCACTCCTGCTCAGTGGAGATAAGGCTACAGTCTTTTGATCTACTCTACTCCTGCTCAGTAGAGATAAGATCTGTTGTCTTCGATCTGCTCCACTCCTACTCAGTGGAGATAAGATCTGCTATCTTTAGCCTGTTCCACTCCTGCTCAGTAAAGATAAGGCTTCAGTCTTCCGATCTGCTCTACTCCTACTCAATAGAGATAAGATCTGCTCTTTTAGCCTGTTCCTCTTTTGCTCAGTAGAGATAAGGCTATAATCTTTGATCTGCTCCACTCCTGCTCAGTAGAGATAAGATCTGTAATCTTCTGTAACTCCTATCAATTTTGCTACATTGTCTTCTAGGGAACCTACCTGTAGAATTGATTTCATGGAGTCTATGCTATGTCAAATGATTAGGATGTCATGAAAAATGCTGCTAACCCTATGTATTATGAATGTTATGAATGGATGCAAAATGTCATGAGAATGATCCATTTTTAACACTTGGGCTATCATTGCTTGCTATTTATTAAGGTGATCCCTGGCGTATGTCTTCCTTGTTCAGCTGGTACTTCTAACAGAGAATCTAAAGATGTCGTCACTATTTAGACCCTTATCTCAAGTGCTCTGAGCCCTTTTAGCCTGGTTAGCTCTAAATAATTATCCTGTTTTAGATTCTTGTATTATTTAGAGACTTTCAGAGTAATACGCAAAACTTCTTTTGTGAAAGCATTATTAGTTCAGTAATCATTACTTCAGTATGAAATGCTTGGAAAAAGATTATAGAAATGAATAAAACTACAATTTATTCAGGATAAAACCCGTGAAGAATGGATTGAGCAAATAAGACAAATTCCACTAAGGTACAAAAAATGAGTAAGAATGGCATTGATACCCCAAATATCACAACCTGAGCTTCTCTGTACGTACTTCTTGAAGACCATTTTGAGTTCAACACGTGTCTAAGAGATCCATGGTACTTTGTCGATGCCCCAAGACGTAACATATCTCCTCATTGTTAATTCAAGCGTAGTGACACTATTGTATGCCCCCTCATGAGTTGGTCATAATCTGAGCCGCTTTTTTGGGTTTTCGACTCAAAGCCCCTTTGGTCTTAAAGTGCCCTTTACGGGTTTTCACCTTGGCCTCTCCATTTTTTTTTTGAACTCAAGGTGCCCTTTGCGGGTTTTCGCCTTGGCCTATTTTCAAGCGAAGTACTTCTTGACTGAGTCTGCATTAATTGAATTTGGCAGACTTTTTCCGTCCATCTTAGTGAGTATCAACGCTCTCGAGAGAAGGCCTTCTTTACAACATAAGGTCATTCCTAATTAGGCATCCATTTTCCCTTGAAGTCCTTTTGCATAGGGAGGATTTGTTTCAATACTAAGTCTCCCTCATGGAATACTCTAGGGCGGACTTTCCTGTTGTAAGTCTGCATCATTCACTTCTGGTACATTTGACCATGGCGAATGGCTCTTAGCCTCTTTTCCTCAATTAGATTCAGTTGATCATATCGGGACTGAACCCATTCTGCTTCGTCTAACTTCAGTTCTGACAAGACCCAGAGAGAAGGAATTTTAACTTCAATAGGTAAGACTGCCTCCATCCCATAAACCAAGAAGAACGGCATTGCCCCAGTAGAGGTTCTAACCGATGTTCGATAGGCTTATAGGGCAAGCGGTAAATTTTTATGCCAATCCTTGTAGGTCTCAGTCATCTTCCCTACAATTTTCTTAATATTCTTGTTAGCTGCCTCAACTGTGCCGTTCATTTTTGGACGATATGGCGATGAGTTATGGTGCTTAATGTTGAACTGACTACAAACCTCCGTTATCGCGCTGTTGTTCAAGTTCAAAGCATTGTCCGATACGATCCTTTCCGGCATACCGTAGCGATATATGATTTTTTTCTTCAAAAGCTTGCTAACTGCCGTATTCGTGACATTGGCATATGAAGTTGCATCTACCCATTTGGTGAACTAATCAATAACCACGAAGATGAATCGATGTCCATTAGAAGCTTTCGGTGAGATCGGCCCAATGACATTTATGCCCCACATTGAGAAAGGTCACGGAGAAGTCATAACATGAAGAGGTGAAGGAGGCACATAGATCTTGTCTCCATAAATTTGACACTTATGACACTTCTTGGCATAACGGATGCAGTCTCCTTCCATCGTGGACCAGTAATACCCGAATCTCATTATCTGCCTGGCCATTGTAAATCTATTGGCGTGCGTTTCGCAAACCTCTTCATGGACTTCCTCTAGGATTTTCTTAACCTCCATAGCATCGACGCATCTTAGCAACACTTGATCCCCTCTTTTTATATAGGATCTCTCCATCTAAGACGTAGTCAGTGGCAAGTCTTCTCAATGTTCTCTTATTATTTTCAGTCACTTGATCGGGATATTCACGGCTCTTTATATATCGCAGAATATCATGATACCAAGGGTGATCATCTCTTTCATCCTCTCCTTCGATATTGCAGTAATAAGCTAGAGTCTCACAAATACTCATTTGGATGGGCTTCATACCCTCTTGCTCGCTTACTCTAATCATAGAAGCTAGAGTGGCCAAGGCGTCAGCCATTTGGTTTTCATCACGCGGGAGGTAAAAGAATGTTATATCATCAAACTCCTCAATTAGCTCCAAAACTAACTTTCGGTAACTGATCAACTTGGGATCTCTTGTTTTCCATTCTCCTTTGAGCTGATATATTACCAACGCGAAGTCTCCATATACCTCTAGCATCTTGACTTTACGGTCTATGGTTGCTCGAATTCCCATGATACATGCTTCGTATTCTGCCATATTGTTCATACAGTCAAAATCCAATTTGCAAGTGAATGGATAATGATCTCCATTTGGGGATATTAGGACTGCCTCAATTCCATTACCAACGGTATTTGACGCTCCATCGAAGTTCATTTTCCAAGAACGATCTTCTAGGGTTTCTTCCTCAGTTGCCGCTACAAACATCAAGTCCTCATTGGGAAAATTAAAGTTCAAGGGCTCGTAGTCGTCTAGCGCTCTACTGGCAAGAAAATCAGCTATTGTACTCCCTTTTACAGCCTTCTGATTCACATAGACCATGTCAAATTCAGAAAGCAAAATTTGCCATTGGACCATTCTTCCATTTAGGGCGGTTGACTCCATCATGTACTTAAGAGGGTCTAGTTTCAAGATTAACCAAGTCGTGTGGTATAACATGTACTGCCTCAACCTTCGAGTTGTCCAGACAAAGGCGTAATGTAGCTTCTTAATCAGCGAGTATCTCATTTCACACTCAGTAAATTTCTTGCTGAGGTAGTATATCGCCCTTTCTTTCTTCCTTGTCTCATCGTGTTGGCCGAGTACATATCCCATTGAATTGTCGAATACCGTCAGATACAGAATAAATAGTCTATCAAGACTAGGTGGCATTAACACTGGAGTACTGGAAAAATATTGTTTAATCTTTTCAAATGCCCTCTGGCATTCATCGTCTCAAATGCCTGGATTGGGTTTCTTAAGAAGACGGAATATTGGATCACACTTCTCAGTCAACTGCGAAATAAACCGAGCGATGTAATTCAATTTTCCTAAAAAACCTCAGATTTCTTTTTGAATGCTCGGTGGAGGTAATTTTTGTACGGCCTTGACTTTATCCGGATCTACTTCAATTTTCTTTTCACTGACCACGAAACCAAGCAGTTTCCCTGACTTAGCCCCGAAGGTGCATTTGGTTGGATTGAGCTTTAGTTGAAATTTTCTCAACCTCAAGAATAGCTTCCTCAGAACCTGTACATGCTTCTTTTCGATTCGGGACCTTGCGATCATGTCGTCGACATAGACCTCGATCTTCTTGTGCATCATGTCGTGAAACAAGGTTACCATAGCCCTTTGGTATGTTGCTCCCGCATTTTTTAACCCAAATGGCATCACTTGGTAACAAAAAGTTCCCCATAAGGTTATGAATGTGGTCTTTACCATGTCTTCAGGATGCATCTTTATTTGGTTGTATCCCGAGAAACCGTCCATGAAGGAGAAAAATGAATACCCTACCGTATTATCCACCAAGGTGTCGATGTGAGGCAGTGGGAAGTTATCTTTTGGGCTGGCCTTGTTTAAGTCTCTGTAGTCTACATGCATCCGCACTTTTCCATCTTTCTTAGGAACAGGGACAACATTGGCTACCCATTTTGAGTAACTCACCACCCGTAAAAACCCAGTATCAAGTTGCTTCTTGACTTTTTCCCTTATCTTTACCGTGACATCGGGTCTCATCCTTTGACGCTTCTGCTGGACCGGCTTACAATCTCTTTTTATGGGGATACGGTGTACCACAGTGTCAGCACTCAACCCAGGCATGTCCTGATATGACCACGCAAAGACGTCTTTGAATTCTAACAGAAGTCTAATGAGGTCCTGCCTTGTTTCATTGGTTATGCAGGTGCCGTTTTTCACTTCATTCCCATCTTCTAGAAGCACATTTCAATTGTCTCTTTATGAGGTAGAATTAGCTTCTCTTCCCGCTCTACCATCCTTAACAAATCTGGGGGCACACTACAATCTCCGTCATCTGTAAAGTCCTGAGGTTCCTCTAGGCACATGTCTTGCTCATCGAGAAATTCAGGTCCAAATAATGATGTTGTCAATGACATCGATATTTAGGGACCTATGGTAGGTATGAAAGAATATTCAATGAAAATGAATTTAAGAATGACTTATTTATGCGTTATGGTTATGAATGAAATGGAAAAGAAGCAAAAGAATAACTACACGGTATGAAAGAAAAATGCACTTTTATTGAAAGTAAAGATGTTTGAACATAAGCCTATTTCACAAAAGATTTTCATTGTCCCTAGGCTTGAAACAACAAGTGTGTTTTGAACATTACTCTATTTTAGTCCTAAAAACTACAGGAATTTCTTCCGCAGTCCAGTTGTCCAGAACACTTCCAAGCTCGTAAGGACGAATACCTTTTGGGCTTCTTTTCTTCGGACTCTCTTCAGTCACTGCATTGATACTCAAAACTCTCATCATATCCTCAGTTGTTTCCTTATTCACATTCTCCAGTCTTGAATGAATGATTTCTCCCGACACGAATGTATTAGATATATCAGAAAAGGTCATTGAACCCCACTCGATCTCTGCACCATTCAGTCGTGCCCTTCGTCTTTTACGTTTCCTCTCCAACTCCTCCTTTCTCTGTCTGGCATCTGGCCTATGCCCCAGCCCAAAGCGATCATGTTTGTTAACTAATTCTGGCACTCTGACCGGCCCTTAGAGATATTTTCTGAGTCCCTTCCCAGGTAATGCTCATTTTTCTATTGTCAGCTGTAGGCCCATCTTTGTTGCTTCAGAGAGTTTAGGCACCGGGATCTTGCCTCCTTCACTGATGAAAGTCACATTTACAAACTCTAACGACCTGAAGGAGCACTCTACAGCCTCCTAATCATTCTCTATGTACAGTGCATTACTAGTAACGGGTGCGATGATATCCTCCTCCGTATTTATAGTTATCAACTGGCCCTCTGTCACCAACTTTAACTTTTGGTGCAATGATGATGGTACGGCTTCTGCTGAATGGATCCATGGCCTCCCCAATAAGCAATTACAAGAGGGCTTGATGTCCATCATGAGAAAATCTACTTCGTATGTATTTGGCCTATTTAGGAGGGGTATCTCTATTCTTCCCATTACTTTCCTCTCGGTGCCATTGAATGCTCTCACTATATTTTGGCATGCTTTCATATGATAGCTGTTTACGGGTAACCTGTTCAATGTAGATAGGGGCAAGACATTCAGTGCCGACCCAGTAATGTACATCTTTTGCATCGGGGAGTAATATGCAGAGCTTTGGTGGACCCCATACCCTCTGGCGATATTTCATCATCACTGAACGATATGAAATTGTCTGCGCTTATGTTGCTAACAAGGCGGTCTAGTTTGTTTACTGAAATGTTATCAGTAACATAAATCTGGTTCAGCGCTTTCATTAGTGCACTACAGTGTCCTTCTGAGTTTAGAAGTAAAGCTAGTACTGATGTACGTGATGCTGCTTGTGTAACTGTTCCACAACATTGTACTCACTGTGCTTTAGGAACCTCAAGAACTCTTTGGCTTCATTCTCAGTCACTGGTTCATTAACCATTGACCTTGTTTTCTCTTCTCCTCCTCTGATCATAGAGGATTCGGCTTCTAGGTTGGGTGAGTTGACCGAACTTTCTTTTCTGAAAACTGTCACATTGCAATTGTAATTCCAAGGTACCCTCTTGTTATCTTTATAAGAAAAAGTCACGGGTTTTTGAATTACAACCCTCGGTGTATCCTTAGAAGGAAAAGTCACGGGCTTTTGAATTACTACCCTCGGCGTATCCTTATAAGGAAAAGTCATGGGTTTTTGAACTTCAACCCTTAATGTATCCTTAGAAGGAAAAGTCGTGTGCTTTTGAATTACGACCCTCGGCATATCCTTATAAAGAAAAGTCACAGGTTTTTGAACTTCAACACTCGGTGCCACTTTCACTCCTGCTTCGTCGACCCCTGGTCGTGTGATAATCACTACTGGGTGATTGACTTTAGGGACCCTCTCTGCAGACCCTCCTTCTATGGCACATACATTTTCTCATTCTATAGAGTCGAAGAACTCGAGTTTCTTATTATCCATTAACCCTTATACTAGGGTTTTGAATTTGTTGCACTGCTGGATCTCATGGCCTTCCTTGTTATAGAACCCACAATAGTTCTTTGCATCTCGGGATTTGCTCCCCAACTCCTACCTAACCAGACCTCTTTTCCGCATCTCTCTCCAAACCTCCCTCAATGGAGTTCTAACCTCAGTAACTTTCTACTTGGTTCCCCTTCCCCTATTTTCAACTATCACATTTACCCCATTATCCGTATGGCTGGGTAACGGATTTCCTCCACCAGGTGCATCATTGAACTTCACAACACCTGCCTTGATAAGCCTTTCGACTAGCCTTTTGAATGTGGTGTAATTTTCTATCGAGTGTCTTACGACATCCGCATGATATTCACACTGAGTGTTTGTGTCATACCACTTAGGATATGGAAGTTGTAACGGCTTCAAGTAGAAAGGGGCCAGGATGTGCACCGAATAAAGTTTTATACAACTCCCTATACGTCACGAGTATGGGAGTAAACTGAAATTTCTCAATCTTCTGCCTCGTGTTAGGCTCTTGTCTTAGTGGGGCCTGCTGGCCTACAGCTATCGCTCTTGGTTGGCTAATAGTGATGGGTTTGGGATAACCCGAGCTTATGTTACTTACTTTACCATCCCTTTTCTTCGGAGTAGCTCTTCTCGTGCTCTCTCTTGCCTCATCTTCCCACACCTGATCGCGTTCTCTATTATCTCGCCAGACATTAACATGTCTATGAAACTCTTGGTCGCGCTCCCTAACATGTGGTTAATGAAAGGTGCTTTCCGGGTATTAATGAAGAGCATAGTCATTTCTTTTTCCAACAGTGGTGATTGGACTTCTGTAGAAATTTCCCTCCTCCTCTGAGCATATTTCTTGAAACTCTAGCCCGACTTCTTTTCCATATTTTGTAGCGTGATCCTGTCAGGCTCTATATCAGTTATGTGGCCATAATATTTCATGAAGGCATGTGCTAAATCCTTCCATAATTTGATTTGAGTACAACTTAGCTGATTGTACCATTTGGCTCGGCTCCAGTCAGACTATCCTGGAAACAGTGAATCAACAATTGGTCGTTGCTGACATATCCCGTCATTCTTTGACAGATTATCGTAATGTGTGCCTCAAGGCAACTGGTCCCATTATATTTTTAGAATTCATGCATCTTAAATTTTGGTGGGAGTACCAGATCAGGGACCAAATTCAACTTTTTGGCATCTACCTCGCATTGGTAATCAGTACTTTCCAATGCTCGAAACTTCTCCTCCAACCACCTGCATCAGTCCTCAAATTCTTTTGGGAGTTCTGCCCTTTCTTTTTCCTCTTCTGTTGCATCGTCGAAGTCAGGGACCATTGGTTTTGCCAAATTGACTCCTGGGTTGGAGCTCGATCTTGTCGGGAGGTTTACCGATGCAGAGATACCGGATTGATCTTGAGGTCGGATATTGATGACACTCTTAGTGGTTGAATCGAGAATTTAACGGGCTAAGCTCGGATGATGAGTAGAGTCTTCATTATCATCTCCGTGTCGCACCATTGGGTCCTTTCCTTATCATGCCCTCCAGGTCAACAAATGTGTCAACTGCTCATCATACTCTTCCGGATTCCAAAGATTTGATCCTCATGTCCTGTTGGATCTTAGCCCACTGTTCTTGCATCTAAGCTGCAGATTGGTCTTGCATCTCTTTCTGCATCTCGCTCTAGCCTCTCTAACCTTTGATTCATAGCTTTTGTTTTCTTTTGGGTGTAGTAACAGTGTTCCAGGATAACTATAATATGATCTCCAGTTAATAGGGTTATTTTGAGATATTAAATGGATATGATGCGATGTAATGCAAATACATGATATAAATACAAAGAAAAACGTCGATTCTGGTTCAATTTCTTATAGAAAATTTATTTAAAAAACAAAATCCTTTACATAAAACAGAGTCACATATACGACCTAGCCCTTATGCCCAAAGTTTTAACTTTCTCAAGAAGTGAAGCTAACTCAGACCACAGTCCGACTTTGACTCATAAAATATACTTAACACATCAGCCTGAACCGCTAAGGTTTGTAGATGATCTACCACCTCTCATATCGAACCACAACTTCACCCATAACGTAGTCTCATCCCGACACGGTTTCGAGATCTTTGAATCTGTTCTTTCCACTGTTGGTTATCTGCCTCCAATAGTTGGATCCGGAGTTCACTATTTTGCAGCGCAGTTTCAAGCTCTACCACATTTACTTTCAACTCTTCAATCTTGTTTAAGCTTGATTCTAGCTTCATCGTAGAGTTACGACTTCGACATAATGCCCTCTCTAGTTCCGCTACTCGAGCTCTTAACATCTCATTTTTACTTTGGCTCTCATCCACAGTCTCTCTCAGCGTATCCTTTTGTGCTTGAGCCTCATGGAACCTCCTCTTCCACTGATCGACCCTGGCCTTCTCTTCTTGATTTTTTTGACGCCATTGTTCTGAGGTTTTACCCAACCCAGCAATCCTTATCGATGAGTGTAATTTTTTGTAGTCAGTCTTCAAGCTGTCCAAATCTTCTTCGACTTTTCTTTTCCCTTTTCTTAGTTTCTCAACCTCTGATTTCTAGACTTCAATATCTAACCTCAAATGCACCTTTTCCTCTTCCAGTTGTTCTATCCTTTTACCTAACTCTGAATTTTTACTTTCAAAATCTTGTTTTAAGATTTCTAACTCGAAAGGGACTACTTGCAGGTATTCCTCTATTGGTCGAGCACCATCCTGTGTCGATTTGGGGATATTATCATTTACTCTCCTACTCCGCCATGCATTATATTCGAGGGTTACCATTGGACCTACAGCAACTCTCTTCATTCGGTAAATTTGTTTCCAAGCATCAGCAATCTCTCGGACCTTTTTCTTATAATTATTCCCCATATACGAAAATTCAAACTGGGCTAGCCCCTGTGTTGTCGGTATAAACTGTCTTGATTGGTACTGCCTTAGCACGAGCAAAAAAGCATACCCAACGACTCCCCAAATTCCTAGCAAATGGACCTAATTATAACTCTCACACCGGTATAGAATTTCATCGGGAATTAACCAAGGAGCTCTCCACTCAACGTCCTTTTCCTGGAGATTCTGAAGGAGCACGATCCAGTTTTCTTCTGAAATGTCATCTCTTCTGGGCGTGGCTGCCAACTCCTTTAACGGGGAGTAATTCCCGGAGAAAACCCGATAAGAAACTTTATCTATTTTCCAGAAATGGCTATGGAACCACACCAACAATAGTTGTTCACACCTTATAAATCTACCTTCACCTGCTCTCCGGCACGCATTCAAAGATCTAAACGTTTCGGCAAGAATCGCTGGTATTGGCGTAACCCTTTTGTCAAGTCGATCGAACAAGTCAGTAACCGCCTCATCTATATGTCTCAGAGCTTTGGGGAAAGTTACCAAGCCGTAGATACTTAAGGCGAAAATGTCAACTTTTCTCTTAATATCTGGATGTGCCACCATCAAGTCCCTCAAGCTCACCCAAGGGATGCATTGCCCTTCACCTTTTTGTTGAATTCGTGCCATGACCCACTGTTCGCTCATTCTAGTGATACTCGTCAGCTTCTTTACAAAAGTCAGTGCATTACCGGCCCTAAAGTAAATTTTGTCGACCCGAGCCCTTTGACTGTGAAGTAAAATCGTATATTTTTCGACGGTAGGCGCCAAGTCCACTTTTCCAAACGTGAAATAGCTATAAGCGGGATTCCAATATTGAGTCATAGCCCGAAACAAGTGTTTGTCAACTCTGATGTCGAGTAAGTAGGGTAGATCACCATAATTAAGGTAGAAAAGCTGTTTGGTTGCTTCATCCCAATAGGCCCATATATCTCTTAATTCTTGGAGCTCATTCTGTGTTGTACTGATGCGAGTGAAGTCCCCTAATTCGATGTATACCCCTCGGCTAGACTATCTCCCTTCTCAAGTTGTGTTTTCTCTGACCATATACGCACGGCCGCATTATCCTCTACTTTATTAAGGAATCCGTTCTCCATAACAAGCCTTCTATCTTAGTAATCAAAATAGGAATCAACGTCTTTTTAGTATGAAATGACATGCAAACATGGCCAAAAATAAAATAGGTTAGTATCACATAATAGCAACCAAAGCAAGTAAAAAATGTCAAACCACCGTATGGGTAACCACTATGGTTTAGCATGGCTCTACCTAGGGTGGACCCTTAAGGTTCACTATATGTGGCTTAGTTGTAAAGGAAGGGTACATGAACCAGCAGATTCCTCGATCCTCACCCATTATAGGCTCATATAGATCGAGTTCAGTTTAGGGGAATACATTTTCCTATGGCCATACGGAGGTGAAAACCTCACGGAACCATAAGTACGGATGTATCCCGGAAGCGGTTCCCTAGCCCATGCGAAGGTGAAAACCTCACGAAGGCATAGTTTCTCGCTCCCACTTAGATGGTGTGACCACAATAGTCATGCAATATGAATGCCGAAATATCGTAAGATACTCAAACCACACAAACAATGACGCAACACAAACTCATGCAAATGGGAAAAACGAAAAAATTTTATTTTTGATAAAAAGGACATTAATCAACCAATTTTACGGCTTGACTCTCTTATTGGTCTCCAGTGGAGTCGCCAAGCTGTCGAAACCATTTTTTTGTTTGGAAAACGGGCCGACTTTAAAAAGGAAAATGGAGTCGCCACCAATGTTTTTTGAAGTGTGATTGGGCCACTTTTGAAAATGTTTTGGTCTACGAATTTTAAGAAACAGGCCTCGGGAGTCGGTTGCGCACGAGGAAGGATTAGCACCCTCGCAACGCCCAAAATTGGTACCGTATTGATTGATTAATGTCCTTAATATTAAAAAATATTTTAAAATATGAATCTTTAAAAATGTTTAGATAACTCATATTGGATATCGAAACTCTCTTGTTCCGAAAAGTTGAAATACCACATCCAGCACGATAGGACATGATGTTTCAAACTATCGATACCAAGATCATTTCATGATTTCCAACATTCTTGTCTTGCAATTTTAAAAGGGTATTTCACTATTTGGCCAAACCGAAAACCGAAACCCAGCACGATTGGACATGATTCCTTGAATTTCCAATCATGAAATATTGCCTTTATTTAAGAAACACGATAAAAGAATCTTTAAAGGATATTTAGTTGTTTGGACGAACAGAAAATCGAAACCCAGCACTATTGGGCATGAATCCCTCGAACTTCCAAACACGAAACATTACCTTATTTCCAAAAACATGATCAAAATCTTTAAAGGATATTTAGTGATCTAGACGAACGAAAAATCGAAATCTAGCACGATTGGGCACGATTTCTCGAACTTCCAAACACGAAATATTACCTTTGTGAAAACTATTTTTTTATGAAATTTTAAAAACAAAGATAAAAACATTAAAATGTAAACACGGGGATAATAAGGGAGAATGATCATGGGAATAACAAACGTAACAATAATAATAATAATAATATAAGTACCTATATAAATAATGAAAAAAGGACGATAATAATAAAATGCTAGTAATAACATTAGAACAAAAGCAAGATTAATAATAATAATAAAATAATAGTAGTACTAATAATAATAAAAGTAATAGTATGAAATAGTGTTAGAAATAAATAACAATAGTAATATTGGAAAAAGGAAAGAAATAATAATAAATGGTAATATCAAAACGATAACACAAAAACAAGGAATATGAAAATGTGATTAGTAACAATAATATTGTATATAAGAATAATACTATAACAATAAGTATAATAATAAATATTAGAAATAATTAATTTAATGGTAGAATAGCAAAAATAGTAAAAAGAGACTAAATTGGATCAAAATCAAAAGATTTGGGGCCAAATTTAAAATAAAAGAAGATAAAAAAATAGAAGGGTTAAATTGCAATGCGCGCGCAACCTGGAGGGTCCAAAATAGCAATTAATCCCTCCCCTGAAACGGTGCGTTCAGAGAGGACCTAATCGCAATGACTGTAACACCCCAAACCCGGCCCATGAGTCCTGACCGGATCTGGTATGTCACGGAGTAAAAGCGTTTTGAAGGACATTGATTTTCTGGTGAAAATTTGATAAAATTTGGCTAAGGAATTAAAACGGTGTTTGAAAACTCAGTTGGGCTTTTTATAAATATAGTTGGGTTGTTTAACCCTTTGAAATTGTTTGATCATCTAAAATTTAAGGAACTTCCAAAATCATGATTGACGTGGTGAATTTTGTTACCCGATGGTAACATCTTTGAAAACCCGTAGAAGTTATTAAGTTGGAAAAAAGTTACCTTTAGCCGGTTTATTTAATATTTATAAACTTCATTTGTAGTATAGCATAAGTAAAGCAAATTAACTATGTAAACATCCAAATAAAATTTAGCGGCCTTATTACAACCCAATTTTAAAAACTTAGAAAAGAAAATAAATAAACTTAAAGATAACAAATTAAATTCAAATTCATCGAATAAGCGTGGCCGCCTCGAGTCCTCTCCGGCTCCATCTCCGCAATCTACTCATCTGCAAAAATGGTAAGGGAAGGGGTGAGTCACCAAGACTCAATGTGTAAATCCCCCACCCGGAAAATACAACTCATACACCATTTATTAATAAACATGCACATGCAACCCAACTAACCATCCATACTCCTTTTCTACCCCGTGTGGTCCAAACCACTGGTGGTCAAAACCACTGGTGACTAGTGTCACAAATTTAAATGATGGGGCCAACCCATCGTGTGGTCAAAACCACTGATGACCATAGGTCACAATATATCAAGTGTGTGGTCAAAACCACTGGTGGTACCAAACCACTGGGACTTAGTCGTAATTTATCAATCGATGTGGTCAAAACCACTGATGACCATAGGTCACAAATAATCTGATGGTGCCAACCCATCTTGTGGTCAAAACCACTGACGACAGTCCATAAAATCATCCCCCTCCTCTCATCAATCCCACCATCATCATGCTCACATATCAATTTTCATATATCATATATTTAGGCATGGCATTTAACAGCATGTGATGGCATACAAAATCATATATCAAAAATTACGTATAGGGGACTTACCCGGAGACCATGCTTAAGCCCACAAGCATATATCATAGATCACTATCATATTTATTAACAAGGCAACAAAATAGTCATGTTATTAATAAAGTGTGTAGTGAATTTTACACACCTGTTACTACCACGAATCTTAGATCCCGAAAAGATGATCTACGATGCTAGATCCTTGACCCTAAATTCGGCCAATCATCAATGTTAGTTCCATAGGCCTATTCGGCCATATCCACTTAATACCAAAGGCTCTTACCTTAACGGATTTGGTTTCCAATCAAATCCCGAAAACGTCACTTGATTTGTCGAGATCCCTACCAAAACACTAGTTAGAATCGGTTTGCTCAATTATATATCAACAAGGCTTATGGCCGAATGTCACTTACCACCTTACCTTAGGAAAACAAACTCAAAGCTTCCTTCAATTGGCTATAGCTTCCCTACAATCGATTTAAGTACATCATTAAGAATCATAGGCCATTCGCCATAAATCTTGAACCTAAAAGTGGGTATCGCCCCTTACCTTGACAACTATTTCGGCCTCTAACCACCACTAGTCGGCACCACTTGTAATGCTAGGGGTTCGGCTACCTTCAATGAAGAGAAAAGAACCGAAAACAGCACCTTTTCTTTTAAGGGGGATTCGGCTAACCACAAGCTGGAAAGGTTTGGAAATTTTGATTAGAATAGGGGTAGGTTCGGCTAAAAAGAAGCAAGAGAGCTGGAAATTTTTGAACAATTTTGGCTAAGAATCAAGGAGAATTTTATGAAGTTAGCTTGGAGAAAAAAAGAATTTTGCCTATATTCGCCCTCTTTTAGTGATAAACCGAATGTGGATGGCCCTCCCAAGGAGTCCCATATTGACCAACACCTTCTTGTTGGTGATAAATTCCGACCTTTAATTATCAAAATTAAGCAAGGTTTATCTTACATCTTTATCTCCTAGCCACTCCTCATCAATTTAAAAGCAAATAAACTACTAATAACTCCCCTTCCAAATTGATTATGTGCAAAAATATTAAGCTTTATCTCATCAATTAAGAGTCCAACATGCAGCCATCACTCCCCTCTCCCATTCACGCCGGTTTCAAAAAAAATAAAATCAATTGCTGCTACTTTGGTTCGAACCTGGAACCTCACTACCGCAGCCCTCTCTTCTAACGCCCCATGCCATTCCTCCCATTTGACTTTCATGTCATAAAACCCCTTCATTTATTTATAAGACCTCCCTAGGCCGATCACCCCAAAAATAAAAAGCCAAAAATCCATTCCAGCAGCTCGAACCTATGACCTGCGCCCATCAACCTCCAAGCCTTTAAGTGGCACCCCAAGCCACTCCACCAAACGTCTTTCATGCCCCTTAACCACACCATTTAATTTTTAAGACCTTCCTACTGGCCCCTTTTCTTTAACGCCAACAAAACCCAAAATAATACACTCCCCTTGTATAACTCATATTGATATCAACCTCTCTTGTTCAACACCCTTAATACCACTTCTTAGCACCTAGTGACATGATGTTTCAAACTATCGATACCAAGATCATTTCATGATTTCCAACATTTTTGTCGGCAATTTTAAAAGGGTATTTCACTATTTGGCCAAACCAAAACCGAAACCCAAGACGATTGGACATGATTCCTTGAATTTCCAATCATGAAATATTGCCTTTATTTAAGAAACACGATAAAAGAATCTTTGAAGGATATTTAGTTGTTTGACTAATGTAAAATCGAAACCCAAGACGATTGGGCATGAATCCTTCGAACTTCCAAACACGAAACATTATCTTATTTCCAAAAACATGATCAAAATCTTTAAAGGATATTTAGTGATTAGACGAACGAAAAATCGAAACCAAAGATGATTGGGCACGATTTCTAACTTCCAAACACTAAATATTACCTTTGTGAAAACCATTTTTTATGAAATTTTAAAACAAAGATAAAAACATTAAAATGTAAACACGGGATAATAAGGAGAATGATCATGGGAATAATAAACGTAATAATAATAATAATATAAGTACCTATATAAATAATGAAAAAAGGACGATAATAATAATAAAATGCTAGTAATAACAATAGAACAAAAGCAAGATTAATAATAATAATAAAATAATAGTAGTACTAATAATAATAAAAGTAATAGTATGAAATAGTGTTAGAAATAAATAACAATAGCAATATTGGAAAAAGGAAAGAAATAATAATAAATGGTAATATCAAAACGATAGCAACCAAAAAAAGGAATATGAAAATGTGATTAGTAACAATAATATTGTATATAAGAATAATACTATATCAAGAAGTATAATAGTAAATATTAGAAATAATTAATTTAATGGTAGAATAGAAAAATAGTAAAAGGGACTAAATTGGATCAAAATCAAAAGATTTGGGGCCAAATTTAAAATAAAAGAAGAGAAAAAATAGAAGGGTTAAATTGCAAGCACAGAACACCTGAGGGTTCAAAATAAGTAAATTAATCCTCCCCTAAATTTAGGGCTCAAAGGAGGACCTAATTGCAATGACAACTCATATTTGGGCCAAATTTTAAGAAAATAAAAAAAATGAAATGGGACGCGATTTGAACCATGGTGCAAACAGGAGGTACCTATTGTGCAATATTCCCATTTAAAGGAAATTTGCGCGGATCCCAACCCCTAACAAATACGGCGCCATTTTATTGTTATGCTTAAAAGCATAAAAACCAAAAGTCTTCTTCATTTCTCCCATCTATTTCTAAAAAAAAAAACCATAACCTCCTTTTTTTCATCTTTGTTAGGGTTTGAGTTCTTTAACCTTCCATGTGCCACCGTGACACCACCAATCCGGCGTCCGGTCGATCGCCAGAACAAAGAAACCGATAAGTTTTTGTAGATCTATTATATTAAACGGGTTTTTTTGAAAAAGAAACGAAAAAAATAAAAAAAAAACTATACAAGGGTAACAGACTTAAATAAAATAACGAAAAGGAGAAAAGAAAACCTTCTTGATTCTGTTGTATTGAACTTTCCTCAAAGACAATTTGCCTGTGTGTTTGTATACAGTCCTAAAAAAAAAAAGTCCTATTTACAAGGATTTTCGTGGCTTTTATAGCCTTCCGGAAAAATGAAAAAGACCCCTACTTTTATTAAATCTGTTGGGGCTATTTTCCTTTTCTTTTGCAGGTACAGCGCCGTGGAGGCGCATAACACGGAGGGGGTGAGGCGTGCGCGAACGTGAGACTGCTGGTGGGGTAGTTGCGGCGCTAATCACTCTGAAAGCCCTTAGGGTTTTTTGCTAAAGCTTGATAAAATTGGGCTATTTGGGCCTGTTGATTTGGGCTGATTAAATTTGGGCTTGTTATTGTAAAAATTGGGTCATACAAAACATACATTTGATATTTTCTTATTTTTTATTGTTTAATTGAATTTATTTTTATCTACAAATTTATATTTTACATTGTTTTTTCATATATTAAAAATATTATGTTAAATTCAGATTAATTACAATCTCATTTTTTAATTACATGACTACTAAGTGAGTATTTTTATTTAAAATGTGACATCAACAAAATTGACAAAAAACTAACGATGTCAACAATTGGACTTGATTTTCAAATTTGAAAAGTAAAGGGACTAAAATCTTAAAAAAAGTACAAAGACTAAATTACAAATCTGTGAAGTGTACATAGACTTATGACATATTTTAACATTTATACTACAAAATATTTATTATTAATATATTTATAATTGTAATAAATATTTATTATTAAAATATTAATATTGAATATTTTCAATAATATGTGAATAATATTATTTAAAAATATTATTTTTAAAATTTATTATTAAAATAAAATTGAAATATTAAATAATTTATTAAAATAATAAATTATATTTATTATTTTAATAATTTATTATATGACTAAATGTAAATAATTAAATATGTATGTTTAATAATATTGAAAATATAATATTTTAAATATTTTAAAAATAAAATAAAATTTATTATCAATAATATTAAGCTTGATTTAAGTTAATTTTTATATAAAAATAAAATTATATATAGATGAGCTCTTTTTTGGAAAATGACTTACGCTTTTCAAAATGGTAAGTCATTTTACAGGAAAAAGAGCTTATTTTACCTTGACATGTATGCCATTTTCCGTTGACCAAACTATTTTCTGTGAAACAAACACAGAAAAATGCAAAAAATATTTTCCGTAAAACATTTTACATGTAAACAAACGGACCTTTAGATTTTTATCCATCACTTCTTTTCCCAAACAAAACCCAAGATTTTCCTTCTTTTAGCTTAGTATGGAAGATTCGATATTATATAATAAAATAAAAAAATAAATTTTATTTTATTTTTTCAGATTATTATTAATGAAATCAACTCAAATAATTTATTTTTAATAATTGTCTATGAAAGTCAAATTTCTTTTGATCATATAAGCTCAAATCTTTCATGCTAAGCTAAAAATAAAATCTTGCAATTAATTAAATTAATTAATTCTATCTTCAATGTCAAACAAAACTTAGATTTTTTTTTCCATCACTTCTTTCTCCAAACAAAACCCAAGATTTTCCTTTTTTTTTTTTTTAATTTAGTACTAAAGATTCAAGATTATATAATTAAAAGAAATTTAAGTTTCATAGAAAATTATTAAATATGATCTATTTGATTTGATTTAATTAAGAATAATTTGAAAACATAAGCTAAAATTTTAAAATTAAAGATTAAATTAAATAATTTAATTAATTTCAATATTACAAGAATAAATGGATTAATATTATCAATAGATAAATATTTTTCAACAATTTATTTAATTGATTTTGATGTTTTGAAATTTAAAATTTCAATATTGAAAAAAATAAAATTTTTGACAATAGGATAAATAAGTAAAATTTGACAAATTTTTTATGCAATAGTTTAATATGTATCGCTTTTTCACTTTAATCCTAATTTTAACCCAAATAAATGTACTTAAAAAAGATATTTTTTTGGCGACTAAAATGAAAGTGTAATTATGATGTGGAGTGTACAATTAACCTTCATTAGAGATATAATAGTTGAATGATTAAAATGAAAGCACCCTAAAAATTGGGTGACAAAATTGCAAAAAATTTATTTTGAGTGACCAAAATGAAAGTGCACTAAAAGTGATGCAACCAAAATTGAAAGTGTAAATGTGATGTGAAGTGTACAGTTAACCTTCGTTAGAGATATAATAGTTGAATGATTAAAATGAAAGCATTGTAAAAGTTGGGTGACAAAATTGCAAGAATTTCATTTTGAGTGACCAAAATGAAAGTGAACTAAAAGTGATGTGACCAAATGGGTAGTTTACCCATGATAAAAAGAAATACTATATTCTGGGGACACCTCTCAAAATATTTTTTTGTCAAAATCATGGGTACATTCGTTGTCTTTTCTCAATTTTCCTCCTAAACCGAAATATTTCCCTCTTTCTTCTTTCCATTGTATTTTGGTTTCCTCTCTCACACTAATCGCCACTAGGTGCGGGGAAACAAAACCTTCAATCTTTCTTGTTTGCTTCATCATTAGCGTCAGTTTTAAAAGGTAAGCTTTTTTCCTGGGTTTCTTTTCTCGTTTGTAATATCCTTTTTTTTAATGCATTCTTGTGTGTAATGTCTGGTTCTGATATTTGTTTTTTTTTTTTTAATTTAATGATTTTTAGTGTGTCGTGCGTTTTGGTTTTTGGGGTATGACATATTTTCATTGTTCAAAGCTTCCATTCTTCAATATGGGTTCGTTTCATTTATTTCTTTTACTTTTCTGTTTGGTTAAATTTTAAGAATTTTTCTGGTTTATCTTGCTTTATTTTGTTTGTCAATTCGTGGGTTACATGGCTTTTGTCTTTCTCATTTTGTCTGCATGTGTTTTTATCTGCTTTTGGTTGATGGCGTTAGGGTTTGCTACTGGGTTATGTGGTTTGTTTGGCTCTTGAAAAATTGGGAAAATAAATTAGAAGTTTAACATTGTATTCAAGTTCATTATGGTTGTTTGTCTCTATGTTTTTTTTCCCTTCTTTTTCCTTTAGTTTAGTGGCAATATATAAGTGCATGTCAAGGGTCAAGTTTTGACTTTGGTGCTTCATATATCTTTTTTTTTCCTTGTAAAATGTCTATTCTACAAAACAGAATTTACATTATTTGTATGCTTTAACTTTTGAGGTTTGATTGCTAGTTAATTTGTTGATTGTAATGGTTATAGGTTCTTTTTTACAGTATTTGATCCCTTGGTATTTTTAAGATTGCATTTTTGTTTACTATAGCTATTTTGTTTTGGTTGATATGTTTACGTTGCTTGACATTGTGATCCTGATAATTTTATTTAGCAATGGCCTTACTTGTTACCTTTATATTATGTTTCAGGCTTTGAAATTTGGATTCTTGGCTTTCAGTAGCATTGTGATTTTACTTAGTGTGCTGCTAGGAATTATTTGAGCAATGTTAATTGAATGTACCTGTATCAAGTGTAGCTAATATATGGTGGTTATTGCTATAATGGTCGGTTAGGTTTTTGATGAAGTTGGTTGATATATTTGACTAAAATTGTGTGGTTGCTGTGGTGTAGGAATATTTTGGATGATAGTGGATGTTGGGTAAATAGGTTTGAAATTTTGATCCTTTAATCTTCGAGTACCATGGAGTGTAACAAAGAAGAGGCTGTCAGAGCGAGGGGAATTGCTGAACAAAAGATGCAAAATGGTGATTTTGAGGGTGCTAAGAAGTTTGCATTAAAGGCCCAAAAGTTGTTCCCTGAGCTTGAGAACATACCACAGTTGTTGACAGTATGTAATGTTCACTACTGTGCAAAAAACAAACTTTTTGGGTCGGAAATGGACTGGTATGGAATTCTTCAGATTGAGCAATCAGCTGATGAGACTTCCATCAAGAAGCAGTACAGAAAGCTTGCACTACTGCTCCATCCAGACAAGAATAAATTTGCTGGTGCCGAGGCTGCTTTTAAGTTGATTGGGGAAGCAAACAGGGTTCTTTCAGACCAAACGAACCGTTCTCAATATGATTTGAAGTGCAAAATCTCAGTGAAAACTGCACCAAAGTCGGCTTCTCACCCTTCGAATAAGGCCTCTATGGATAGTCAGTATGAGTTCACTTTCACTGCTTCATATTCCTATCAACAGGCACAACATCCAACATTTTGGACACTCTGCAGTGCTTGTGGTATCAAGTACCAGTACTATTTGGATTGTTTGAACAGATTGTTAGATTGCAAGAGATGTGGGTCTTCCTTCATTGCCTTTGACTTGGGTCCTTACGGCCACTCTTGGAGTCAGTTCTCCAATCAGAAAGAGATTCTGAATCAGGGACCTCATAAAGTACCTTCGCAATGCAACGGTGGTAGCCACTTCTCGCATGGAATTGCAGGGTCAGCTCATATTCCAAAGGCAGGAAACTCTCATGAGGGTTTTACGGCCAATCAGAAAGTGGACGGGTTTTCAAGCACAAGAGACAAAGAGGAAGGTGTTGACATGCCTAAGCCTAATGCGACGAAACCCAAAGGGTCAGGAACATCGAGAAATGGCAAGAAGAGAGGGAGGAAGTCAGCAGAGGAATGTGCTGAAACTGCGGATGGTGCTGGACAGGAAGATTGTGGAAATAATAGTGGTTTGAACTCAAAAGCAAATGCGAGTCATCCTCCTAGGAGATCTTCAAGGCAAAAACCTATTACAGATTATTTTTCTTGGCAAAAACGTGCCTAACTCCAAATGCATCAAACTGTGTTTGTGCTTAATTTTCTTTTCCTTTTTTACTACTGAGTTCTGATGTAATGAACTTTAATCTTATGAAAATTATCTCGGAATATTAACTTAGAAAGTTTATAGTCATGTGCTCATGACAATTTATTTCAACTTTATTTTTTGTCTACCTTGGTAACTTTTTCCAATTTTGGTGATATGGTATTTTGAGATAATGTCACAATGACAAGACCTAATATTAAAGTTTTATATCATCACTTGGACTAAAATTCTGGAAAATTGTCGAGCTTCAGACCTAATGTGAACTAAAAATAATTTAAGGATCAAATTGTCAAATTTAGGGGCTCAACATATTTTAAGTTCCTGATTGAGTTGGTGCTACGATCCAGTTAATCTGTCGCTAAAAAATGATGGACAATTTATTCTATATCAAACTATAAGTATTTTGTTGGTTCATAAAAATAAACACCAAATTAATCAAAGATACCAAGAAAAAAACTATATTGATAAAAATAATTTTTATGAATTTATTGCAAGACATCAAAAAATAACTGAAAATAAAGACAAAAATCAGTATGATTTGTTTGTTCTTGAAAATATTTTATCCCCTAACCACCGGCGAGAATTGCGAATTAGAATTTCTTTCAATTCAAGGTATAAAAATAGTATGCATAGAAATGTAGTATTTTTAAATAATGTAAAAAACTGTGGTCAAGTTTTGACTAAAAACAAACATCTTGATAGTGATAAAAAGAAACTAATTAAATTAAAGTTCTTTCTTTGGCCCAATTATCGATTAGAAGATTTAGCTTGTATGAATTGATATTGGTTTGATACTAATAACAGCAGTCGTTTCAGTATGATAAGGATCCGTATGTATCCGCGTCTGAAAATTATGAATTATATAATAAAAATAAGTTATGTTATTTGAGATTCTTTTACTTTAAAAAAAAAAAAAAGAAACTCAAAAAAGAAATTTACATGTGGTTAGATTTGAGCCCATGCTATTGATACTACTAAAGCATAGGTAAATTACACCATTAGTAACTAAATTATAGAAAGTTTTCGTTTTGAACACTTAACTAAATGAAGTTATAATTCAAGAGTTTTCATTTAAATTACTAGGATGTTAAATTCGATGTTATATGACTTTCTCTATTCTGTACTAAGGAAAAGCTCTCTTTCGCCTTCTTTTTTCCATTTCAATTTTTTTCACAAAAATAGTTTTGGACGTCACGAATTTGTAAAATAAAACTCAAACAACTTTTTTTCTAATCTTCGGCATTGGTCGTCAAATCGGCTTGGATCTTAGGTACATCCTTTACTTTTTGATGGGTACTGATCCACTGTACCTATCATCAAATCGTCATTTGGAGCTCACTGGTAGAAGTTTTAAAAAAAAACTTAACAACTCAATGACTTAAATAAAAACTTTTGAATAGTTTATCGATCAAATTGTAACTTTTTTAGTTAAGTGATTAAAACAAAAATTACTCATAGTTTAGTGACTAATAATGTAGTTTACTCATAAAACATTAACTTTATCACTAAACTAAAATTTTATTTTAATATAATATTTATATTTCAATTATATTATGTGTACTTTATTAATTAATTTTAAATCATTTATTATTTTTTAAGTAAGTAATTTTCATGTGCATACTCATGTAATAAAAATTAAAATATAAACATTTTGGATTTATGGCATATGTGGGTGAAAGAAAGAGTATTTTGCAATAATAAATATAATTGCCCACTGGCTAATTTCTTGAATAATCTAAACAATAAATCATCATACTATGCTAACAACAAAATATGTAAGAAATAAAATAAAATAATTTGATTGAAATTATAATCGTCAAAATTCATATGTTTGTGATAAAAATATAAAACCTATTTTTAATGAAGTACTCATTTTGCATCCCCTTTTCAAGGATTGTTAAAAGTTTAAATAGCAAGAATGCTGACAGGAATTTGCTTTAGCTAATGAGATATATTACATCATTTCTTTGTCCAAACCTAACTACTATGTGGTACCAAAAATTAATTACAACTATTCTCACAACCACATTGAAAGATTTATTAAGGGATAATTGTTGTTAAAGTACTAAAGTTATTTACAATTAGACTTGATCATCACTCGCTTGAAAACTGAGAGGGTTTTGATAAAAATATAGGTTCGAAAAATGAGTTTAGACAAAACTTGTCATGTTTTTAAGAATTTCACATGGAAGATTTGATCAAATTAAACACTTGAGACGGCCCTTGCAACTTGGACATTTAGATTGGACTAAAACTCTATGAAATTACTGTTAAGAGTCTATGATTGATTTATTCTTTATTCAATAAGTCTTGAATGGAAATCTATTTAAGGGAAAGACTTGTATAGATTATTGTATCGAGAGTTTTTACCACTTATCTTGTTCAAGTTAATGATCTTTTCTTAGGGTGCAAATTGTTAATAAAATCGTTTGTGTTATGGTTTTACTTGTTGAGTTCATAGGGTGTGAATTATTAGTGAGTGTATTGTTCTTAAATGTTCAAAAGTAAAGAGAATCATCACGGGGTGTGTGATAAGTTAAGTTTACTTCTTATAATTGTTGAAGAGAGCAAATATTTTTCGCTAAACTAGGTTCTGCAAACATAGATAAATCAATTTGTATAAACAATTTCGGTGTATTCTTTGTATCGATTTTCAAATTCACTAGCAACTTTCCTGAAACTCATTCCAAACATTTAGTTTATTCACTAACAACGGTTTAATACTTATACATTGTACTGTTTGTTAATTTTCTTTAATACGTATTAGAAGAGACTCAATTTTCATTGCATATTGGCGATTTACTCAAGCTTTGATAACTTAATTTTTACCACCTCAATAAAATGTAGTGTTTTCTATAATACGTTTTTACAATTTTAACCTTCTAATAGTTATAATTTCATATCAACTGTAAAATCCCTTTTATATATTTGGAATCCTTTGAGTGGTTCAATATCATCCCTAATAAAACCAAAATAATTTTAAATAAAGTAAATCTAAAAAAAAAAAATCATGAGAAGCTAATAATAAACTTGGTATTTGACCAATTTTTTTTCGTATTCACGTTTTTACGAGTAGTATAAATTTAAATGTTCTTTTACCTGCTTATTTGCTACATTTTCAAAATGATTTTGAGTTTACCAATTTCTTATTGTTCTCAAATATATTATAGTTAGCATTGATGCAAAGAAGAAAAAGAGAAGGAACTTCACCATGTAAATAAGTTTCTACTGATCACATAGCAACATTCATGTTTGAATATACTTACGAAAAATAAGAGTTGGAATAACAAAGCTGCACTAACTATACATATATATATATATATCAAGGACATCCATAACCAGATTCACTGGCAAAACGAGAGCAACATATTACAAAATTTTGGTTGCATATAAACTCTGACCTCACCAAGTTCCAGGTCATCTAAAGTAATTCCTAGAAATGAATGTATAAGATTGACAATAAATTTTTGGTATCAGAAACCTGTCTCAATATGCAACCTGGCGGTAGCCCCTAACTCCAGTCCTCGCCGAGATGTCTTCCATAACTGGGACTCCAGCCCTAACCTCCTAATCTCCATAAGCCCACGCTCAACTGCATACAGCACCAACTATCAATACATTTTAATCATGACATGACATTACTAAAAAATTTACCATACCTTATGTTACATGGATTTATGAGATGTTGGATATGGATATGTGTCGTTCACGAGTTTTTGAACAAAAATACTTTAGGGAAACTGAAAAAGTCCCGGATAGTATAACGTGTATGTAGCCTATATTTTTGTCTAGTTTTCAGGGAAAAAAAGACGAGATTCATGAAGTCAATACTTTCTCAAAGTCAGTAAAACTGAAATGGCAATAGTGGTGAACAAGCAAAAGAAGTAAACTACTACTTATTCCTACAGGCTGAGGTGACTCAAAGTCTAAGAAAGCAGGCCATCCTTGGATAATGTTCTCAAAAGTTTAGCTTGCCATACAAAGAAAGAGAGATGTACAGAGAGCAAGTACCATCAACTGCATCCTGCGAAGTAATACATTGAGAGCTGCATTGGATCCATGACTGCAAACGTTCATCTGCAATATCAGCTTCCACTCCATGGTTCATTGCCCTCCTCCAGAAATATGTAAGCCAAGCCTGCACAAGCATAAGCAATAAGAACCTAGTAAACTAACAGAAAAGGTCTAGTTGAAACAAATAACTCGATCAAGCAGACTAATGGTAGAATTTCAGGCCTGCTTACATGAGCCTTTAAAATTTCACAACCTTGGTACTATTCCCCTTGTTATATGTATAAGATTCATCAACATCGTACTTGTTCTACATTTTTAAAATACAAAATGATACCTGTTATCTCACAATGTTTTTGATTTCTCTAAATCACAAGTGTGCGATTCTTGAAACTAATCAGGTTCAAACTTACATGCAATGAACATAAGGTCCAAGAGAAAACAAAGACTAGCTTGGAGCCATAACGACATAATCATCTTTCTTAGATTAGCTTGGAGCCTTAAGACATGATAATTTTTATTGGTAGTAAAACGCAGGAACAAGGTAACATTGTACCTGCTTAAAACGCACGTCTTCAGACTCCTCTTGGCTCAATTCTGAAGGAAAAATATCATCAATGGGAGAAAATAGGATACGGGAATAGATGTACAACAAACTCTTACATTCACTAATGCATGCCTGATACTGTGTGTAAACATAAAAAAAAGGTTAATTAACTTACCAAATACATCAAATTGACCCTCGGTAGGTAGTTTCACCTCCTCTGCAACCATGAAAATGGATAACAGTGTCAGCAGAAAATACTCCAACTATCAATAGATGTCATGTTCAAAAAGGAAAGGGAAAACATACCAGTTTTTAGCATATTTTGGCGTCGCTGTTTAGCCATTGCAAATGCAACTGCATCCTCTACCTTCAGAAATGATAAATTATTTAAAAGAACTAATTAAAAGGGAAAATATTCTGTAAATATACAAGCAAACTGATCATTTTGTGTTAAGGGGAGGAAGCCATAAAGAAGGATAGAATGAGATCATATTACATCATAATTCTGTGATAATAATTGACAAAAAAGATGGTACCATAACTGCAAACACAAGGATATGGGGTAAAGAAAAAAAACCTTTAACAAAGCCAGTTCCCTTAGACCTTTCTCTACTAAAAGCATGCTTTCAACATTTCTCTCTCCAGATAGTTCATTAGTGTGTTGCAGGACTTTTCCTCTTTCTTCTAGATCATCCCCGGCTGTTCAGTATTGAGATAAAGGGGAAAAATGGAGACATTTAGTTCTCTCCGCAGAGAGAGTAAAACGGAATGTGAGACTCTAAGAAGCAAGAAAAATGAGGAAAAGATCATCTAAAGATTGATTTTCAGATCCTACCAAGGAATATTTTAGGAAGTGGATGAAGTGAAAAAGCATATAAAATGAAATCTTACTTGAAATATCCTCCTCTCTGGCTCTTTGTCCGGCAGCTAATACTATTTCAACAGGAAGAGGTGCAAATGATGACCAATATTCATGTTTCACCCCGGCTATATCAGCCTGAATACCTGCAAAAAGTGATGTTCTCAAGAAATCTAAGCAGGCTCCATGCAAAATGTAAGAGACATAATTATAGACTAGCACATTAATGAGACAGACTACAATTACAACTTCAATTACTCCTGGGATCACTTGACCATTATAACGAATTGCAGCATTTTAACTTTTAAACAGTGATTATATATAAGCAGCTGTTTATCCAATACAGCAGCATCAACTCAAAAACAATCAGGAACTTCATGTATTGAAAGATCAACACTTTACCATGATCCACACATAAACTCCAATAACGAGCAAGCCAGCATCTCTTTAAAACAACCTCTTCCTAAGATGAAAACTGCAGATTACGTAACTATGACATAAAGGAGTAAATTGGCAGGATGATGTCTACAAGATTAGAAATTAAGCCAACCATCTCTTCCTCAGTCAACATCATCCTTTGAGTTACTGTTTGCAGTGCTTTGATTTCAAACTCCGCTTCACTGAGCTTCTCTAGGACAGAATTTGTTTCATCTCTAGCAATCTAGGCCACAAGTTAAGAAGGGAGAGACTTATTTTTAGCCTGGACACTTTCCCTTTGTAAGAAAGGAAAAATTCAAAAGAACAAAAAAAAAAAAAAAAATAAATAAATAAACAGAACATACAACATAAAACTTCAAGATACCTCAGCTTCTGTCTGGAGAGCAGCAATCTGTTCAAGTGTAGCCTGAGCTTGTGCTCCACCTCTTGAAGCAGCCTGCAAGAAGGACCATGTCACATGCTACTCAGCTGCAGTTCATAAACCATTTCCTGACTAACATGTAAAAGTAAAGAATAAAATCAGCACATTGGTTTTCGTGAAAAGAGGTCAGTTATAAGCAATAAAGCATGAGTAGCTAGGTCTACAAAACCAATGAAACTTTGAGTGAATAAAGCAAGATTCCGCTACCATTTCCACAGATCTAAAAGCACACCAACTTCTTTGCTAAGCCTCTATTGACTTTGAGATGGCATTTATTTTTGCATATTAGATTCACATTTATTTATGCTCACATACATGCCCGCTTTTTATATTAACTCGGTAAGCACATACTTAAAGGAAAGTCTTCCATGGCTCATAGTTATTATGTAATTTTCCATGCATAATGAGACTGGTAACACATGCAGAGCAGTTCGAGCTAAGAAAATAGTGGCACTCATTAGAAGAACAAACCTCCCTCTCCTGCTGGGCTGCCTCCTTCCTGAAGAGTAAAAGAAAATAGCAAGTAAGAAAAAAGGAAAAATAAATTAAAATATAAAATTAAATACATGTAAGCCGTGAAGCTTGCCTGCTTAAAAGACGTGCTTCTAGAGTTGCACCTTCTCCAAGATCAGCAATCTATATTGGAATATTTTATGAATAAATTAAAACATATTTATACATTTGGTGGCCAGAGCTACTTAAAGTTCATTTAAGTATCACTTGTCTAGTTGCCTTTGAACTGTAAAACGTTCACCTGTTTCTCAAGCAGCCGAACTCTCGCTTCTGCTTCCTCAAACCTCTCCTCTGCAAGGTGAAGCTGGGAAGGCAAATATCATGATAGAGCACCAAAACAAAAAGTATATGACTATTATTAAAATTTTCCACAGGCCAAAGCGCTTGTTTGGCTAACCTAGAGTAGAGGCATCAAAGTTTTTGGGAGAAAATGGTGCTGCAACAGCAATATCCAAATGCCAGTAAACAAATAGATTATGCCAGTTATTTGAAGATAACTGTTGCAACAACTTAGGATAATGGACTGGTGCTTGAAGATGACGGGGAGCCAAATTCATATGCATGAGTGCAATATAAATTTTCAAATAAAACTTAAGACCTCATTACATTCAACATTAGAAAAAGTTACATGATAAAGAAGAAAAAGAGTTACTGGAATCACCTTTTCAAGTAAACTTTCATTTTCATCCTGTAGCACATCAAGCTGCCATGAAATCCACACCACATTATTAAAAAAACATTCTTCCAAAGTTTTTCATTGTTTGATTACATAGACTGAAATTTGAAGTGTTCAGATTTGAAAATTTATATTTATAAAGATTTTTGAAAAAGAAGACATGGTTATGCATACAGCAGGTTTCAAATAATTTACTAGAAATGAAAAATCAAAGCAAAACTGCAATTGGATGCTAGAAAGGAACATATATATAGTTTAACAAATTATTGTACCTCATCTTGTAGAGCAGAAGCAGACTGCTGCCTTTCCCTAGCTTTCATGCCGCCCATACTAGCAAAATCTGAATTCAATCTGCTTAAACAGTAAATCTTAGAACACTAAATAAAACAGGGTAAGAACCTACAGGCATGTTGGTAAAAGGCTTATAAACTTCCAGGAGAAGGCATTATGCATTCTTAAAAGCTGGAAGAGCAGCGACAAAGCCTTTGTCATTGAAGAGAATGAGAATCTAAACTCCTCATTTGTGCATATAGATATATATATCATCTTGTAACTACATTATATATGACCTTTCTTAAGGTGGTTGTCAAATATCTAAAACTTAATATGCTAAGTTAAAGGGGAAAATTCACACAATGTCTGAAAGTGACAAAAAAAGGTCTCTCGGGATTATGATATGGATGATAACTTCAAGCTGAAATCAAATCGGTTTAGAGCTATAAAAATACCGTTTTTCTCTCCAATTATCAGCTGAAACCTCAGGTGTAGTACCAGATGAAGTTGGCTTAGGTACCGCCTGAGCTGTCTTGATTCTCAACTGTTGGCGACCTGGACCTGTGGAACAAGGAGATACAGGTTGTTCTAATGAAGATGGCTGGACAACACTTGAAGCCTGTCTAGTATGAAGTTGTTCTACAGAACTCTGCAGAGATGATCGTCCAGCTGAAGGTGACATGGATTGCTCCACAGAGTTAATGGAGTGAGCTGATACTGGCTGCTCCTTACTGTTGACAGATAGAGAGGTATGACTGCCTGGTGTTGAACGTGTAGATGATGATTGATCTTGATGGATGCGAACTGACTAAAAGAAAATTTATAGTTACAAGTAAGAATTACATTTATCTGTAATATACCATTAAACAGACAAGAAATTTAGACAACTGAGAAAACGTTGTTTATAGACAAATTACCAAGGGAGAAGATGAAGGTCTTGCTCTTCCACCAAGTCCAATGGTTGCTTTGCCACTCACTGCACTGTTAGCAAGCTCATCCTCATCATTATCCTCATCACTTGGTTGCTGGGGTACCTGTTGCACAGGCCTTTGAGCCATGGTTTTGACCTATGTTTTCAAATGGAAGTCAATATAAGAATTCACTTCTCAGTAGCAAAGAACTCCAGAGCATTCAAAACTGTAAAATATTTTCCTTGCACTCGCATCATAAGTCAAGCTTCTTCTCTCACATTAGCGTTACAAACTAAGAAATTAGCTAAAACAAATTCATAACAGGAAATCACACAATTACCATAGCAGGGCGTGGCTGCATTGCCCTACCACGAGCAAGACCAATGCTTGGTCTGCCACTAACTAAAACCTCTTCCTCATCACTTTCCTTGTCAGATGTTTGCTGTGTAGCAGCTGGTGGCATCCGCTTCTGAGCTATACTTTTAGTCTGCAAAGTTATACACTCAAAGTCAACTGAAAACATATTTGTTGGTAGCAGCAAGCTTTTGCTTGTGGTATGTAAGTAGTAAGCTTATAAAAACACAGCACCTTCATATCTCCAAAAGTTAAATTGACAAAATGATAAATCTAAAATTTTAAGTTTAAAACTCAAGCAACCTTAGAAAAAATCACTTATATGTTCATTCTATTTAAAACCTGTCACAAATGTATCCCAGAATTAACAGTATTACTTTTCTAAACTCATTCATTTTCTTTCTCTACGGCTCATTTGACAAACACATGCCTATCTAAATCAGGTAATCATATAGTTACCGCAGGAGAGCGAGGCCGCACTGCCCTTCCACCGAGCCCTATTCTTGTTGTACCACTCACTACAAGGTCATCTTCTTCATTCTCATCATCATCAGCTGGTGGTGGCGGTGCTCGAGTTTGAGCTAAGCTTTTCTTCTTCTGGATATTACCAGACAAGTCGAGGTAAGAACATACTTATTTGCAATGTGAAACCAGCTACATGCTACCATGAACAAACTTAAGGTCATATGATAAATTGATAAAACTGTCAATAGTAACAACAAAAATAAATAAAATGATTTTAAACTTGTCAAATGGAATGTGTTGAACTATAACAAGAAGTTTATGTGTCTTGACAAACAAGCAGCTGGTCTTAGCTAAAACCAAATTCATATCAGATAATTACCGCAGGAGAGGGTGACCGAATTGACCTTGCAGGAGCGACACTTGTGCTTGCTGTGTTACTGACTGGAACATCGTCATCATTGTCATCATCAGACGGTTGCCGTTTCATCACTGGTGATGGTCGCCTTTGAGGAATAGTTTTGATCTAGATTTTACAATGCAAGTCCAGGTGAGAGAACATACTTAGAGTTTAGAGCAACAATAGAAGTGTTCAGAATGCTCAATGAGTCACGATCAATGGAAGGGAAGTGTCTTTTTAACTTGCTAATTCACTCACTCTTTCTTCTCCTACCTCTCAATTAACAAACATAGCATACGTCTAACCTAAACAACATTAGTGTTAAATAATTCGGTATGATTACCACAGGAGTGCGTGCCTGCATCTGTCTTGCACCACCAAGCCCTATACTTGGCCTGCCACTCACTATAAGGTCGTCCTCATCATTGTGGTCATCAGCTTGTGGTGTCATTGCCTGTGGAACTCGCCTTTGAGCCACGTTTTTAGTCTGGATTTTACAAGTTAAAAAACCCAGCTGGTAAGTAGTTCAAACTTCAAAAGACCTATTTCGAAATCTGAAGCCCTGGTATAGCCTAGTAGAACCAGAAATGTCCATGGAAGTTTACTAAACCTTTTGAAGGCATAAATATTTTTAGTCTATTGTTTCTTAAATAGAATTTCTTCAGTACTTCTTGAACATTTAACTATTCATACTGATACGAAACTTTGATTTCAAAATTAAACTTTGATTTCAAAATTAATGTATCGGATACCCTTTCCCGAATCCATGTAAACAGAACATTACCAGAGGGGAGAGAGGACGCGTTGGTCTTGCACCAGAGAATCCAATGCTTCCCGTGCTAGTAACGCTACTATGATCAAGTTGGTCATAATCATCACCATCATCATCGTTTTGTTGATGAGCCATAACGGCAGCCAGCCTTTGCGCCGCTGCTTTGGTTTGCGCTTTCCTCGGGTTCCCTGTACCTCCATAGCTTGATCCAGACCTAGTGTGACGCTGAAGCGGTGATGATGGCGCCCCAGGAGTCGCCGGGACGCTCTGTCTTCTCTCGCCTGCTAACCTTCTCCTATCCATACTACAATAAACAAAGTGGAACCGAAAACAGACATCATCGTATGTTAAAAATCGGAAAGAAAATTGAAACAGAAATCAATGTTTGTTAAAATCCCAAAAAAATTGAAATTATGGATTGAACTTAAAACTTACCAGGATGATTTTTAAAAAGAGGACTCTCAATTCCAGTAAAAGGTAAGAAAAACAAACATTTTTTTTTTCTGTGACACAAAACGGAAAATAATGAGAAACTGGAATGGAACAGTTTACGGGGACACATTTAAAGTGAAGAATGGTAAACCAAAGGATCCTATTTTTAAGGCAAGAAAGGAGGGAGGTTTTAACGGTCCAATTCCGATTATTTATCAAATACGCCCTTATGGACTTAATGTCTGATTTTATTTTACTAAACAAATATTAAAACGAAATTATCCAATAAGGTAAAACTTTATTTTTTATATGACCACACTATCACAGCTAATTATTAATAAATCATCTCTATTCTTTTTTACTTTTTACCCCCCATTTCTTTTCTAGGCCTCTTCCACTTTTAAACTTTAAGATAACTACTACCTCCTTTATCCCTAAATCTAATTTCCTAAACTTTCTTCTCATAATCTAATTAAAAGTATTCATTAAATCATTTAAAATATTTTATTTAACTCACTCAACTATTTAAATTTCTTCATTTAAATTACTTACTTGTTATTATGGGTTTTATTTTTAAAAATCCACTGAATTCTAACTCACAATTCAATTGGAATAACATATTTTCGAATAAAAAATATACATTACATTCAACTCGATTTAACAATTAGTATTAAAAATAGGAAAAAATGCTTAAATTTTAATTGTAGATTGTCACATCCAAAATTGTTTAATGAAAAATAAAATTGTAAAAAAAACCGTAAGTAGTATTTAACAAAAAAAACATTTAATATTAATTTTAACAACCTATTAACTTAAATAAAACCTTTGAAGAGTTTAGCGACTAGATTTTAACTTTTTTAATTAAGTGATAAAAATAAAACCTACCTAATAATACTTAAATTTAATATCTTTATTTTTAATTTTTAAAATTTAATTCATTTATTAATTAAAGTGGCATTATTTTTTTTTTTTTCGAAGGTCATGTAAGCAAAAATGAACAAGTACCGAAATTCACTCCATTCTCTAGACCAGTGCTGCAAATAAATATGGATTTAGAAGCGAAAACATCATATTTAACAATTTTATATGCTTATTTAAGCGGTTTTAGTATCAATAGAGGCCAATTTTCGAAATCATGTACTGAAATGGGCCGTTTTTAAAAATA